>CAEMYA010000186.1:121108-143250 GCA_903131615.1 Diplodus sargus | reverse complement strand
GCACCAATCGCAATTGATTTATCTTTAATGAAAGTGAATGTTAGATTACTCGAGAGATGAGATGAGCGGAGAGCCCGAGCGAAATAGCGTGACCGAGGAGTGGAGGACAAAAAAGATGAGATAAGACGAGAGAGGGCGGGAGGGGAAAAAAACAAAACAACAAAAAGAAAACGGGCAAACAGATTAAGACGGACCTTGCAAACAGAGAGCCTGAGAGAAAAGGAAAAACAAAACAAAAACAAGAGGACGGTGAAGGAGTTACCAAGCGTCTGCGGCCCGGATCTGTCACTCAAACCCATTAAAACATTCATTATGACAAGGAGGCATCGATTCAATTTAATACAGGTAGACGCTAAATTATTTATCAGCTGGAGCGATTCCTCAGACCCATCTGGTGCGGAGAGGCGTATCGAATTCCACTGGCCTACTTGTGTAGTGTTGCCTGTATGTATTTTTATGTCTGTGTGTTTGGCGGTGTGAGCCTGAAAACCAAAGATTGATGTGATGCTTGTGTGGGCGTGTTTCTGATGCCATCACCTGAGGCACAGAGGGGAGGTGTAGCTCAGGTGTGTGCGCGAGCGTGCGTGTGTGTGCATGTGTGTGTGTGTGTGTGTGCGTGCGTGGCCGAAACCAATATATATCGAGCCAAGAGAATAAAATTGGAAAGGAGAGAGAGGGGGGGGGGGAGAGAGTGCGAAGATGACGGAGCAGAACGGAGAGAAGTGGAAGGACGCGGGGAGATGGAAATGGAGTGATAAAGGCCGAAGGGGGAGACACGGAGGGAGAATAAACGCTAACGTGTCAGAGTGGGAATGAAAAGTGGGAGGTGGAAAAGGCTGATAAGAAGAGCGATAGAGGGAGGAGGAGGAGGAGAGAGAGAGAGAGAGAGAGCTGTTGCTATCTGACCTTCACTCTCTCTGCCAGAGGAAGAAGGGATCATACGAAGAAATGATGGAAAAGAGGATGGTGGTAATCTGACTAATGCCGCTTTTGAGAGGAGAGGAGTGAGAAGGCGTGTGTTATTCAGCCATAGTGGATGTGATGGAGGAAAGGTCAGCTATTCTTAGTCGTGGCCAACCCCGTTGTGATGCATTAAGTTGGCTAAAACGGTGAAATACTTGAGCTTCACGTTGAGAGGAAGGGCCCCAAAAAGTCTCACTAGTCAGACGTTTGTGTTTGACGCTTGTGGTTGAAAAGGGTTCATTTGAGAATACTGTACAACCGCTGTTTGAAACATTTCAGTTTGATGTCTATGTTCTTTGTCGACAAATAGAAACAAAGTCGTGAAGGACACTTTTCGGACAACAGCTGTAACAGCCAATCAGAGGGGGAGCAGAAGCTTGAACACCTGAGGCTATTAATCAATAAATAGCAAAGGTATTCCTAAAACGAGTCAAACAGTGTGTCAAAATCCTCAACATACAAATGAAAACAGAAATAAAAGATGTACAAACTGTGTCTTATATAGATTAGATCCATGTTGCACAATAAGATGATCATCAGGAGAAGCTCAAGTAAGATCCGTTCAATGTCGGAGAAATTGGAAATAACTTTCATCTCCGAAGAAAATTCCATATGTAGTTAAAACCTGAAATGTTACATAACTTAGGCGCCTAAAAAAAAGCTTCAGAGCAAAATAACGATGCAGCATTTACCTAAACAACCCAAGTAGACTTATTTGAAAAAAATTATCTTAAAAAAACAGAGGAAAAGTCTCCGAAAGCCTCCAAAATCCAAGAGAGCTCAAATTGATTTGAATCAATTGACTCGCATTGTACGTTTTCTACAGAGACCCTGTACAGTTACAGCCTCACAGGAGTTCACAGGACGGAATAATCCGCCAACTACATTTGCTTGGCCAACACAGTCCCTTTGTGTCGAAACAGCCCAGACGACAATGCGTTGTTTTGGTGGAGGTGTCTGTGTTGGTTCTCCTGCTGCATCATCACACTGGCGCCGTTGAAATGAATTAGAGCGCTGTGTTTTTAAGATGGTCGTAACGTTTGAAACCTCGACTTTTCCAGGCGTCTTCTGACCTGTGAAGCACCGAACCAGTGCCAACACCGTTGCTAATTATGATCATTTGTAATCATAAATAATCCCTCAGATCCTGTTTTCCGTAGCTTCCAGCGGGAGGTCAGAGGTCAAGGTCGGCTCCAGAGTGCCGGTACTGGAGCTGGCAGGGACAAAGGTGTCTGATCACCTCATATGCTTGTATTTAAACAGCAGTATGTAAAACACGCTGTAACATTTGGTTAATTCCCCGTGAGAGAGGAGACGAGGGCATGCTTGAGTTTCACCTCCCCCTCTATATGAGACCACAAGCATACTGATTACCATATGCATTGGCATAATTAATCTTCTTATAAATAGCTTTGTGCCGAGTTCACAGGACAGGCTCTGTGCCTCGCAGGTTAATACCCAGCGGCTCTGATCAGCAGGACGTGTGTGATGTGAGCGCAGCATCATTTCAACGCGTTTTTCTTTTTCTTTTTCTACAACTGTGTTTTGCATTCACGCTGCCGTCCGAGAAGCCTGAAAAGATGATTATTATTCCGCCGCTCATTGCTCTTTTATGTGTCGGGCGGCGGGGAGAGGAGGTAAGGAGTCGCAGGAAAACAGAGCGAAGTTCATGAAAGAGTCGGCCGTGTTTTTTTTGAGCGGCGTGTCGTCCCGACACTGGCCCCTCCTCCGGGGAGGTGATAAGCCCTGCTCTCTGTCAGTGTGTCAGTGCCGAGCTTGGGAAGCATCCAGCTGATGATTTGACATGGAGACTGTATCGCACCGCTGCGGTGGCAGCTCACACACACACACACTCACTTACTCGTGCTCATTTATGCATTCTCTTTTAAATAGAACAGAAAAAACATTGAGGTTCACACGCACACTTCCTGGAAAACTCCAGGAGCATCTATGCGTGCTTGTATTTTCCTGTTCCCCTGTATCAAAGTTATCTGTGTATGTTGTGATCACTGCTGTTTATTTCCTTCAGTACTATTTCTGTCCGTATAACCTCCGGCCTGTGGTGTGTCACAGAGCTGCAGGGCTTTGCAATCCGCTCAGAAGCATGCTCCACGACACGGCCCGCGCATAGTGTCACACTGATACCACCGACCACAGCCCTGCTTATATTACCATAACACAGTGACATCATGCCGTGCATGCACAGCAGAGGCAGGCTGGGTCTTAACACGGCGAGGACAGACAGGTGACCGCCGGCCTCTGCTTCCTGTCCTGCTGCTGTAGGACAAAAGCAGGGACCAAACAGCACTGACATCTTGTCCGGCCACAGAGCGAAAGTAAGTGCAGGCCAAGAGAATGAATTTGTTTGCCAAAGATTAATGTTCAGATCAGACCGCCTCATCATAAGAGGCCAGAGTGGAGGGCCACGCATCCATCTTATGCTGCGGGAGGAATATGCAGCAGGAACTGCAGTGCAGCATGCATGCAACAAAGTGTGAACACCGCGAGGCTGCAGCCACTGTGGCGAAACTGCTGCTGGATTAGACTGCACATCGGAGCCGCACCGCAGGAGCAAAGAGGACGTCTCACCCTATCAGTCCGTCTTACTCAAATACATTCACACACGCACACACTCTAACCTGAAATGTCCTGCGGTTCTTGAGATACTCGACCTTCTCCTAAGTGCTATCTCAAGAATGAAATTATGAGGGATGCACTTGAAGGCAGTTTTAGGCAGTGTTTTAATTCTCTGTGGGCATAATGAAACGGTAGCGTGCCAAGGCAAGTTGGCATAAAGGTCAGTTTAAGCTCAAGTTGGCAGATGCTGGGCCAAGACTCCGTCCAAATTCTCGATTAGAAAAGTCTGGAGCCTTTTTAAAAACGTTTTAAAGATAGATTTTCAAAATGGCCCGCTTTTAAATCAGATAGCGTCTTTGAGTGAGTGCCTCACGAGCAGCCGCACATAAAACTGGACCCGGTCCGTTATGCAAGTTCCTCTAAAGGTCCAGTGTGAAAGATTAAAGGAGAATACGTGATCATGTTTTTATTAGCGTATAATCACATGAAGCTAAGAATTGTGCTTTAGTGACCTTAGAATGAGACTTTCACACCTACAGAGGGAGCGTGTCCTCTTCCACAGTGTCCCCAATGATACAGTGTATTCTCGTGTCTACGGTAGCCCAGAATGGACAAAGCAGAGAAGCAATTTCTCCCTCTTAAGCCCTCTTCTGATGAGTTGAAACGTTAACGCCAACTCGACTAGACGAGATATATCATTTATATTGCAAGGACTCTCCCGTTTTAACCTCCAGCTTCGCAGGTTTTTCTTTTTATAGCCGGGTATAATTTGTAGCACCTTAAAATATGAATGAGCACAATGATAGCGAGCTACTTGCTAGAGCTGCAGTTGTAGCAGAGATGAAACCGCGAGGTAAAAAAGCGTGCAACACACCACCAGCCGACCTCGAGTCGAGCTGCGACTGGCCGGTTCGCACTGCAACAAAATCTTCGGCCTAAACTGGGAATTGTAGGCGTATAAGCGGTATGTGCTGGGATATTTGGGACTCTGATTGTGTAAAGGTAATAATGGAAGGAATCTGTCATTGAATAAAAAGTTCGCCGTTCTAGTTCGAATCAGATCCTGAACCTCAAAAAAGTAAATGCGCAATTCATCTCCAGCAATACTGTTCGAAAAGAAAACCAGTGCAACTGATCAAAAACGCATCCTGTCGCCTTCTCGTCGACTGGAGTAACGTCCCTTTGCTTCGTTCCGTGTCTGTCTGGAAACCAACAGGCAGCAGAGGAGGGACGTTTTAGATGGCGCACCCGTTTATGACGGCATAACGCAGTAAAAGACTCTCAAACTGACCTGAAATAAAAAAAAAGAGCACACATATTTTTGGGGAATAACTTAGGCTGATCGATCGGTGCATCTCTAGTTTTCTTTGATTGAAATCTTCCACCATCTTCGCTGGATGCCACGAAATTCAACGCACTGGACCTTTATTTCACACCGGGGTTGTGAACCGCAGATGGTTTTTTATTCCTTAATTATCAGACCTTAAATGTCACACCTTGAATATCATAATGCAAGGGGTATTATCATCATTCAATAAAAAGTGCAAAGGCATACATTATTAAACCCGGGACAAAAAATGTCAAGGGCATTCTGCCAGAGTGATGTCTGAGTGGTTTCCTCGCCTAAGTGATGGGATGAGGTGGAAAACAGTGAGTGACGAAGAAACAGACGGTGGAGTGAGACTGAACAGAGAGTGAATCATCCCGGCTGCCACCTTCTCCTCTGCGCTTCAGTAACACTCCATTTTTTTATTTTTTTATTCTTATCTCTGACTATAGAGGGTCGTCACGAATCCGCTCTAAAACTGCAGCCACAAAAACATTTGGTGGTTAAGGAAAAATATGTTTGCAGTGTGAAATTCAGTTGCCCTTTTTTTTTTGTTCCCCGGGGCAAAGAAACCTTTTTAAGTGAGGCATCCTGAGCCTAAATCAGTCCAGTTATAATATGTTTGTTTGACGGCTATGTAGTTGAAGTCCAAGGAAGTAAATCAGAACTTTTACTCGGCGGTCCGACTGCTGCTGCCTGTCTCGGTCTGGTCTGACCAGACGCATGTATCACCTGGGCTTTAATAACTTTCTAGAACTCCATCCACACCTGCCAGATCCTGGCTGAGTGTTGTCTCGGAGAGCTGTCCTGGCTTTCACCCCACGTATTTTCTTTGAGAGGAGACCAGGGATGTCTGAATTGTTGCCAGGCGAAAAGGGAAAGAGTGACAGAGGTGGGACAGATGAGACCCAAATATCCTGAGGGATCCTGTGAGCTGCTGTGTTTGTACAGTCACTGATTGCAGCTCACTGTTCCAGCATCCAGCTATGAACGTTGTACTGTCGGAAGTAATAGACAGCAGCGTCAGTGCTCACACACACACATACGCTGGGAAAAAAAATCCTCGCACCTGGCTTGAGGCAAGCTTGGCAAGGTAATGAGACTGAGCAGATCAGCTAGCCAGCCCACAGATGGTGACTGAGTGACGGCCATGTGAACTGATGGGGAATAAAATGAGGAAAATAAATATATATTGAGAGAGAGCGAGGGGCATAAGGAGGTTCATTGTTATTCAAGTTTCCCGACATAAATAAAGCGATACGAGACAACCGCATGTCGCGATTAATTGAAGAACAGATCACAGGGGAATACATGAATAAAAGCAGCTGATAGAGATAAAAGAGACAAACCAATACAACATAGAAAGTCTCCAGGTTATTAAAAGAGGACCCAAATGCAGAACACCGAGACAGGAAGGCTGAAAAATGTGAGCTTTAATGACAGCTGAAGTAGAAAATACAATTCTCAGACGAGACCAAATGCAACCCAAAAACAAAACTAGGCAGGCTACAAACCAGTAGGTAAAACACGACAGGACTAGTCATGTGTTATATTGGTGTTGGAATAAAAAGGAAAATGTCCAACAGGGATGACAAACGTGAACGCCCCCTCAAATCAGAGCTAGACATTTTGGTACAAAAGTTGCCAAGCTGGCGTCGTATGGCGCTGAAACATGGCGGATGAGAGTAAACACTGGGTCGGTGGTAGCATGCATATGTGTGAAATATATTTAATGGCCTACATGATTCGGAAAAAGGCTGCCAACGTGTTGTTTAAGCGCTCTGAGCAATTAAATGCAAAACATCGTCCATGTTGCTCCCAAAACACATTAAAGACTTCAGAACTCGGGAAGAGAGACGAAACGAGGAGCACATGAAATGCAGCGTAACCAACAAAGACTGAGGGGGAAACACAAGCGTAAAACACACACTGATGGGACACAGGTGAGCAGGAAAAGGTGCCGGAAAGCAGACAAAGACAGGAAGGGGAAAGTTAAACAGGAAACATTTGAAACTGAAAATCAAAACCACGACAAAAAAGTCAAATTAAGAACAACACGAAGAGCTCAATTTTACAATAAAAAAAGTAGGAACGTTTACTTCCTGGAACGTTTCCTTCCTTTTGAAGTTTGACCAGATGTCCCTTGTTGGATCCAAAACATGGCCGTATCATACCCATCATTATTTTTGAACCATTCATCAAAAAACAAGCCTCTGTCTTAATCTCCCAGCGGTGGAGAACAATCCTGTCAGCGCCAATAAATCCAGCCAATGCAGGTCCAAACTCTCGCTCGTGATACGGAGAGACCTGTGTGCTAATAAACACAGCTGGGGAGTGATTCATGCAGCTCTTCTCAGATCTTTTTGATTACCGAAAACAGAGGAATAAAAGAGCATTTTCCACATCAAATGAAGGAAAAAGTAGCGGCTTCATTTTTACTATCATCCCCGCGTTCCATATTTGCAGCTTTACTGCTGTAAAACGACACCTGTGTAGAATACGGGCTCTCCTGCGCACAATCGAGCCGCGGATGGAGTCATATTTTATTCTACTTTTTGTGCTGAAAGGCAGGAATGGGAAAGTGAGTGGAGACGAGGAGAGGGAGGATGAGAAATGACAGGTCGGGGAAGCCTTCCTCCGGCCAAGGGACAGTTTAAACTAGGTTAAGTTGGAGTGTCGGCTGTTTGTGTGTGTGTGTGTGTGTGTGTGTGTGTTACATGCGTCTCCTGGTTCATCCTCGGGTTACTGAATAACTGAACGGTAATCCAAGCACATCGCTAATCACCGTAATGACTTGCGCGATGTGCCCCGCTGATTCAATAACCTCTGACCTCACCTGTTATTTCTGCCTGATGAACAGATGCTTACACAAACAGCCCTCTGATCCACTGTGCATAATAACCCTGACCTGCTGTGACTTTCTCGGGACATTCGTATGCACACCGACAGCCTCGACGCGTTACTTGGACAGGCTGGGCAGACATGACAACAGCGTCAGCATGGCGTCTCTCCGCAGGCCTGAGACAAAGCCCCGCCCCCCCGGAGAGGCGATCGTTAGATATTGACCGAGAAGCTTATCAAACCCCTGCGGATATTTCTTCCTGTGCAGGCTTGTAGAAACTGTTTTAAAGCACCGTATTTGGTTGAAGAAGTTTTTATTTTATTTTATTTTTATCAGACATACAGTACAGTCAAGGTAATCTAATCACCCAATTATAGTCTTTTCTCAGGGTCAGTGCAGGGTTACATCAGATATAAGGAGAATAAAGCACTTAAGAACATCACTGGTAACACATCCCAGGTCAACAAATGGGCGTATCAGCCACACCTCTCCAGTAACCTGAAACAGCCATTGTACTGCTCTCCTCAAAGCCACCAGACTCCACACACGAAAAACATTTTACCTTGCAGCTCACAGCTTAAAACAAAAAGCTAGCTATCCTCCAAAGAACAGAGAAGCTCATTCGACAACACACAGATGGACTGTGGCTGCGTTTTCTGCTCAGGATACCATACTTGCTCGCTGCCATATTGATCTTCAAAATCTCCTTTCAAGGAAGACATCTTATGCTTTTTCACTTTTTTCCTTCCTTCAGAGGGTAGTTTTCTTCTGCATGTGAAATTCGTTGTTGTTGGCGATGCTGGTTCAGGCATGTGTGAGCTGACCAATCCTAGTAGACTGGGTAGTCAAGGGGCCCTTAAAGAGACAGGAGCTAAAACAGAGCGTTTCAGACAGAGGGGTAATACAAAGCCGCAGCACCGGACAGTAACTGTGGACAGTTTCTTTGCACCAAAACATGTAAATCTATTCTAGTTGTAACCCAAAATAAAAACACAAAACTAAAAATGAGCGTGATATTGGCCCTAATGCATTATGGGCACCATATGAACAGAGAGGAAGCCGAGTCCTTGGTTTCATACGTCATCATTTCCTTACTTCTTGCACCAGCTTTTATTCTCAAACTGCTGCTGCTGCTCTCACGGAGCCCTGGCGAGCAGTCGAAGAAGAAATATAGATCATATCCGACTATTCTCGCCATCCTTCCCCCATCGCTCATCTCCGTGTTCAGACCTTTGGCTTTATTGGTCGATGAGTACGGTTTAATTAACATTGTTAACAGCAATGATCCATCAACGGGCAGGACTGCAGCCAGATACAGTTCTCTCTCCTTCCCCTCATCTCCTGAGGTCAGCCTCACTGCATCTGTCACTTCCTTTGAGTGCATGTGGATGCAGATACTTCCAAATTGTTCCTGCTGTTGTTTGCCTTTCTTCCTGTCTTTTCTCTCTTTTTCTGTACTATCCCGTTTCTCTCTTTCCTGTCTCATTCCGATCTCGTCTCATCTCATTGTTCCCAGCTTAGAAAAAGAAAACACTTCTCCTCCTTTTTCGGGGGGGTTCAATTAAGCATGCAGGGAGGGGTTGGAGCGAAGGAGCATGGGAATTAGCGGCGCTTGTAACGAGAGATGAAGAGATAGGAGGCAGCGCAGGCTGTATCCTGCTCCCCTCTCACAGATCACATCATTAGATACAGAGCGAGCCTCTCTTCTTCTCCTGCATTCACACTAATTAATATACGTAGAAGGTACTGTATATGCTAATGCTGCAAAGTCACCGCAGCAGAAGGAAAACACGCAGCGGGGCATGAAAAGCAATGCTGAAGACGCTGAATCCCGAACCAGCTCCTGCAGCCGCCCCTGACCTTTGACCTCTGCGTGGCGAAAAGCACCAAACGCCATAAATAACCACTTTTACAGTGCTCAACATGGGCTGCGTGTGCCAGCGTTTCTGCCTCTCTGTGTGGTCTGAAGTCACCCCAGCTGATTATCATATTCCTCATTATGAGCGGCAGATGTTTTGTCAGGGAAAACACTCATCTCCTTATCTCTGCGCGGCTGCCGAGAGATTTGTTGTGTGTGTAATGATGTGTGCGCGAGAGGGTGGAAGGGTGGATGTGTCAGAGGCTTGCAGTCACCTCTCTGTGCATGTGTGTTAGCGCGCACATGTGTGTGTATGTTTGTGTGCGTGTGTGTGTGTGCAGCATCATAATGTTGGCATGTCCTAGACACCGCAGACCTACATTACTCAGAGGAGGAGTGTTGAGTGCTTTAGTGTCTCTCGGGATCATTTATCACAAAGGTTATCACTGCATTGTTAGCAGCTGTTTGTGAACGTGTGTGTGTGTGTGTGTGTGTGTGTGTGTGTGTGTGTGTGTGTGTATGTGTGTCCTGGCTTTTGTTGTACACCTTCACTCTGGAGTAATTAAGTTTTCCCCCCTGTTCTCTCCCCTGATGCCCTTCATCTTTCACCATATGGACTGACTCTTCCCTCTTCTTGCCTTCCTCCAGACGAGGGCCAGACAGTTTGCCACAGTCCCCCAGAGCTGGCGGGCCAGCGGTTGGCGGAGGTCGGCATGCAGCTGCGGGCAGACTGCCACCAAGGCCTGGGCTACTGGGACTACCTCTTCTTCATCGCCATCGGCTTTGTCATCTTCTCGGCCGGCACGGTGTCAGCCTGGGTGATGGGCGTGCTCATGGTGCTGTACGAGCGCTACAGCAAAAGGAAGAGCGAGGAGCTGGACAGCGACGACGAGGACGATAGGGGCGGGATGAGCGGAGGAGGTGGAGGAGGAGGAGGAGGAGGAGGAGGAGGAGGAGGAGGAGGGAACCAGGGGAACGGGGATCTGAGCAAGCCCGGCATGCAGGTGTGACAGACTGAGGATGACATGAGGGCAGGAGGGACCAGGAGTGATGAGAGGACTCTGAGACCAAAGGCTCTGCAACGAACCAAGATCTGACTGTCTCTCTTTGTTACAGATTTAGATATGTCGCTCTTGCTCTTCACCATATTGGACAGAAAGTGTGTGTGTGTGAGCGTGCGTGTGTGTGTGTGTGTGTGTGTGTGTGTGAGAGAGAGAGAGAGACAGACAGACAGACAGACAGACAAGACAGAGACAGCAATAAGGATGACTATGCCTTCACTTCAGGAGTACAGAATGACCTCTGAGATTATTGAGAGCAATAACCCCCATACACACAACTACACGCACACACACAACTACACACACACACACACAACTTCACACACACACACACACACGCACAGCTCATCTCAGCGCAGATACACTACGGAGCTGCTGGTTTCTCTGAGTAGGCGGATGCACCTGCATACTACGTGAAGCGCTCTCGAGTATTCTGCAAATGATGATTTTAACAAGACGTGTTATGTGAGCAACACACGCACGCACACACACACACACACACACACGCGCGCACACACACGCACACACACACACTACATTAATACTCATAAGAAGGTAACAGGGGTCACAAAGAGAGTGATGCCTTATCTCTGCTACAATAAAAAAAGGGAAAACTAATACATTTCAGTATTCAGACGTGATTTTCCTGGATGCCTTAAGGCAACTCACTTGAAACAGTGAACAGTCGCTGTTGTCTCCTATAGACAGAATCTGTCCACAAACAGTTTTGGGATCACGGTCAAATCATTTGAATGTAAAAACTAAGAATGAGCTACATCTGCGACTCACAACGATACAGGCTGGAGACTCGGTTCTGCTGACGGTGAGCTGCCGGTGAGTTTTGAAGTTTAAAGGTTCCCTGTGGAGTTTTTGACCGCTGGAGCAAAGTTTTAATGAACGAGTGGCCATTTTTGTTTCCGTCTCGCCCTTCATCTGCACGCATGAGCACCCTGGCGACGTGATCCATATCCATGGTGACGGTTTCATGCTATTGTTTTCGTCAATTGGGGAAACAAGAAGCGTAGTAAGTGAACATTTACGTAACAAGCGAGCAAATGCATTAATGCAGTAGATTCTGAATGTAAACACGATGGTCTTTGTTGACAAGAAAACTCGACAGGGAACCTTTAAAGAGCGACTTAACACCTTGCTGAAAATGTAGTTTTTGGTGACATCCAGTGGTTTCTGCCAGCGTACTCTCTCGTGTGTGTCAGCACACCGTGACATCACTGTTCTGTGCCGTCTGACCACGTCCACCTGCAGTTTCATCCAATCGTCGCATGAATTTAAACGTAATATTCCCGAAAATCAGCTCAAGAAAGAAAACACTGATTGAAGCTGCTGTGAGTGATTTAAAAAAAAAAGAAATTAAGTCTCCTCTTTCTGCATATGCATATCCGGTAGCCCTGCCCACTTTATCCAATCGGGACAGGGAACTCCATAAAGAGGCGGGATCCTCCTGTCCTCTCTGCGATGCTTACTGTTGCTTTAACGCATGTTTCCATCCACCACTGTTATACGAATATTAGGAACTGAGCACATCAGGACAAACCTTGTTGGCCCTTGTTTCAGTCAGTGGTTATTAAACCAGGGTGACTGGTTAAAAGAGAGCCAACAGCAGTAAAAAAAACTGCGTTGAAAACATGACAGCGATATGACATCCGTGTTAGTTTTGTGTATTAATATGAGGAAGGTTACAGTCTCCTCATCGCTCAACACAGATCTGATGTTTTTCGTCTGCCGCAACTTTTCATCTCTCCAGTGGCAGCAGAGGCTTCGGTGGATATTTAAGTCGCATGCTTCAAGTGCTTTATGATTTATCTGCTTTCAGTTTTCATTGCGCTCCGTTGCATTTTGTTTTGTTATTTTTATCAATACAGCAACATTTCCGCCTCAGGCAGGAGGGAAAAATATCAATATTTATTTTTTGTGCAAATTAGAAAAATGCACTTTAGAACAGGTGGATGGAAACACACAAACCGACGTGGTCAGAGGTTGAAACGCTGCTTTTCAGCCTGGTGTTAACTCACTCTACGAGCAGTGCAGATGGGGAGAAGACGTCTACCCGTAGCGACATCACGTGATTGTATCGAATCTCGTGTGCACGGTACGTGTGTTTATCTCCGTGTTTCTGTGTGGATATGCTTTGCTGAGCAGTCTCCAAACCCTCCGTGGGTGTAGAAGTGGGGCAGGTTTCATCGCGGCCACCCATGAAGACAGCAGTCAGTCGTATAGCTAACGATGACGCTACGCTTTGTGACTGGAGGCCTCGCTTGGTTGCCCTCGTGTTACAGTTGCAGTCTATAGATCAGCTGCGGGCGCGTGTGGAAGCTCGCCTCTGGAGTAGTAGTAGTGGTAGTAGAAGTGTGCGTGTCCATGTGTGCGTGACTGTGTTTGCGTGTGAAAGTGGGGCAGAGCGATCGCGGAGCATCTCTACGAGCGGCCGGGACGAGTGATTCACGAGCCCAGACTGATCCAGACCCTTCTCCCTCCATCCCTGCTCCGCCTCCGTCCTGTCCGTCACCGTTAGAGATGACAAACGACAGAGCCGCGGATAGAGGTGGGGTGGAGAAAGAGCGGGGTCACCATCAGAAGCGGGAATTCGTCCTGATTGATGCACTAAGCAGCTGTATTGAAAGACTGATTGATAGTCGGGCTCTCATTCATTTTCCGAGCCGAGTGGCTCCAAATGCCCCCGGATGAATGGGCCTGGTTAAATGATCACTCTCCAGAGGGGCTTGGCAGAGTGTGTGTGAGTCAGTGTGCGCGTGTTTGTGCTTATATGCGTGCATGTTTATGGCTACTTCCAGCTTGGTTTATGACGGTGACAGTATATCTTTATGCGGATGCAGGGGAGAGTTTTGTTTTCACCATAGGAGGGTAATTTGTGATCAAAATCTGTCACACCCAAAAAAAGAAAACGGATGAAGCACATCTTTACAGGCACACACTTCCTGCCTCACACACACATACACACATACACACACACACACACACAAACACGCAAACATGCGGGCACACATGCATAGTAAATCTCAAGGGCACAGCTAAAGTCAAAGCCGCAGGCCCGAGAACATTAACACTCCCGTTTTGGTCTCTCTTACCATGCATCGCTACATCCTCTTATCCTCCCCTCCATCCTCAGTCTGACACTGTTATCAGGTTTCACACAATGCAGGCACACAAACACACACACACACACACACACCTGGACCTATAATTTATCTGTTAAATCTTTGGGCTGTCATTGTCAGATCATTCATTTCAAGGGGAAGCTTAGAGTCAGGCAGGCTTTAGATGACCTGCAGATTGCCGGCGTCAATCCTTCTTATGTTACATCACATTCACAAAAAAGGCGTTTGACTCACACGAGCGCGACCTCGCAGCTACATACCTGAACATATCTTTAAACGCAGTGCTTCCTGTTTGGAGCGAGCAGCGATTATTTTTGCTCGGCTGAATGTCAGTTTTTATGCTGCCGTCAAATATAGAGCTGTTTAGCAGACAGAACATGTCAGTCCTTTACCAGCAGTGGGTCAGAGGTCAGAGCAGACAGTCAGTGTGTGTGTGTGTGTGTGTGTGTGTGTGTGTGTGTGTGTGGGGCACTGTAATGGTGTTAACTTGTCACAGGACAGAACGCAGGTCAGAGTAAAAATACCGCTGATCTAAGAAGAAGAGGGCTTGTGTTTTGTGTGTGTTCGTGCACACACATGTAGGACACGTCCGCGGGTGTAATCGTCTGTGAGGAGGCTTAAAGGCGCAGTGCGTAGTTTTGGGGAAGTAATTGTAACGTCTTTCTATGTCTAAGCAAACTAAATAAACAGATTGTCTTTGTTTTCATGACTGAAATAACTGAGTAAACAAACTGACCTTAAAGGACAACACAGTTTTACTTTTTACTTTAAGTACTTGGCGGACCCCGCCACCCTTCAAGCTTCAAACAGTTTTCTGGGACCTTATTTTCTTCTTAGAACAGCTTGTTTTTTCAGTTATAGATAACAATGTTCGTATTATCACCTCATTCATATTGTAAATATAAACATTTTGAGTTTGAATTTCTTCTCCAAAATGACATAATGCACCTTTAATGTTGTGCCGAGAGACATTTACAGTGCCTGGACGCTGATATTTACATAAGATAAGTGTTTGCTGACGAAAGGGGGACATTTACATAAGATGTGAATCCGTGCGGATTCTTGTTTTGTGGAGTCACTGCAGCTATCAGACGTCCCCGCCGGAGAATCCGCGTGGAGATCAGAGAAAATCGACATGTTTCTTAGAAAATCATTGCCGAGGGCGGTGATGCTGGATGTGGCTGGCGCAAGCAAGCGGTGATGAACAAGAAGGAGGGGCCGCTTTGTAACCTCTCCCCTCCTCTTGTCATCTCTTAACACATTTGTGTGTGTGTGTGTGTGTTTGAGAGTGTGTATGCGTGTCTGGTACATTAATACATTGCTGCACAGAGAAGGAAATGACATTAGCCCACCGATTATAGAGCAGTGGTGCTACGTCGGCCCAGATTGCGGATGTGCTCGAAGGCGATAGAACTGCATAGAGTGAACAGTCCTGACTGTACGTGTGTGTGTGTGTGTGTGTGTGTGTGTGTGTGTGCGTGCGTCCAATATGGGATTTCTGATATTGATACAGAGTTTGATTTACCTGTCGATGTACAATATGTATTTTCTTTGTTGTTTCTTTTAGAGTTTTCTTTAGTTTTGTACATCATGAATCATAAGCAATAAAGAACAATAAGGATGATGAATGGATGAAAAGTAGTTTTCTAAGACTTTACCTGTTAATGCCGAGAGAGTGAGTTGGATTCTTGTGCTGCAATAGAACAGGAACCAGTTAAACCTTGTAAGAACTTTTATACCACAAATACTGGGAAATCTTTTCATTGTCTCAAGACGCTGTGTGCTAATAATGAGTCTTGGATCAACGGTGTCTGTGGGCTTTCCACTTCATTAGCTTCAAGTACGAATCGTTAAGATTTTCATGAAATCAAACCCCTTTCTTGACACAATTATGGTTAATTTTTGCAACAATTCATCAACAATTCAATTAAGCATATTCTGTAATTATCTCTCTACAGATAGTCTTCACTTCAAGTGGCGGGGTCCGCCATTCAGAGTACCTAGCTAAGCACAAGAGATTCACAGGAAAAACGATACATGCATGTAATCCAGCACATCTCACTGAGAACAGCCTCCCCGTTCACTGTTGACTCACTTAACACCGGATCACGTCTGTATTTAAGTTAACTAACTGAATATTTCCTACTGCTGCTACTTCACATTAAAAGCATTCAACTGTTGAAACACGAGGTGGCTTTTATTGTGAATGTTGCAATTACTGTCTACCGACTTCTTTATTCAAACGATAGTTTGTTTGGCTGCTGTGTGAACAGATATAGCTGCTCTACTGTTGTATTTCTGACAGATAAGCTGTTTAAGGGGTGTTTGCTTGTTACGGAACTGATGCAGTGTATTTAGTGTTGCTCCATCGATCAGGACAAAAATCTTAAAGTCCAACTGAAATCGTGTTGGGTCGAAAATAATGTCATTGTGTCTTTTGCTAAAAGTTTTATGAGAAAAAAAAAAGATTGTGCAAGATTTGATTGACTGTCAAAATAAGGTCTCTGAAAACTGAGAGAAGTAACATTTTTTTTTGTCAAAATAATTCAACACTGGGGGACGCAGGACGGTCATGATATAATGATGGTCATGATTGGTCAGCTCACACACGCCTGAGCCAGCACTGCTAACAACCACAGACAAGCTCTGCTACACTAATTCTTATGTGTCAAACTAAATTATACCCATGTGTGACATTGAGTGATGTCACAAAGTCGCAATATCAAAGGCCGGTTACTGACGAGGCGTTTCAGGAGCAGTTCTTTCAGTGGGAGAGAGGAGTTTCTGTTCTTATAAGACCTTTTACATATAAAACACTGAAGGAAAAGAAAAACACAGAAAAGCATAATAAGTCTCCGTAAAAAATTTAACTGAATTTCCGTTGGACTTTATGTATTTTATCTTAAAGTGGTTTCCTGTTGATATTGATACCCAGTCTATCTCTACTGCGTGTGTGTGTACTGTGTATGTGTGTGTGTGTGTGTGTGTGTGTGTGTATTTTGCGGAGGTACTCTGTTGAGGCTCAATTTCACAGATGTGAACGATTCTGCGTGGATGGTGAGAGCAGAAACTGAGGTTCTCTCTCTCTCTCACACACACACAACTCATAGACATCAGTCATCTTTGAGCTTGGCTACGTCCACTTCTATACATCGATTTCCTGTATACTGGACACAATCTGTCACGCGTGGCTCAACATTACTCAAACATTCGACCTCCTGCAACACACTCGTACAGATCATCGGGCGCTGGTATAGGGTCGGGTCGGCTTAGAGCAGGAAGCAGAGGCTTACAGATGACTTCAGTGAATGCACACATGAATGTTTTCACTCCCCTCTCTCGCCTGACAACTTCTCTTCCCCTCCTCTTTATCTGTCCTCACACCGTGCACCCACCTGCTTGGCTTGCAAGCACTCCACCCTTCCCTTTCTCTTTTCTTTCCACCACCACCCCCCTTCCTCCCCTTCGTTTCAGAGGCGCTGCCAACTGCTCCGCCACTCCACTGGCAAAGTGCAGGCTCTAATCCTTCACACGGCCCCTCGAAAAAACTCTGCCGGCTGGATCTTACAGCTTTGGAGCTTCTGGAATTGAAGGATAGCAGACAAGACAGACATGGTGGACACAGACAGACAGACAGACATGGAAAAATGTATAGCACTAAGAAGAACACAAAGCCCCAGAAGCACAACAGCACTGCGAGAGACAAAACACTTTCACACAACCGTTACTGTGTGTGTGTGTGTGTGTGTGTGTGTGTGTGTGTGTGTGTGTGTGTGTGTGTGTGTGTGTGTGCCTGTGAGTGGGTGTGTGCTCGAGTTTGTGTGCTCAGTCTGATCCCGTTATTTCTCTGAGGGCGATGTTAGAGCGTGAGCATGAAGCACAGAGACCATCTAATGCAATAAGTCAATAAAACATCCCATCATTGCACACACACACACATGCACACACACACACACACACACACACATGCACACACACATGCAGCACACAACAGCCTTCCAGGGCTAAATATGAGCATTTCTCTTCTCTTTCTTTGTTGACGCTTTCTATTTGAACCAGTTGTTGTCTGTAGTTCCTCTCCTCCACATCCTCTGCTCTCGCACCATTAACAGCCGCAGTGGACAACAAAGCTCCAGCGGAGATCGCGCTCTCGTGTGAGGTGAAAATCGCGCGTGCGTGATATTCAAATAGTTGCAGGAGAGGTGAAAAGTCACAGCTCAACAACTGTGCGCGCATCACTTTCAGCGTGACCCCACTTGGAGAGCTCACACACACATAAACACACACACACACACAAGTACACTTTCTAGCATAAAGGCCTTTCTGTAGATGACATTGTGCGGGAGCAGAGGAGAGTGTGGCTGTCAGCAGGATTCCCTCTGCTTGCTTGCCCTTGAATGGCGTTAAGAGAAGAGAAGAGCCAAGAGGACTCACTACATGGTTGTACCATGAAAGACAACATAATCAGCAGATGGTCAGGCTGGAAAGGATAGTTGTGAGACTTAAAGGGAATTCAGGAGAATAACATATATTTAGGTAAGAAGCAGAGAACCTCTAAATATAGAACGTTTTCTAAAAGTATTTGAATTGTCGTTAAATCAAATCAGATACTTTTCTCTCAGTCCAAGTCAGAAAATAGCATCCGGGATTTGTAGCTAAATCAAAGAGCAGCTAACGCAAACTGGCCCAGATTTTTTTTAATTTGAATGTCACAGCACGTAATGACTCGATTCACTATCAAAATTTGAGCTAACATTAAAAAAGGTCCAGAGCAGCTGCATCGCTAACTATTTTTTAAATCCTGTTCAAATTAGCTGGAGGGCTAAACCGGAAGTTAGCCACTCAGCTTGTGGAAGTCTTTAGTGCGCAAAGAGGAAGCTACGCGGAAGATCTGGGGAATTTTACACCAAGGAAGTCAAACTATTTTGGCTTCATGTGCCACTGAGCTGCTTCCATAGGAATGACAAGGGCTCCGCTTCTGACGCCTTATCCAGATCCCTTAATAGATCCGTGCTTAGAGGGCAAAGTTAGCGTTAGTCTCACATAGTCAGACTGAAAAAAATGTGGGTGTACCTATTATCGTTCTGCTGTAGGGGGAAAACCTATAGGAAGGGGTGGGATAAATGTAGGAACTGCTAGCTTGTTTATGCTCTAATCCGCTAGCGACCAGGCAAAGGCTGCCATTTTTAATGTGTAGGCTGCTAGCTCAGAGGTTGTTACTGTTGTTTCACGTAGAAAAGGGCATTTTGGATCCGCTAACTTTACGAGAGAGGTAGTCAGGCAATGGAAGGCTTATAGCCCGCAGCCTACGTCTAATGAGTCAGACTAGCATGAGTCAGAATGACCGCAATCATGAGAATAAGACCCACGTTTAAAAAATACAGGAATTTCCTCTCATTATCGGTCGTCCTGACTTAATGAGAAGCTTTCGGAGAGACTTATAATCAAGAGCATTGTTCCATTCAGGAGACGCTAAGTGGACTACATGTGAAACAGATAAGAGATAATGATAATTGTCAGACTAGATGTCCATCCTAGAAGAGTCAATATATTAAACTTGAACTGAAGACTGAAGTATTTGTATGAATATATATTTAATAGCTAAGCATTTCTGCAAACGAGCCAGAACTTATAGTCCTTAGTTCTTGTTCAAGCTTTACGGACGATGGTGATTTTTTTAAATAAAAGCAGTATCAGGTGTGAGAAGTAACGCCAAGCGCCTTTTTCAACACACTGCGAAAAGTGCAGAGAGCCTCAGAGGTCAGAGGTCACAGGAGAGTTAGAGACAGATGTCTCATGACACACGTTCTACACCGTTAGAAAACACAGCATATGCACTCACACAGAGATGAAAACAAACACCACGAACAGCAGCAATGCACCTGAGGGGTTTGTGACCTATATTATATAGGGCTTGCACACACACACACACACACACACACACACACACACACACAAACAGCCTGGTAACAATCACTGGCCTATTATCATGGTTGTCTGACTAACGGTAGCTCTCTTCTTTCTAGTCTCTCATCTTTGGCTTTACGCACTCCCACACACACACACACACACACACACACACACACATACACACACACACACACACACACACAAACACACACACACTGAACACATTATTATTGTATGAATCTACACAGAACTGCCTCTGTATGACTCGCGGTTCTGGCTATTTAAAAAAACTGCAGTAACTTATATTAAGTAAACATTTGACCTTTTACTATTATTAAAGACGATAGTGATGTTTAACCAACGACTGTGGCGTCTTCACTCATTCTCTGCCTTCCTCGGGTCTTCTCTGTGTTGCATGTTACACCGTGATGTGTAAAAGTACAGCTCCTCCGTCAGCACAAAGCGTGCATGGAGGGACGCAGGGCAGAGAGGTGATTGATTTAGCCTCTGCACCAACGCCCTGGCACCGGAGATGGGATGGAGGGTCGGGAGGGAGGGAGGGAAGAAAAGAGCGGTACATAATGCTGCTGCACCTGCAGCCTTACTCAAACCTTGTCAACCTTCACTTCCTTCTTGTCTATTAGTGTCTTTTTCTATCTCCCAACCCCTTTAATTCCCTTTTTCATTTCTCTCCGCCTCCTCCACGACCTCAGTGTGTCTTCCCTCTCACGCTTGCTCTTATTTTTCCCTCTCTGCCTCTCCGTCCTTATTTGTCTTCTCTCTTGCTTTCCTTCACTGTACCTCCCTCACTTATCTCCTCTCGTCTTTTTGGCAGGAACAGCGGTTTTATTATCCAACCTCACCTCTGCCAGGATGGGTCAGATACTGCAGTGGAGCCGTCTTCGCTTGGCACTTAATGTAGAGAGAGAGAGAGAGAGAAAGAGAGAGAAAATACAGCTGAGGGAGGTAAAAGAGTGACACACAGGATGAGAGTTTATCCAGCACGTACTGTCAGTGAGAAGGTTCGGCATGGTCGCCGAGATAATGGGGTGCAATGTGTGTTTATGTCTTTTTAGTAAGAAAAGTGTGTTTGTGGCGGTGTGCTGCAGCTACGCTTGGTTAGCGGTGCGTCACTGTTGCTGTGGGCTTTTTTCTCAGGAGGGACGGCCGACCAGACATGGCACGCTGATGCCAGAATGCCAGGTCCGGTCTCTGCTGACGGCTCCAAGGAGCCTCAATCGATCCTGACAGCTCAGTGTGTCACCAGGTCACACTGACACACTGAGGCAGAAAAACAAGGACAAGGAACCACTTCATTCGGCTAAAACCTACTCCTCTACTTCTGCGAACAAATCCTGTGCGCATTTCTTATCACAGACGTAAAATTGATCCACAGTGTGGCTTTTTTTTTCGGCTTGTTCGTAAACTCTTTTTTGATGCAGCTCATCCAACCGATTCAGGCAGCAGCAGCGACAAACAGATTACTCCATCAGTTGTATGGGTGAGCTCGACTCTGAAATCTATCTGTATTTACATTTGAATGCAAATTGACCTCTTCTATCAGCGCTCTTCATCGTTTAAAGGGTAACTCCGCCAATTTGACGCATTGAAATGTATTCACGGGTCTCAGCAGGTACGACTGCAGGTGTGAAAAAAAGTAGTCCAATGCTTTTGTGGCTCCAGAAGAAGCAGCACGCAATCTGGGTAATGTAGGCACCAGGTTTTTTTTAAAAGCATTCCTCTTACACTGTTGACTTATTATGGACCGTTTCAACAGCGTCGATATTTGGTTTTTAGTCTTCGGTCTAAACACCCAGAGCCAATTCTGCACCAACCCAAAGCGTCGACATTCAACGACCCGGACACGAGACTCAAGAGACAACTGTCTGTGAAGAAATGATCAAAATAGAAGCCCAGGACTGTGAAGATTAGTCCCTATTGCATGAGTAAACCTCCATAAATACTGCACTTCCCTTTAGTTCTATTCAGTTGCATATATCATTAGATCCTTCTTGCCTGTAAATGCCTACAGTATGTCTTACAAAAGTCAAAGTTTGTCACATGGGGTCTTAAAAATACATTAAGGGATAAAACAGGTCTTGCAAATCATTTCTACACCCCCCTCCACCGAACAATGTACTGACAAGTGAGACGTGATGTGGAAAGACAGTGCTGTTTGCGCCCTGAGCTCGACCCGAAAATGATGGGCAAATGTCAGCAGCAGACGTTTGGCTTCCCGACCTCGACCTGCTGACCTGCTGACTGGCTGTCTCGTGGTCAATCTCCCTCCAGGACCCGACTGAACTGAACCTGATTGGAGTGTGAGTTGCCCGTGAGCGCGACATATAAAAACAGGATCCCCACACACCTGAACCGAACATCACCACTCGAGACAGAACTGTGTCACGGTGACTTCCATCTCCCGTTCCAGCGATCAGACCGAGCTCGGATCTGACACGCGACGAGAGCG
>CAEMYA010000186.1:67902-121003 GCA_903131615.1 Diplodus sargus | reverse complement strand
CCCCCCCTCCACCCACCCAGCCCACCCTCCCCATCACCAGCACCTCACCCCTCTCAGCACGACCTCGCCCCTGAGATGGAGCCCCCCACATCGTGACGCATTATCCACGTACACACACCCTCCATAATCTGCTTATTTTAGTCATCTCAAAGTAACCCTCCTCCTCCTCCCCCTGCTGCTTTTTGTGCTTTACCTTCTTTTCACCAGAGGAGGTTCCCTTATGTCGGACATTTGACCCATCTTTCCTACACCTGAACCAACCCCACCCTCACACACACACACGCACACACACGCACACCTCGAGCGCCTCTGTTCCCCTCTGTCCCCTCGCAGGGTGGCTCTTGCCGACACCTTTCCTGATTTGGACGTTTTTGATGAGAATTCCCCACCTCAATCTCTGCTGTTTCCCTACTTAACCCTCCCAGGGGCTTCCTAGATCTGCTCTGACTGACACACACACACACACACACACACACACACACTCACTTTGACGCAGACGAAAAAACCACACAAAAATGACTGGATCATGCTCGCTGTGCTGCACACACACACACACACACAGGCCGGCACATGAGCGTGCACGCGTTCGCTTCGTCGTTGCCTTAATGAGGTCTCATCGTGTCTTTTACTTTCCCTCCTCCTCCTCCTCCCCCTCGTCCTCCTCCTCGTCCTCCTCCTCCTCCTCCTCCTCCTCCTCTCTGCTTTCTCTTTTTCTCTTTGTCAAGTGTCATGATTATCATTCTGGGGCTGCACCGAGGTGTCAAATTAAAATGCTCGCCCGAGACAAGTCAGTGAACTCCTTTTGAAACATTATAAACTATTTTCTGAGTCCTGTTTTTTTCAAAGTCTGTGAGACTCTTCAAAGACACACACAAACAAACCCTGTGAAGTCATCAATACGCGGGTCTCCCCATGAATACAAAGCGTAAAAAATTGCAAGGGTGCGAGAAAGTAAGCAGAGAGAAGAAGTGTTCGTGTTTCTGAACGTTTTCTTATCTTACCGAGTATGTGTGGGAGTCCTCGCTCTGGACACGGCTGTAATAAAGGGTCTCGTGGTGAAGGAGAGGGCCTGGATGTGGAGGAGAAGACCTCATCACGGAGGAGAAGCTTTCATGATTGAAATTAAATGGTACAGTACGTCCAACAAGGGTCAGCTGATTTGGCACATAAAGACACATAAAGAAAACCCGCCTCTGGAGAATCCTGTCTCAGTGTCGACTTCTCTACATCCTCTCTGTGAGTTGGGGGTTTGGGAATGAAAAATACCTTAAGCTTGTGTGAACCACAGATCTTATTTCAGTCATCTATCTGAAAACCCAATCAAAAAACACCACTGACTGTGAGACGAGGGAACCGCGAGTGCAAAAATGCTCACCTATTTCTATCGACGCATCCTGGTAACTCGTTCAGCGAACATCTCCTGTGTTGAGTTGGTAAACTGATGTTTTTACACTTGCATTTTAATTCATGAGCTCTTTTCTTTACTCCGGACAGTGCCAGGCTAACTGTTTTCCCCTGTTTTCCAGTCGTTGTGCTAAGCTAAGCTAAGCTAACCAGCTGCTGGCTACAGGTACAATCATCATACATCAAATCTCACAGTTGTATCAATCTTCTCATCTGAATCTTGACAAGAAAACGACGAAATGCCTGACTGACCAGTTGACGTGTGTAAGAAGCATCATTATCTCCTCCAGCGCCGGCTGGGATTTGCTGCCGCTCCCCCACGACCCACTAAGGACGAGAGGTTGAAGATAATGAACGGAAGAAGCATCATTAGACAATCTTTCTCTGGTTCAATTTGCCATCTTTATAATCATTTTTCAGTTTCTGTTTACACTCACCACAGGGGTCTTGTGTGCTTTTATAATCCCCAAATATTTTGGGTTCGGAGCAGACAGAAATGAGGTTTGTTTGGTGACTCAGTACAGGGTGCAGACACGGAGGAGAGGATGGAAAGCAGAAGGTCTTATGATTGAAACGCGTCCGTTCCCCCCCCCCCACCACGCGAAAAAAGCTGCATCCAGCGAGGGTCACCTGTTCAACCTCCGGAAAATGTGAAGCCCTTTACGCTTACCTCGCATTTTCGTCAAAACACAAACAAGGGATAGATTCTCACATGCCCTTTTCTCGCAAAAATGCTGGCTCAGCACTGTTATAGTAGCTGTGTTTGTGTGATGGATGGCCTCTTGATCCTATTTCCAGGTAGAGGTGTAGTCTGACTCCTCTCAGGAGACGCTGAATATAGCGGAGAAGAAACCCACTCAGATGAAACGCACACACACACACACACACACACACCACTGAGGCTCCTCAACACAGTGGACAACATGATGCTGTGTGCTTCGTTGTCAGCTGCAGAAAAAAGAAGAGAAGAACATGTAATGTTTCTCTTCTCACTACAAGTTGTCCTGTCTCAGGAGGATACCGGCACAAACCCGGTTACTCACAGCAGCTCCGGCCCGTTTTCCTCCCGTGCGGTGGCCTGATGAGTTTGGATGTGATCTTTATTGCCTCCCAAGAGAACGCAAAGAGCAGATTGCTCTTCCCCTCGCTACTGTCTACCTTGTTCTTTCCTATCTTTATCAATTTCCCTGAAGAGATATTAACACAGTCCCACCTCAGCACAGTGACGTAAACAATACTTAAAAAGAACCGAGACACCACAACTGCACTATTTGCACATTAAAGTAGGAACTGTGCCTGGCGGAAATAAAGTGGCAACGGTGAACTTTCTGTAATGAACAAAGGGAGGTGAGGACTGTGAGGGCAGAGAGAGGAAAAGAGAAGGATTTTATTTTTTAAAAAAAAGAAGCAGGGTCAGATATCACGCTGGAGGCTGCGGCTAAAAACTGCCATTTTTTGCGATCAATACCAGAGAGAGCGGAGGAGAGACAGGAAGAGAGAGGGAGGAGAGGAAAAGATACGATTCAATATGTGTTTCCTCTCCTCCACGCGGGCCTCCCTCTTTTTCACCAAGATGCTTTGTGATCGATCTGATATAACAACTGTGAGTGTGCGGTGTGTGTGTGTGTGAGTGTGTGTGTGTGTGTGTGTGTGTGCATTAGAGAGAGAGAGAGGGACAGCAGACGACAGCAGCCTGACTCAGCCCGAACACGAGGCGCGTGTGCATGTGTGTTAATCGGTTTCTCAGTTCTTGGAACATTTGCAGTCTGCAGTCTTTCTTCAGATCAGAAAGATCAGTCTTTGGACGCTGCGGTTCTTCCCTCCCCAACTTCAAACGTTATTACTCAGCTTTTTCATCCGTGATCTTTTAAAGCCCGTGTTGATCGCACTCTCTTTGCACCCATTCGTTTTTTATACAGGACCTTTTATTTTTTTCTACATTGCAGCCTGAGAGACAAACAGTTTTTTTCCCCCGGAGACTCACTGCGTCTCACACTTTTTCCTGTGTGGCAACAAACGTTTAAAAGCATTTATCTGCTCCGTGTCCGCTCCATGACTCATCCCCTGTTTTGAACAACGGTCTGCTGCTTCTTATTCCTTTCACAGGCGTCTAGAGATTTACACGTGGTTGAGGGATAAGTAATGATGACGGCAGACCTGAGGGAAGATAATTCACTGACAGGTTCCTTTTCTTATTTGAGGCTCAATTCTGCCTCGAAGACATATGGAGTTCCCTTGAATGTATTCCCACCTGGCCAATCCGAGCTCCTGTGGGAAACTCTCCTCAGTCTCAGACTGGTGCTGGCCCTCATTGTTTCGTAATATCTTCATTTAGAAAAACCTCGCCCACCAGTTTGTAAATTACACAATTTTACACCAGCCTGTAGATTAATGCTGTGGGCACAAACACAGTACGCAGAGGTTTTGGGAAACTTTTGACACTGTAGTGTGCTAAACAACACATCCCTGTTTGGCCAGTCTTGTCGGTTCTTGGTCGCAGTCCTGCTGAAAAGAAACACAAATAAAATCAAGTTTGCAGCTTCAGCTGCCACTAAATTGTGACTCTGAGAAACCTAGCTATGATTTACTAAATTTTTGGACTGTTACTTATAATAATAATACAACCGATGAGTTGAAAGGCCGAGTTACATGGTGCAAATTCTGATTATTGGTCCCCTTGCCATCAAATCTATCAGGGCATCAGTGTAATCCTAAAAAAAACAGTGGCAACAAACATAAAGCTTACCCTTGTAAGCATTTATTATAATGGCTTAATCATTAAAGGTGCGGTATGAAAGAGCTGGCCTTATGGGAATCTTATTTTTTGGGCCACACCTGACCATGTAATTACAAGGTTTGGCCACTATGAAAACTGTCTTCAAAGCCTGGCGATCCTCCTGTGGCTTTGGACCTGGAGGACCAGGTGTCGCAGGTTCTCTCTGCAACACAGCACATAAACGTCATGATGTGAAAACCGTTATTCTTTCACATTCTGCTGATAGTCTTGGTTAATTGTAGAATGTTTTCAACTAAAGTTCTTACATCTTGCACCTTTAAAAGGCCAGCGTGTGTCCACCATTAGTTCATCAGGACTCCATCAGTGTAATCCTGTTTGGAGTTTTGGCATTTGAGACACATTTATCATCTTCTACCCAAAATAAGCTGCTTTTTCAACACACGCTGGGTGTAATTATAATATTATTATTATCATTGTTGTTGTTGGTATTGTTACACCTTTTATTAGTTTTCCAAAATGGGGCGTCACCAGAGATCAACAGCTCCCACTGAAGCTTGCTTTCACTCTAAGCAGCTATTTTTACGCCACACTATGATTATGCCGACCTTGCTCAGCAGATGCAACACGCTCTCATGAAACAATTAAAAGCACACATCATTGGGATGAGCATAATGGCTCGCTATTATTCATCACTCTCTCTCCTTCAGATGATGCATACAAATAGCAGCCGTGTCAGGCGAATCCCTCGCTGAGGTCTGCTGCATGGTGGGATGCGAAGCTGTAACGTTGTCATTTATCTGGAGTCGCTCTTCAGACGTGGCTTTGTGGCCCGTCACAAAAAGAAGACGGGTTCTTTCCTGTCACTCCGAACGATAAGAGATAAGTCATGCCTGTAAGCAAAAGTGCTAATGGATTTAACGCAGCGAGTGCCGTCACAGGGGAGAGCATTAGCATGCTGGAGTGAGATGCCCTGAAAGTACAACCTTGTCATACACACTCATCTGCCCTTCAACACTAATATATATATATTATTTCTCACTCTCTGAAAGGCACCAAAATAAATCAAACCCCAAAAAAATCGCTTTTATCACCACCTTTATTCTACATTAACGACTGTGATGTAAGTAAGGCACAGTCTGATTAGTACGATTACCTTGAATAAAAAACACTTGTACACTCAACTTCACTGGCTTTAGTTTCTATGGAATATTGCCCTTCTCTTCATTCCAAAAAAAGCCTTGAAAATATATATAATATAAAATATAAAACACACGTCGTTCACTTTTATTTCTTTGCAGCGCTCTGAGCTAAATCTAGCACCAGTATGGACACATAGTCCAGCTGAGGATGAAGGGAATATCTTTAGTTTTGCAGCTATTTTATGATAAAACAGTTGGAAACATTTCATATTTTGCTTGCGAGGGGCATTAGAGCTGCTGTGAACCTTGTTGTTTTATCTGACTTCCTCTCAGTTTTGCAGTTGATATGGGAAAGAGCTGGACAGAGTATTGTCATATCAAGTTGTGTCGGTTGAAAGGATCCTGCACATTACTTTCATGTGGCCACCAGGAGTCCGTGTCCACGTTCTGAGTTTATTCACTTTCAGGTACTGGAAAGAATATTTACAGATTTTGGTTAGGTTTAGGCAATAAAACTACTTGATAAGGTTTAGACAGCAAAACTACCTGCGTAGGTTTTGGAAAAGATCATGCCTTGGATCAAAACAATTAGTCAACGTTAATTTTTGGTTTCACCTGAGACACGAACAGGAAGGAAGTCTTAATTTTGACATTACCACTGACACCCTCTTTGTGTGTTGAAGCCAGAAGTGACCATATATTTTGACAAGAGGTTGGAGCTGGGGAGTATCTGACCGAGAACCTGAGTGCACACTGTGGTGGCGACGTGGCGATTACAAGGTAGCAACAACCTACAACACACCCTGTCTTATCGTCTATATGACAGTAAATGGGTCATAATTTGCTAAATTAACATCATGTTGTATTGAAGAAGACTTGAAACAAGAGATTGAGATCATACATTAATGAGGAAAATGTTTCCTGAGGTAAAAAATCAAGTGAGAAGTCGGGTCGTTTCCTCATAAGCTTACATACAATCAGACATTTTTTTTCTTTTTTTTTTGCAACCAGTGGATTTGCTCACACCCAAACAGAGAGCAAAAAATAAAAGCCGTGGAAATAAAACAATAACAATGGAGTTCAGTAAATTAATGGACTCATCCACATGTGTGCACATGCTAACATAAGCATTTGTTTCGAAATGACAAAATCTGCATTTTTCTTTCCGCTGCATGTCTCTTCAAAGCTGATGCGCTTCAACCATCATATCAAAGCCATCTGTAATTTGAATGCTCACACTGGTAACTATTTTGCAAGGCCTGCCAGCTAAATGTAGGAGTAGGGCAGAGTGGTTTCTTTGTGTTGTGTCAGATTCAAGTGCTCTCAGAAGTGCTCTCCAGCTGCGTTCAGCACCGGCACTCTATTTATAAAAAGAGCGTCGAGGCGTGGGAGGAGAGCATTATGTTGTGTCAATATTTCAGATAGCATAAACCGCAGCAATGTGTTACTCAAGTAAGTGAGTAGAGAGGACATGTCTGTGTGCGTGACTACACACACACACGTGCACACATACGGACACACACACACACACACACACACACACAGTGGCCTGGCCTATAATCGGCCCTATTTAAAATGCTAATTTCCTCTCTCCCGCAGGTGCCTAACTGTGTTTGAAACTAAATTGCTCGTCATAGCAGGTCAATCTGAGCCTAATGAATTTGTCTGTTCTCCCGTTACACTTATCGATGCTGAACGGTGGACGACAGGTACGCTCAGGGCTGCAGGGGTTTGAAAGCAAAGCCCGAAGCCGCTTCTTGCCTTGCGCGGTGAATATTTTAGTGTTTGGCTTTGACCTCTGACCGTCTCCATTACAGGGGATATTTCACTTGGTCACTGACACTACACTAACAGTCAGATTAGATCACCTGAAGACAAGTGGCTCCACACCAGCCCATTTCTGACCTTAAGGTCAAACTCTGAACAGGAGGAGAACTTACTTAATTTGAGGGGATTTATGACTAATTTACTCCGCGTGTGAAATATCAACACCATAAAATTGGATAACAGCCACGTAATCAGTGTTGTTAGTACCCAAAAGTCACACTTGAGGAATGACATCGCGTTGAAATGAAAGTAAAAGTCACACACACACATACTGGTTGAGTAAAAGACATTTGCTCTGATGCAATCTGCAAAGTAACTATTAACTAAAGTTATCATATAAATGTAGTGGAGTACAGAGCCCCCTAAGGGTCATAGTATGAATTTATTTACTTTTGCGTTCCCTTATAATACTTTTGCATTAGCTTGCAAAAGTATTGCGTAGTAATGCAAAAATATTGCACGGGGACGCAAAAACATACGGTGAAGTTAATGCAAAAGTTTGAAGGAGAGCAAAAATATTGCAAGGGAGCATGGAAGTATTGTCAAGTAATGCAAAAGTAGTCTTAAAAAAACCTCCCCCGACCCTAAGCGGCTCGGTAGGGGAGTAAAAAGTACAACATTTGCCTCTAAAATGTAGCTGAAGTGGAAGTGTAAAGTAGCAGAAACTGGAAATATTCAACTAAAGTACAAATACCTTGAAACTGTACTTGTAAATTGTACAGTGAGTTTTGCAAATGTACTTAGCTACATTCCATCAATGCACACAATGTGGAGGCAGCGTCACTCTCACAATGGAGATCGTTTGCATAAAAACACATCAACATGCGCAGAGACATTAAGTACCTATGGAGTATATTAAGTGTTTTCTGAGCCTGCAGCACATTTCAATAATGCCGTGGTCTGAATGCAAAGCACCGGATGCATGATGGTGTGGGCGAATGGTAGACACGCACACACACACACACACACACACAACTTAATGCTTTAGGCCAACATGTAATTTTCAACCACAATGTCGAAGATCTTCTTTAGTTTTACCCTTGTTTATGTTCAGTGCTTCGATTCACAGCACACACACACACTCTGGTGCTGGAAGCTGTGGGGTACACTCGACTCATTTTAGTGAGTGGGAAAAGAACCAAGTCCTCACTACGTTGTCAAAAAAGAAAAATGTCCTCCCTGCCCCCTTTGAACCGTGCTATTACTCTGTCTTGGAGCCCACACGCTCTCAGCCAGAGAGCGCCACAGACCCCACAGAGAGTAATCACAGGTAGCGGTGACCGAGAGCGAGCCTAATTTTCCCTCCATAGCCCGGCAACACGACACGACAGGCTGGTCTCTCTGGGGGGGCTCAGGGGACGTGAAGAGGAAAAACAAAAAGGATAGAGGCAAACACCAGTGGTAAGAAAAAACTTCAGTAAGTGACTGAACATTTTCCACATCCATTAGTGAAGAACAGAAAGGAAAAAGGAACACTTCACAGACAGAATGGGAGATGGATGATGTAAATGTGGTTGCTCGCCGTTTCTCGTGGGCAGAGCCAAAGTAGTCGGGAGCTAATCTGGTATAAGTGGCAGATTTAGAGTTCATCGGCAGCTCTGATGTAATACTTAATGCACAGCTATAAATTAGCTCATAGCAGCATGTGAGGCTTTACCACAGCAGCCCACCAGGCAGGCATGAGAGGGATGGAGCTAATTGCAATCATTCAGTGAGAGGCAGGAAGGAGCGAGAGAGCCCCTCCTCCCTCGGTGGTGGCTTTTAAGTGCACTGTAGTATTTTCATTATAAACAAACAATAAATCAACGTTCTTGTACTCAGATGTGAAGCTTCAGTAGACCTCTTCTCATGCATGGTTTGTGCAATTCCCCCTCCATCTACCAGTGGATGCTTTCTCTTATTTTCCCTGCTGTGTGCGGTCTGAAGATGCCTCCTACTTTATTCAACAGAATCATAAAATAAGTAAATACAGAAATACACTTTTCCCAACATTGATTTACTGATACAGCCAAACTGTGTTGCCTGGTTCTAAAGCTGAAAGATTGAACACCTGAGAGATTGTGTCAGACTTCTGGCTCCCTGCATGCACTCTCTCGCACATCTGAGTGAATCAAAACATACATTTGTGTAGAAGATCCAACTATTTTGAAACAAATGTGAATTTTATGCGCTTGTACTGTAAACCTTTGAATCTTGAAGGTGCAATATGTAAGATTTGGCCACCTGTCAGCATATCAACAGAGTAACTGCTAAGTGCTGCTAACTGAAGCTGCTCTTAGCCAGTTAGCTCAGTTAGCTGTGCAGCTAGCGGTTCGGACTGGGCGCTCCGGGACGTGGGGAGTGTTGCTGTTTACTCTGCAAGCACAGAGGCTGCAGATAGGGATGGGCAGTGGCTTGCTGGTGAGCATACTAACTTAACTAGATCTCTGCAACACAGTACATAGACATCATAATGTCAGAACTGCTACTTTTTAGCATTCTGTTAACAATGTTAGTTATTGCCGCTGTAGAAGGCATCCATGACTTCACTTTGTTAGAAGGTAAAAAAATTACAATATTACAGAGTAAACAGTCAAATATTACAGAGATCAGAGATATTTTCTTTATTTTTATTCTACTCATTCATCCTCAATACCTGGCACCTACATTACCCACAACGCAACTGGACTGATCTAGAGATCCAGCTGTTGTTGTGCTCGTACCAGCTAACATATTGCAGCAGACCAACTACTTAACCTACGTTGGCCCATTTTGTTAATTTCAACACCCTCACCAGGAGTTTAGCTGCTACAGTCCTGCACGGTGTGGTCGGCCTGATGTTAGCTAACTTTAGATTGTTTTATAACTGTTATTACTGTGTCAGCTTGTTGACTCTGTTGTACAACTGTTACATTATGTAAATGTCACTTGTGGACACTGTACTTACTTCTAAACTAAAGGTACATAAACTCACTGAAGCTGAGCTCCCTCAGACAAGAAGCGCTTACTCTGAAGCAACCCAACTGTGTCTGCTAAGACATAAACTTAACGTCATGAAGGATTAACATCTTCTGTGTCTGCAGGTCTGCTGTGAGGCTGTGATTCTTTTTCAAAGGGTTAAGTGTGTCACGTTCTCACGGGAATGAGCTAATCTAAAAGTGTGGATTATGTAAGGAGAACCTTAGCGCGGGCTAATCCTTTTCTCCTGTCTGACTGTTCCTTGATGCTCGCTTCACAGCGGAGGCGATGGGCGGTCAGGTGAATGTCGCTCATGGTGCCGTTCCCCCGAGAGAAACAGGAATAATAATGCTCTCCAAACTGGATCGACTTCGAGAAACGGTGTCAGACATTTGTGGCCACACACACACACACACACACACAAACACAATCATTACATTTAACCAGCATGAAGAAAAAATAAAGCAGTGAGCCAGAATATATACATGTTGTGGACGTCACTGTAGCTGGGAGGTCGCTCGCAGCATTTTCCACTACATGAACAAGCGTGACCACTTGCCCTGTTACTGCTGGCTGCACATTAGTCACTTGCTAATTGTGAGAACGAGAGTTTTCAGTTTGCATGAAGACTCGGCGACTGAACTCTTTCTGTTCGACAGACTAAGTGAGCTGAGTATCTTGCCATGTTCAAGATATATAGGAAGGGATGATAAAGAACTTGGATTTGATGTTTTTTCTCAGAATTTAACCCTGCTGTTAAAGGGTAACTCCAGAAGTTTTACACATTAAAGTGTGTTTACAAGTCTCAGTGAATACTTCCTCATATGTGACATATTAGTATATATAAAAGCCTTTTGTGGCTCCAGAGGAAGCTGCATGTGATCCGATGAATTTCACTTGGAGGCTCAACTGCATTGTGGGTAATGTAGGAAGAAGAAGGCGTGGAATAAAAAAAGACAACATCACCATATCGATTTTGATAATTTTTCTCTGTCCACAATGAGTCCAACAGTGTTACAGGAGTGCAATAGACCAATGGACCTACATCACCCACAATGCACCTTCTCCAATGGGTGACATCACTGGAGGCAGTTTGGCAGATTGTATGCAGCTTCCTCTGGAGGCAGAAAAGACTTTTACACTACTTTATTTTACATATGACGTAGTAGTACTGTGGTTGACCACTCACACTCCACTGACCTCCCCATTGGCCTCCTCAACCACCGCCAACAACCGACTGGCTGCGAGGGGAATTCTCAGGCAGAGGACTAGTTAATTATGCTAATCCAAGAAACTGATAAGGAGACGGTTTTAAAAAATGTAAAACCTCTAGAAACGGGCGCACACACACACACTGAGTCAGAGACAGGCTTTGTGAAAAAATATGAGACTATTTTGTCAGAGTAAGCAGAGGGAGGAAGTTGAGGAAATAGAGAATGAGAACAGTTTTAATTAAAGCTCTCTGCTTTCTCTCATAGATCTCCATCTCTGTGTAACATTTTTTTTATCCCACACCCTTTCAATTTCAAATACAAAAACAGCCCACATATTAAATTATAAACTCTCTGGATGTTGGACTCTTCCTCCCCCCCACTCAGCGCTCAGTTCCTCCTCTGTTGCTGGTGTGCTGCTGGCCTCTCCCCTCTCTCCTTGTTAACTGATGTCTGTGGGCGGATAACACTGCCTCACTGATCCACAACTCATGAAACACCACTATTCTCTTCTTCTTTTTTTTCATTTTTTTCTCCATCTCTGCCCAAAACTACACGATAATTCTCCCCGTGCACAAACATGCCACCACTCCCTTTTCTGTTTTTGGATGCTGGATTTTTAAAGAGCGAGCACCCCGGTGGACTTTTAACATCGCCCCTCCCAACAAATTGATTCTAAACTCATTTTCTTTTACGATCAGCCGCCGTGCGCCGGCTTTTATTGGAATGGCTCCGACACTGCTCTATGCGGTGTTTTCTAATACTACAAAATGTGGCATAAATCTCACTGCCCGAATTGCATCTGTGATCCTTTTCTCTTCGTTGCTCGGGGGACTCTGTGATGCTGTGTATCAGAGTGGATCAGGTTTTCCAGTTTTATTGTGTGTAGCAGTGAAACGCAGGTACCTTTTCTGTGTCCCACAACATTCAAAGTGCACAACTGCAGACGAGCAAAGAAAAAAAACACAACAAAAAACACAGGGACCACGAGAGCTCGGCAGTGCAGCTTCGACTCCTGCAGGATACGACAAAGAGGGGAAAGGAGGGAGCTGGATCATGAGGGGCAGTCCTCTTGCTTCTTGAGGCATGCTGAACTCACCTCGGGGGGACGCAGCTTGCAGCAAAAGCCCGAGAAACTATTAGAGGGCTGGCTTCGCAACTCTGTCAGATTTCACCCAAAGAAAATGATCCCTCCACCTTCCCAGAGGCATCACAGGGGGGAGCAAAGGGATGCAAAGAGAGAAGCCCATATTTTTCCCTGTGCCTGCATACTTGTCCTCTAGTTTTGTGCCAGATACATTTCCTGTGGTGAACAGCTTGGACAGTGTGGCTTCAGAAACAACACAGTCATCTTTTTTAGTGGAGTGTGAATCTTGGATTTCAGTCTGCTAAAAGAAAGAAAGAAATGCATCATAACTGTAATGAAATATGAATGAACTGCAATGAAATTAAGAATTAATCGAAATTATTCAGACGTGACTATTTGGGCATCTTAAGAGGCTGGGAACTGCGAGTTAACTGCAGAGTTACCACACCACACTGAAAGAGAGAGAGAAAGGGGAGAGAGGTGGGAGAGAGCAACAGAGGAGGGGTACAGGGGCGAGATGGAGTATCTGAGGGAGTATAATTAACTCCGTGGTCTGCCTCTCTGCAGGCCTGCGGCATACTGCTCCGAAATGCTGATTCAGTACACAGATAGAGAGAGTTGCACGGGCGGGAGAAGGGGGTGAGGAGAGGGATGCAGTAAGAGAGAGGGAGAGGGAGGGAGAGAGGGAGAGGGAGGAGAGAGAATGGGTGAAAATGTGAAATGAAGCGATGGCTCAGTTGGGACAAAAAAGTCAGAAAAGATGAGCGAGGGCAGGAGTGAGAGAAGTCACACACGCGAGATCAGTTGTGAGAGAGTCGCTGGACAGTTACAGGGGGGTTGATGTGCACTTTATAGTGCGAGGCAGGTTATCTGCAGTCAGTGTTTGACTTTATTGAGCGCTCAACATTTGCAGATGCATCTCCAGAGACGGCAGCAAAGAAACCCTCACTGATCAGGAGAACAGCGACATCTAGAGGTGAAACAACAGACCTGACCTGTGTTTACATTTCTGCTGCAGAGCTGCTGTTGTTCCTGCTCCATTTTAAACAGAAGAAGAACTTTAACCTCTCGGTGGAGCTGCAGAGTGAAGATGTCCCATTGATGGTTGCTTTAAGGTGTAAATGTGTGAATTTACCTTACCTTACCCAGAGACAAAAAAGCCTTACCGTATGTGTGTGTGAGTGAGTGTGTCCTGGGTCACAGAGGTTGTGTGGGCTGCTGAATCCCTAACAGAGGGGTTAGTCACAGATGAAAGTGGTCAGTCTGTCACCGGGCTTGGGGGGGCAGAGGCGGCCCACATCCATAATGCATGGAGCTGAGTGCTACAGGTAAACTGAACAAGGACACAACAATGGAGGCAATAAATACTGGAGATAGATGAGACGCATGGATAACACAGATACTCACTACCACATCACTGCTTCTATATATCTAACATGCATCTGAATTATCTTATCTTATTATCTATCTAAAGTATCTTCTTGGAAATCACTTTCATAGACTTTTACGTGCAGTCCTTTGTTTTTATTATTCCTTCTGGTCTTTCTATCCTTTTATTTTTTTCCCACCTTTAATCTTTTTATCTGTTTTTCTAATTCCTCTTCTGTGATGTTTCTTTATCCTGCTCTTAATGCTTTCATTCTCAGTATTTGTATTGCTTCAATGTAATTTTTGCCTTTGTCGATTTATTTTATTCCTTCTGTGTGTGTTTATTTATACTGACATTTTATGTTTGTCCTTGTTTTCATGTTTCCTTCTGGCTTTGTTTTTCCCTGTTTGGCTTCAAAGCATTTTTTAGTTTTTAAAGAAACATGATGTAACTTTTCTTTTACCGTAAAATAACAGCTTTAAAATCAAGTTGATGGTACAGCGTCCTGTAACAGGGTGACTGGCGTCTCTGTCTGTCTCTACATAATGTTGCTTTAAGGTTCTTTATTAATAAATGTATATGAATGGTAATTTTTGCATTACATTTTTACTGAAATTCTTGTATAAAAAATGGTGATGTGATTTTTTTTTTGCTGCATGTTCTCTTACATTCGGAGAGTGTGATTTGTAGGCCGGGGCGTCTCTGTCGCAACACAATCTTTTATTTATCACGGTATGTTGTGAAATATTTTACCTTTACCAAAAACATCTGCAGCTCCTGCAACTTTAACACTGCACTTGGCCTTATTGCATTTTTGATAACAAAGCGATAAGTTGTTCAGGCCAAAGATGGAATCTCATCTGTGGGGCACACAATGTTGGAAAACAGCAGAACAGAACATGCACTGTGCACCTTTTCAGCTGTGTTTTTCCTAATAATGAGAAGCTAACGTGTTTTTTCTTTATTGTAGTGATCAATAATCTTTCCTAATTTTGTCTATATGCTCTATTTTCTAACAAGGGACTATTACTTGGCTGGTGTTGCTTATTTTTATGACTTCACAATGAAATTTAAAAAAAATAAACCATAGAAACAAGTAAAAAAATAAGAGGGTTTATTGTCTTTGTGATCAAGGACCGGCACATTGAGATACAGATAACAGATTGGAGGCAGACTGGTGATACAAGGCTTCTCAAGCCCCTTCATGTTGATATGGAGTAAAAGTCACTGTTGCTACTTGAATATCTACAGTTTGTGTTTCATACCATGGGAGAAGCAGCAAGGACACAAAGAGCATTCTTTAAAATAACCCTTCAAAACATTTGGTTTAAACACACTCTAACAGCAACACTTATATACACGCGTCAGTATCTTCCTGTTTCCCAAAGAGGACACCACGACAGAGCAGCTGCCTTCACTCAGCAGTGTGAACAAATGTAGTGTTAACATGTGATGAAACTCATCATACAGAGGCCATTAAGCGGCAAATGTTCAGATGAAGTTTTTGAGCAGTCTCCCTTCAAACTTAGAATAACTGTCACCAACACCTTACAAACTTAGATCAACATCCCACCTTGGCTCAATAAAAGTTGAATCAAAATGTAATTAAAAGTCTTTCCAGCAGCGGACGGACAGAGACGATGGACCGCGCTGCAAGTGCTGCTCTTTTTCAGCCGTGTCCGCTCATCTGGCTCTGTGTGTCTGGGGTCGGATCAGGTTGATTGTTTTCCTCTGGCAGGAAGCCCCAACTCCTCAGCAGGGCAAACCGCTGAGCCGGAGGAGTGCCAAAGTAGTCCTTCTGTTTCTGAGAGTAGGTCTGGACGGGCGGGATGATGTCTCTGTAGCCCCAGTCCTGGTGATGCAAAATGTATCTGATTAGCTTCAATGTCCTTTATTCAATTGTTTGATGAGAGGAACCCATTTAAAAAAAAAATTCACTGGTACTGTGTTTCTAATGTAATTGATCTCAAATGTCTTTTAATTTTGTCATGCAGTACAGACAGAGCTAACAGACAACTGAAATCTTCCCAGGACAAATAAAACTCCAGCAGTGGGAGGCCTCTCATCTAAAGGCCATCTGTCTGAAGGTCTCCAACATGAAACAGTTCGCTCTCCCCTGTTGTGTGAGTAGCGGTTATTATGGCTTACAGTGCTGAGGTCCTATACCTGCCAGCGGAAATTGAAAGCCTCCAGCAGCTGTATCCTGTCCTCTCTGGAGGGCACACAGTCCGGAGGGTCAGGCTGCGTCGTCTCAGAGCCCAACGTCACACCTCCAAACACCAGCAGGGCTCGGATGGCAAACCAGCCGCCGAACCTCGGATGCACACACACTCCAAACATCTTCTGCAGAAACGGAGGGCGACACACAGAACAGAGGTGAGAAGTCAAGAGTGGAGCACCACACTAGTGTAACCTTCTTAAACACAGAACATACTTTTTTCTCCCAGGGTTGGTCTGTGACATCAGACTGTTGGTAGTAGAAAGCCGCTCCAGACACATGAGCCGCAGTCTGCGCCAAAAACTTCGGCTTTCTGCTGGGAAGCAGCTCGTAGTCGTACCTTACGTCCACCTGCTGCCCTGGAAAACACTGCAGGGCAGGGACAGATAAAGGGCATGTTTATGTGTAAGTTTAGGTACATGAAGCATTTAAGGACAAGTTAATGAATTAATAAACAAGACGGAGGCTAAGGATGAGATAATGCTGCTGGAACCGTCATAAAGCCCTTAGCATGTCTATTGATACTGTGCTCTATAAGTTCATTATTCAAAAATGAGTGAAAATAAAAATTGTATCAAATTACTACAAAACAAACTATGATGTTTTCTGAGATGCTTGTCATACTTTAAATATCTTACACTGTCGCAACCCTAGTCTGTCTCATTATTCACTCACAGAGACACATCCAGCTCACCTGGGAGACAGCAGAGGACACACAGTGTTTGACACACTGGTCTATGGGGTCAGACTGCACCTGGCAGCCCTTCTCCTCCATGAAGGGCAGGAAGGCTTGTTCAAACATGGAAGGAGTGCTGATCACCACCACAGCCAGGGTGTCATCTGGGTAGGCCAGGTGAAGGTTTGCGGGCAGCAAAGAGTTATACCATCCAACCTGTGAAACACGGTGCCACGGTCAGTCAGAGAGGGAGGGAGGGAGGCAGGAAACTGTCCAACAAGAGACGCCGAGGTGAAGTTAGTTTTAGATTTAGATTCACTCCGGAGACACCCAGCAGTGTCTCTTACTCAGTTTCACCCAGTGATGGCAGCAGGAGGACGGTTAGCTCGCCTCCCAGAACCTGGCACTGTGCTGTAGGCTGACGCAGGGACCATCAATAAATTACACTATAGTAAACTGATCACATGCAGCAGACTTGTTTTGATTGCTAATGTGTTATGTATTCATTTTGCAAAAATATGTTTAAGACAGTGGCTCTTTTTCCCAACAGCTTCCATGTCATGTGACCCAGTGACTCCAAACCAATAGTAAAGACTCGTCACATAGGACACAACTCTTCTTAATCGATTTTACTGCTTCTTTTATTTCACAGGAATATTTATTATGAATAGTCAGCATCTCTATTCAACAATGTCTACATAAATATTCATACAAATAGAGAAAGCAGTAAAATCCAATAAAAACAGGTGTGTCTTATGTGTCCCATTTAATTAAACAATTCAGCATTAGTTTGAAGTCACTGAGTCACATGACATGGAAGCTATTGAAAAAAGGCCACTGTCTTATACAAATATTTCTGCAAAGGTAAATACATATTCGGTAAAAATAAGTGTGCTACATTACATCAGTTTAGCATCTTTACTTGAAATCATAATTTTCACTAATATTATTAAGTCAGCATGAAGAAACATTGTTGGTTTGTTTTGTGTAAATCAAACAAACAGCAGTGTAATTTATTGATGGTCCTCTATAAGTCAGCCTCCAGCGCAGCCTGGGGTTCTGGGAGACGAGCTACCCGTCCTCCTGCTGCCAGCACTGGGTGTCTCCAGAGTGAACGTCTGTCCAATATCAAACCCAAAAAAATAACTTCACCTCGGTAGAGGGACAAGACAAGCTCCTGGAGAAACATGTCACCTCTAAGCTATCTGTATACATACACTACGAACAAATATCTATTTGTCTTACATTTGTCGTAGCTTTGTCATTGATTGAAGAAGCAAATAAACCTCTAACCGGCTTTTAAAAACTCTTATTCAATACATTTCAGCGCAAGCGACTCCTCTCTTCGTGGTCCTGGCTAGCAGGTGAACACCTGGACGATTTGAATAATAATGTTCACACTTTTTTTTACTGTCAAAGTTACAAGGAAGAAGAAGGAAATTCGTGACACAATACCTTGAGAGGGTAGACTTCAAAACCAAGTTTTGATAAATGCTCCTCTAAGAGTCCTGTTACATTTTCCACATTGACAGTGGAAGCCGCCATTGTTACATGTCAATACCGCGCTTTGAATTATGGGATGTGGTGTATTTTGGCTAATCATTGTCAGAAAGTAACGAGGACTTTTTTGTTTCTGCTTGTATTTCCTCAGACAAAACAGCTGACTACACTATAATGTATTTTTAAAAATGTGTTTTATATATACTGTGCTGTCGTACTTCAAACGTTGTGTTACGAAAACGTGTGGAAGCAGTCGACTACAATACCCAGAACACCCCTGTGGCTACGTCGTACGCAATCACGTCGCGGTTATGGGCTCCTGGATTTAAAAGTGGAGTCGCAATGTTTTCTTCTCAGTGAGTAGCCTGGTTAGCCAGCTAAGAAGACACTTGAAACGTCGCCCTCAAACACTATTTATTCTGTTTTTTAGCCACGGGTTGTATGACTTTTAATAGAGGACGTCACTCGGTGTCTTAAAAACGACCAGTAATTACCATGCCAACCAAGACAGTAACGTAAGGCACGCTGAGGGGAAAATGTCACCGTAAAGCTGCGGCTAACTGACATTAGCTAACGGTAGGTAACGTCTGCTATCTTGGCGTTAATCCTGACGTGTTTAATAGGAATTTTATGCTGTCTGTGTATATAACTGCCAGCTTCTACTCTGCTGAAGTGTCCTTGAGCAGAGGGGTCCTACATAGTTTACCTCCAAAAATCTCTAGAATATTCTATTCTATTTTTATATCTCTTCCAGTTCAAATCTGTGTGTACCCTCCTGGAAGCTACAGAGATCATCCCAAAACTATCAACATCATTAGTAGCCCATTAGATTATCAGACAGTCAGACAGACAGTTTATTTGTATAGCACAATTCAGACACAAGGCAACTCAAAGTGCTTTACATGGGCTTACAATTACATTTAAGGACATTAAAAACAAGAAGGAAGACATGAAGAAACTAAACATGAAAACAAGTTTAAAGATGGGAAAATAAGTGCAAGTTCTGGCACGTCGGTCACATCTTTCCTGAGGTAGCATCTAATGAGAGTCACCACAAACATGCAAATGTCCAGGCTTGTTGTAATTGAATCTCCCATAAGGTGTCAACCAGGTTGATAGCTCACCGACCAGCCAGAAAACACGTCTTAAGTTACTGGATCACTCTCCTTCAGTGGTTCTTGATGAGGAGTCACTGTCAGGCTGCACCACACTGGCCTGCATGATGTTTTGGCCTCAAGGATCGAGAACTGGCCTCCTGATGTGAATGACTGATGCATTTGACAACCCTATTTTGTCTTTTTTTTAGTTCAACTCAGACATGAACTGGGACAACCAGCTGAGCTCTATCCTGTCAGTAGCAGATGGCAGCGTTGCAAAAATGAGGGTGAGTAATGTAATACTGCCTTCATCTACTCTTCTAACTCTTTCTGGAAATTTCAAACTTATTCTGGTGTGTTAGTGTGGGTCCTTACTGCACACTGAGGCATACCATATTATGAAGAGAGTGTAGGACAGTCTTCATTGTTGTCTCCTGGTCAGATGTCACTTGTAATTATTGGAGCTACCAATGGATGGCAGTAATGCTCCACTGAAGTTTTGAAAGGCTAATTCAGCTATTGAGATGAGAGAGAGAAAAAATGAAAAGATAACGATATTGATAGTGAGAGTTTTGGAAATTCCCTTTGGAGTTGAAAGTGTTTTAATGTGTCCACAGGAGAGGTTGACCTCACCGGGGAAGTTTGCCAAAGGAGGAGATGGTAGGTGGACTAGTTGTAGGTTTTTAGATACAACATTAAGGGGAAATTAACTATTTATCAGATAGTCGATCTTCCATCCTTTCACATTAAGGCCTCGTCCACATTTACACAGGTCTTTTTGAAAAAAGGGTTTTAAAACAAAAGAGAGCTCTGTGTCCTGACAAGCGTTTCAGCAATTCACTGGAATTTCTGAATATCTTCAGCCTGGAAGGAGCTTTCCTAAATTTCCGTTTTGTGCAGTTTGTAAATGTGTACGAAAGGCACAATGCATTGAAACTATTTATTAAGAAATACCTGTGTGTATGTGTGTGGACAGGGCCGTAGTTGCAGATAGAACTGACAGGAGTTTTTAATTTGATTTATTCAAGCCTTTCTTTAACAACCTCCCTCACATGCTTCCTCATCCCCAGATTTGTTTCCAGTGAGGGAGAGGATTCATGAGTCAGATCAGGAGCCTCCTGCTCTTCCCCCTCGAGCCCCCCTTCCCCGACAGCCTTCCCCATCCCTCAGTCCTGGTGTTCAGTGGGCAGACCTGGCTTCTGTCCACTCACAGCTCCAGATACAGAGCCAGGTGTGTGAGATCAAATAGATGGCGCGCTTGTGTATATATATTATATTATAATATATATATATATATATATATATATATATATATGTATTGTTGTTAGAATTGACAGAATTCCATTTTATTTTTTTTATTTTCAAGGCAATTGAGTCTCTCACCCAGAAACTCCATGAAATCGAAAGGGAGAGGCAATCTCAACAGTTACACATCCAGACGCTACAAGGTAACTTACTGCACCATGACTTCTTACCTCAGTTTAAACTGGGTCATGTTATCCCCTCACAACAACACTGGACACTTGCTATTGTCAACTGGAACAAAGAAATTCATACCAGATTCAACACTGCTTAACGTGGCCATCCCCACTCTAAGCAAACAGTTCACGTGGGAGAGACAGCAGAAGCCACAGCAGTAATAAAGGCTTTACTACTTGAGATATGAGTACTAATAATACTAAAAGTAAAATAATGATAATAATAAAAATAATTGTTGGCTTGATGGCCATTCTACTTTTTGAGACTTTAGGAATCACAAGTAACGCTGCATCATGAGAGTGCAGTGTTCGATAGGGTTAATAGTGTGCTGTTAGGTTATACTCGCGGCTGGCCATTAAAGGATTTTTCTGTGAGGGAGGAGGATTTTAAATTCAATTCTGGAAATTTACAGGAAGCCAGTGAAGCGAGGCTAATATGGTAAAAATATGTTATGAGACGGGTGACGGGTTCTTGTCAATACACATGCAGCAGCATTCTGGATCAGCTGGAGAGTTTTTAGAGACTTATTTGGGCAGCCTGATAAACGTGAATTACAATAATCCAGCCTTGAGGTAACAAGAGCATGGACTAATTTCTCTGCATCTTTTTAAGATTGGATGTTTCTGATTATTGCAACGTTCTGAGGTGGAAGAAGGCAGTCCTTGAAATGTGTTTTATGTCGGAGTTGATGGACAAATCCTGATTAAAAATAACTGCTGGATTCCTTACTGTGGTGTAGTGGGAGAACTACAAAAATATTTTCTTCCTCCTGTTTGGATTATCTCAATTCCTCAATGACTTTAAAACAAAAGCCAGAGTTGGCAGAAGTACACACATTCTTTACTCAAGTGGAAGTACAGATTCTTGTGCAAAAAAAGGCTTTGTTTAAAGTAGAAGTACTGATTTAACTTCTTCACTCAAGTAAAAGTAAGAAAGTACAGCCTCTGAAGTATAAAAGTAAAAACGTGTCCCTCTGAAGGACATTTCTACCTGCCATATCTTTACACAGATAACTGAACCGGAAGTCAATATAATACAATTTTAAAGATAGTTTATAGCAAAAAGAAAAAGAAGGAAAAAGACATGCAAACTCAAAATTTTAATATTTACAGTATTAATGAGGTGATGACATAAACTCTGGACATTGTGTCAGTGTCTACTTTGTTTACTGCATACCATCAGTTTAATTTAGTCTATCTCATGGGACAAAATGGAAAGTGGATCCAGCAGCAGAGTCACTGCTGCAACACAAAGCATGAGGATTTACAGGAAAATGCGTGCGTCTACATTTTGTGGACTATCAGCACTTGCAGCGCTATTCCTTCCTTGATCTGCTGTGGCTTGCGTTGTACCTCTTTTGTGTGTTGGTCTGACACAGTTGAATAATGAATTAATGTTCAGTTATTTGACAATGTATAAAAATGGTCCCTGTCCAAAGTTCAGCTTCTGCTAAAGCTTTGTCTCTCCTGTACCTCCTCTACTTACCGCCAGCCCATCTACTGTCTGAAAAAAAGAAAATACACTCATCAAGGGAGGATTCATTTATAATTAATGAGTTTAATAAATCATTTTGATTTGTCCACAGGGCTGTCTCTTCCTTACAGTAATCAGTACTCTTACAGTAATCTCTTTTTTTTTTTTTTTTTCCAGACGAGGTGCACATGCTGAGGGAGAGGGAAAGGGAGAGGGATGAGTCAAGGCGGGGACAGAGTCCGGGAGCAGAGAGAAGGATGGAGCAGTGGAAGAGAGAGGTGGGACGTGAGCTCAGCAGTCTGCGCGGACACATCACCAGAGCCACGTCGCTAGGCAACCTGGAGGAGAGGTGCATTAGGGGTGGAGTCGGGGGGGGCGTAACTGCAGACGGAGGTGATGATGGGTCCGGCTCAAAATTGAAGTGTTTACACCTCAGTCTGCTATTAGGAAGGTGTCTGTGTGACATTTTCATTTTGGCGAAGACACATGTGACAGGGAAGAAATCACAGGACAGTTTTGTTTTTCTTTTCTTACAGTTTCAGCTCAAAGCTCCGCCGGGAGGAGCTAGAACACCTGCGGAGAGAGGTGGACCAGCTGAAGACACGATTAAGTGAGTCACATGTATTCATCATTGATTCTGAAGCCCAATGCTGGCCTGCAGAGCAAAGGCAAGCACCGTCTTGTTCACACTCTTTTCTTTTCCTCTTGACAGGGAGACAGGAGGAGGACTCGTTCCTCCAGCAGGCAGAGGCCAGAGAGACCAGGAGACAGTATGAACACAGCTGCAAGGTACACACACATTGTGTCAGGCAGCTTGTGTTTGCTTGTGGATGTGTGGTTTGTCTCAGATCCTTAACCTTTCCTTTTGTGTGCTTTTGTTCAGACGCTGGAGGAGCTGACAGACAGCTACAGAACTCACAGCACAGATCTGGCAAAGACCGTCTCTCAGTATTCACACACACAAGAGGAGGTCCGCCAGATCAGGTACCTGTGTGAGCGTGTGAGCGTGTGAGCGTGTGTGTGTGTGTGTGTTTGGGGTGTTGTTTCTCGTCTCACATGTTGCAATTATCTGTTACAACAGAACAATTGTGACAGAGCTGAAGGAGGAGGTGAGGAGACTTATTCTACGAGAACACGAACCTACACCTTTGCTCTCAGCGCACACATCAGGCAAGTTTCTCTTCCTCTCTCTCCTCGCATAAACACTATGAAGGAGCTATTTAACCCCGTCTCTCTTTTGGATTCAGGGGCATCACAGCTCCCTCGCAGCCACAGCAGAGGGGTCAGAGTTGAGGAGGAGGACTCTGACTCAGAGGATTTCAGCCCGACCCCGAGCTTGGCTGAGGTCAGCTCCGATGATCTGTCCTGGCTGGATGACAAAGACTCTGGTGAGGACGAGTCATTTTCTGAACGAAAAGTGAAGCGCACTCAAGCACTGTTGCCTCATGCGCCTACAGGTACTACAGTACGACGCAATGAGACATCAAACCCACGTGTTTTCCATCATGTCATTTTCACAAGCCTTCTGTCCACCTTCATGCACGCCAACACAAACATGTTTTGACAATTGGATCACACACGCTCCAACCAAGATGGAGCGGTACGCAGAGCTCCAGATGGGCACGGACTGATGACGGTTGTAGCAAGATGGGACGTGTAGTTTCCCTTCCCGTACCTCCCCCACACATCTGGCTCAGCCTTCGCTCTGATTCATTGCAGTTGCTCAGCGTGGGGAGCACTTGCCTGTGTTTGCCATTTTACCATGGAGTTAGTTAAAGGATTAGTTTGACTTTCTGAGAATCTACTGTCGCGAGTTAGGTGAGAGGATCAATAGCACTCTCATTTCTTTTCTGGAGCATCTGCTGAGTGACTTACAACTTCACGTTGATAACCAAAAAAATATTCCTGCGTAGAGCCCTTGTGAAACTACAGTGTGCCTGTTTTACACTTTATTTTATGTGTGGATTAAACAAATGAGCGGAAATGTGTGAATTAGTGATCTTGGGAGGTACTGGTAGGCAGATTGTGTTCCCTTTGGACTGAGCTGACAGCTAGCTGTTTCCCCTTGATTCCTGACTTTATGCTAAGCTGAGCTAGTTGTCTCCTGGCAGTAACATGAACATAAAGACATGACAGTGGTATCAATCCTCTCATCTAACTCATGACAAGAAAGTGAGTAAGCCCATTTCCCAAAATGTAAAACTATTCCTTCAAATGCAGGCGAAGACTTGTAAAACGAGGCGAAGACAAAAGAAAAAAGTCAAACTTAGAAATTAAAGAAGCAAGGAATGTGTGGCACCACTAAGACAAAGTCTGTAGACCTACTGCGTTCTTTCACTTGCATATAAAGCAGCAAAGCTCTCATTTCCTCTCCAACAGTCTCTGCGAAGCAAGTAATTTGTTGGGAAATTCAGTTCACAGTGTGTTTGTGTTTGTGTGAGCACATGCACGGCTCACCCCGGAGACTTACTGTAACAGAAGGCTGATGTTCCCGGAAGAGATTACAATCTGCGCTAAATGTTTCCCAGAGTGATTTGGGCCCATGAAGTCGGGCTAATTTGACGATTGTATCCACACACACACACTCGCACGCACGCACGCACGCACGCACGCACGCACGCACACACGCACACGCACACACACTCATAGTGGTACACAGTTGTTATGAGAAACATTTGAATGTCTTCCAGCCTAATCCCACTGGAGGCACTCACACAAACAAAGTAACTGCTCCTTCTCTGCTCTTTACCTCTGCCAGCTCTTCATCAGAAGCCACGAGTACGTCTGAGCGTTCAGTCCAGACGAAGCGACTTTGCTGGTCCGGCATCAGATCTGGAGGATGACGACGATGACAACGATGATCTCCTCGATGATGACGTGAACCCAGATTTAGGATCTGACCTCAGTCTTGATGATCTCTGACCTTTTTTCTTTAAGGTTACATTCTGTGATTTTACTTCGGAAGAACGATTCAGCAACATAAAGACATTTCTTTGAGCTTTGTCAATACGTCACTTGAGATTTAGTATTACTTTTAATTGATTTGATAGTTCAGTTTAGAGAAACGGCAATGTTCTCAAAACCAAAATAGACATAGGCAGGACACCACTAACAGCCATATGGCTTATTTCCTCTGTGGCCCCAAGGGAAGGGGAAAGGAAACAAAGGACAGCAAAATATGGCAACAGAAGCACATACGTACTGCATAAAAACAAGTGATCAAGTCCTTCTTAGTATTATAACACAGCTGCTCAGATATTATCTGTGACACGTGGATCATAACATTTGAGAAACGGTGACTAATGTGGGAAAAACTCAAAAGCAGTTATTTGTGAAAATACCAGAAGTGTCGAGGCCTCGGGACAGATCACAATGTCTTAACAGGGTAATTTTAAATATATTTTCAATTGCTTGTCTAAATCTGCTTTTAACTGCCTGATCCCATGTGACACACCCAACATTATGCTGTAACAAACCACCAAAGGATTCAGCAAATACTGTTTTTTAATGTCTGTCTGTTTGGAAGCTTTGTTTCTCCTCGTACTAGTTAGTGATATCTAGAGGACTTTAAGGACTGCTGAGAACTCTGATAGCCACAAATTGTCTTTAAATAATCTGCACTAACTGCCTCCACATGCACAGACTGATAGGATGTTGGGAACAAAGCGAGGAAGCCCTTTAAGATTTTGGTTTTTTTGAGGGCCTCTCATCCAGACGAAACTGGTTTCATGATGGTGGATAGCACGACTTTGCAGCATTTCTTTAAGCTGCATTTCTCGCTGTAGACTTCACTGATTGAACCTTTTGGGCCCAAAATTCTGAAATCAATCACCACCAAATGGATGTAAGGCTTTCGTTTTTGCCACACCCATGTTGCGAGTCACTGACAACAAATTATGGGTCCTACCAAAGTTTAAGCACAGGAGCAGTGTAATTGGTCCGCTCAAGCCACAAAGCTTGGTTTCAGGCAGAAGTTTTAAAAATAGTTATGTTAAGGTTTGTTATGATTACAGATTGTTGAGGTTAGGTAAACTTTGGTACAGTAAAAGTCTGCAGGACATGACATTACTAAATTGTTACACCACTGATCACTGTGCTTTTTCTCATGCTGTAGTGTCTGTAGTTGGTATTTTTGATTACATTTGCTATAAAATAAAATACATTTTCTCCATGTAACTGCACTTTAAGAAGCTTTGATCTCTCGGTGTACAGTAATATATCTTACCTTTTTAAGCTTGATGTTCTGTAGAACTGTACTGTATGAAGCTACACTCTTCAGTGTGGAAGAGTAATGGATGTTTAATGGGTTTTCCTTCCTGACATAATGCGCTCTTCAGTCCAGGAAGAATCCGATGAGGGATGAGGTTTTTGATTCCCGGTAATGCAGCAGAAGTGACGGAAGAGAAGAATCAAAAATCCAATAACGGTATCAAAGCACCAACAACTCCCCAACCTCTGCTGCGATGTTTTCGTATTCAGAGTCAAGTGCCCCTTTATGCTGCCATGTCTGACATGAGTCACGCTGTGCCAGGCTTGGTGTCAAGCTGTTAAATATTTCAGCATCCAGACACCCCCCATCGTAGATCCCAGACCAGAGAGCAGAGCCTCGGGGGAGCTGACAGGCAGGTTAGGTGTTCAGTGGGGTGTGTATTCGGAGGATTGAGGTGGTGAAAGTGACCACAGACACTGCACAGCTCATCTAAAGTCACATTGTCTCACTACAAGTCCCCTCCAGCAAAAAGTAAATGGCACAGTGGAGAACAAGAGTATTTGAAAAAAATCTAACGTTCTCTCTTTGTATAGCTGTTAATACTGTAGCTGAAGACATTTAACGAAGAAAAGGCTTGTTTATTTGTTATTGTGGTCAGATAATGGCTGATGAATCAGACCCTTCTTCTGCAGTTTTTATGGCGAGCAGTGCACTGATTCAGTCATTGTTGGTCTGTAAAGAAAATGTTTTGTGTTTTGTCCCCAACAATAAAGGTCTGTGTAAAAATTGAAAGAAAGGAGCCTGACGTTCTGTGGTTGCTACTATAGATCAGTGCTGTGTTCTGATTATGCTTTTGTTTGCGTCTGAGAAGTGCGAAGAAGAGAAAAGCAGAGGGTGGTTTCAAAGTACTTTTAATCATAAAACACAGAGTCCAATAATCCACATCTGGCAGCGAGCCTCATTATGCAGTGAGGACACATACAGTTTTTAACACCAAGATCATCCCAACAATACAATTTAAAACCGGAAGTACGGACAACAAAGGGAAAAAGTGAGAGAATAACTTAATTTCTGTTATTTTCCCTTACTTTGTGGCCTATCTGTTTTTTTATGGTACATTGATGAGATTGCATGTGAAAGCCAACTGATTTGATACCAACGTGGGTGCTTCTGTGGTTGTATACGCATCTTACTTCCTCTCACATTTTCCTGCAGATCTGCAGGGCAAACACACAGCGAGGCTGATACACAGTGAAGCAACTGCAGTGTTTGTGAACTTGCCCTGCTGAGAGAACCATGTGCTGTAACAGAACACCAAAGAAGCAACTAAGATGGCGAGTTTCATGACGTTGTCTTTGCATGGTGCAACCTTCAGTAGTATTTACAACACACAGGACAATGCTAACATTGTGTGTACCAGCCACTGGCCAATTTCAGCCTGCAACTGTCATTGTATGAATGAGTGCCTCTTGATGGTGTTCACGCTCAAGGCTAGTCTCCAAACACAGGCAAGTCAGTGCAGCTACCCGGCCCCAGAGTGTGTTTGAGATGGGGGTAAATCTGAACGTTTGTTCGGTTTGAGTATACCGTAAATACTTCACAGAATAAGAGCTGTTCCTCTAACTACCTAAGGCACTCTCTCCAGGACTCAAGACACCAGGAAAGAAACAAAAAATACACACACTTGCACATGTAAAAATCAGGCCAAAAGACAGCAGGACCTTCAACAGAGAAGTAGAAACAACAAAAAAAAAAAGAGAAAACACTTAAATATCCCCTGCCATGCCTTCAAGAATCCATACACACGCCCCTTAACAGATTCGCACACCTACAAACACACACGCTTTTATGCCTGCACTGACATATGCACAAAACCTCATACACAAAAATGTTTGTCCATTTTTCTCACTCCTGACAAATTAAAGTGCAACCTCTTTAACACTAGAATCAGGCCGTTTGTTATGTTCATTTCTTTTCTCTGTCCTCTCTGTCAGATCGCCAGACTGTGTCACATTAAAGGAGACGTATTATACTCAATTTCAGGTTCATGATTTTATTTTGGCTTACTTCTACAATAGAGTTGCATCCTGAAAAGTGTTACTCCTGAGTAATCAGTCTGCTCCGATCCGTCAGCTCACACACGCCTGAGCCAGCACCGTGTTTTTCAGCGTTCCAGTTTGCTTCACTGTTGCTTACGGATATAAGCATAAACTATTTAAATATGTGACATGGTGATGTAGTGTGATGTCACAAAGTCACAGAATTGAAGGCGGGACCACTGACGAGGAGTTTGAAGCACCTCAGGAGCAGTGTTTTCTGTGGGAGAGAGTAACTCCCAGTAGCACAGACTTTGGGCTTTTTTACTTTCAAGACTTTTTTTTTTTTACATACACAAGAACCTATACTGACAGAAAGGAAAAAACTGAAAGAGCATAATAGGTCTCCTTGAACTGATTACAGGGCAGTGAGACGAGTGCCCCCAGGGGAGAATCTGGCAGGACAGGCTGAATCTGTGTCCAGGTGCGAACCATCCAAATGATGGATACGACTAATGATGTGGCCTCCTGCTTTACAACTAACCTTTTCAACTCGAGGGAAATCACAACATATTACACAACACCCATACCCCAAAATATGGGCTGAAATATACGAAGCGTACAGTATTAAACCGGGCCGTCGGCCTAATTTGTAATCACAGACACCAATATAGCCAAAACGACCCCAACGTGGGCGATATCTTCATTGTCCATTGCAGCTTCAATCATGTCTTTTTTTCTACATGTCACTGATGTAGATAAATGGATGCAATCCAGAAATTTGCTCACGCCTACCCAGAATTCTTTCTGTTTGGTGCACATTAAGGACAAGAGACCAGGTTCGACAGCCGCTGCAGCGTGAGCCTGGATTCAAGGAGGGTGTTTGGGCACCAAAAGCTTCAGTCGTGCCTCCATCAGTAGCTGTACATGGACAATGGCGTGTCCTCCATCATATCGTCCTGCACAGGAAAAAAAAGTAACAACATGATAACCAATTATGCACAGCTAATGTACATATTATATGCCAATACCTGTGTTTACACAGTCTACATGGTCCAGAGTGCTCAGTTGTTAGTCTTTTGATAGACTTCGTTTTGGCTGTTTTGTGATTAAAAGAGTCGCGTCTCCAGGCAAGCTGTTTCCCGTGCTTATTTGAGCTAAACTAAGCTAACCAGTGGCTGACTGTAGCTTCAAATTTATCTCAGACATGAGGGTGGTATCAGTCTCCTCATTTAACTCCAGAAAAACACTCTCCTGGATTTTTTAGCCTTCCATACCATCCCAAAAACAGCATAGACAGCACCAAACACAACAGCAAATGCTGGTCATGTTTGGTGCTGGTCTATGCTGTTTTTTCCAGCAGGGCTGTGGTTCAGTTAAGGTCAGTTAAGTACGTAAGCTGGTGATACCAGAGTGTGTATTTGTGTTGAAGGCTAATAATGAGCAATCATCCGTCAAAAACAACTCATCTTGTTCGTACAGCGGCCATTGAAACCGTAATGCTGTGACAGACATATTTCAAGCTACAACACCATGGACAAATGTCTTTGAGATGTGTATTGACATTTCTGAGTTATTTTTTCCGAATCATATCATATTAAAATGGTATTGTACCAAACAGTAACCTTGAATGTGGTTGAATGCTAACGTTAGCTGACATCTAATGGATGCTAATCGGTTATCAAATCTGTTTCACCTTGAAATACGGTCTGATGTCCCGTCGGATTAAGCTATCCATTGTCTATATAGTTGCTAATCAATCAGGAAGCAGTGAGGTGATAACAATTTGTTGAAGTTTATAGGTTAATATGGTTTATATGATTAAAGCCCTACAACACAGCGGCACTACATTTGAGCTTCCCATCCCCAGTGCGATGTCAGCGGAAAATGGCCACCATGTGAATGTGGAATGGTACCCGTGGTTGGTAGCAGTAACCACACAGGGACAGTGAGTCACGGCGTTGCCTGGATGTCGTGGACGTGCTCACCATAGGTAGATCCTGCAGCCTGCGGAACTCCGGCCGGTTGTCTCTTCGGCGCAGTTTGAGGAAGAGGAGCAGAGTGATGATGACAGCAGTGATGATGAAGGCTGACACCAGGCCAGCCAGTAGGGGGTCTAATGTCGGAGTGTTATGTACCATCGTCGCTGGAAAACAAACAAACACAGGGGACAAGTGAGTGACGCTAAAGTCTGCACCTTTTTGACCTCTACCACTTGGAGTCGTGTTGTCACGATTGTAAAACGACCACCACTGCTGATGAGAATCATTGTGGACGAAACAACATATTAAAAGTTCTATTCTCGTCACGTTGAGCATGTTTGCTGACTTGCTTCGTCACCCACCGATCCTCCTTCAGAAGTTGCAGCAACGGGCGACCAAATGAAATGCACATTTTGGGATAATGCATCCGCCAACTCCAGCCAAATACAGTACATACATAGTCGTTCTTAGACACTGTAAGGCAGAAAAGTTACGTATCTTTTAATGTGGTGCAGGAAGTTGGATTACCGCTTCCTAAACGGTTATTTAAAGCTGTGACTGGCGCTAAATATAGACCCAACAGCAGCACGTTGAGTGTTCATCATGTAACTCCATACAGAAATGTCAAACACAGGAGGGTGATGTTAAGCTTGCCCGTACTTGAGCTCTCTGCTGAACAAGGACATTAATTTACAGGAGAGCGCGGTTCAGTACAGTGGTTTAATCTTGACCTTTCTATGTTGATGTCTCTCTGTGTTTGTATGATTCTGTGCAGGAAGAGTTTGTGCCTGGCTTTTTTTTTTTGGCAGCGTATTTCTGTATGTGGATGTTGCCATGGAGGAATAATTGTAAACGTAGCTGGTTTTTTTTTCTGTTTTTTCTTTTTTTTTTTATATCCTTAGTTGAAAGTAACAACAACCACAGAGGAGCGAACGCTGCCTGTTCCTCTGGCTAATGGAAAAGAGGCGACGTGCCAAGCGCGGCCTAATGAAACCACACGGAGTGAGAAAGGCAGAGAGAATTTTACATGTTCAACCGTATCCAAGCGGGCCGGTCAGCTTCCTTCTTTTTGCGATTCTGGGAAAAGCCCTGTCGAGGTTGAAAAATCGGGTTTTCAGATAAAGAAACACGTGGATGCATAAATCATTTAGCGCGCAGAGAGAGAGGGCGAGAAAGACAGCAAAAGAAGGAAAAACAGAGCATTCTTGAGGCCTCCAGTCCCATGACTGCCTCTGTCCCTTTCCCAAACAGAGCCATGATTGTGGAGTGCTTGGTGGTGACAGTGCTTGTAGAAGATGCAGACGGGAGGGGGGCGCGTGTGCTGTGTGGTGTGTGTTTGTGTCTGTGTGTGTGTGTGTAGACGTGAGGGCTGGCTTGTGCTGGAAAACAAAGAACAGCATTGCCTTTGTTGTCCAGCCGATTCACTCCTGGCTCTGTCAATATCCAGGCAGTGAAGCGTCCAGCACAGATTCGTATACCAACACGGAGGATTTTATGCACTTACTGTCGTTGAGCTGGGAGGGACTGGCGTGGGATTTGGCCTGTGCGGAGGGGCTGCTCGACGGGAGGACGGTAGACTTCTGCCGGGCTACGGTGGAGCTCTCCGTGTGTTCGTCGGGACGTAAAGATGTGACATGCGACTCGGTACTGACGGGCCCTTGGGTGGAGCTGGTGCTGGATGTTGTAGTGGACTGGGTGACGAGGGTGGTAGTGGTGGTGGTACTAGCGGTAGTTTCAGCCTTCGGCGGCTCAGGTGTTGGTACGGTAGTAGAAGAGGTGTTTGATGGTGCAGTGGAGTCGGGAAGGGGAATTCCGGCTGGGTGCGATGTGTTTGTAGGTGGTGTGGTGGTCGTGGAGGCGCCGGCTGTGGGATTTGTGCTTGTGGGGCTGGTGGTGGTGGTGGTGGTGGTGGAGGTGAGTGGGGTGGGAGAGGCGGGGGCGTGGCTGCCAGACAGCGGGATCGTAGGCTGTGGCGTCGTCTGGTCTGTCTGATTCTTTTCAGGACCTGCAGCCTCTGTGGGAGCAACAATGTCGGTCCCTACAGAAAGAGACAAACAACACTGTCACAAAAATACTGTAATCCGACTAACGCTTCAATACTGTTCGCAGACCATGAGGCATTAAAGGCTTCAGCTGTTTTTGTTTTTCTCACAATACAAATACACAAATTCAATTATTGCCATGAACCACCAACATTCATTGTCAGCAGAGGATGAATTCCTGTGGACATGGCGATGCCATGGCGTGATCATGTGATCTCACTAATCCATCCTGGACTTCGAGCTCTGCACTTGCGTCTGAAATCATCATCTTATGAGTAGCTACTGGCAGGTATAGTCGAGGTGTAGTCGTGACAACCAGCGCGAGAAGCGACCTCCTCTAGAGGTTAGCGTAGCTGCTCTAGCATCAGTTGTATCAGAGCTGGCGAGAATAATTCGCTGAACGACGAGGAACGATCAGAGCTGAAGGCTGCTATCGACTTGTACGTCAGGTTAGTGATCCACGACTTCTCCTGCAGCTCCATGCGTGAGGCTGAACTGACTCATAGTGAAACGTCTCTCCAGCTAGATGGCCGGCTACACAGAATTTTAAAAGTTGAAAAAAGTCAGGAAAACAACTACATCAGAATCACAATATAAAGCAGACTACTAAATCTAAAAGTTGTAGGAGGTAAAAAGTTAAATAGCTTAAAATTATAAGTCGACTTTCTTCCTCAATTTATTGAAGTAAAGTCACTTTGTCAGATTTTTACGGTGTCATAAGCAAATATTAGCATGTTAACTAAACTTAGATGGTGAACATGCTGAACATTATGCCTGCTTAGCATCAGCATGTTAGAATGACGTATTACGTTACGTAGCATGCTGACATTAACAGTTGGCTCAAAGCACCACTGAGCCACTAGTGTGGCTGTTCGCTGACTTGTTTGGAGTAAATCTTCAATGCTGAGAGCGCCAGGAATACAACTCACTTATTGCTTGGTGGCAGAAACTAAACGCAAAATGGTTGCACTGAGATAAGAACCCATAAAGTTGTGCACATGCAAACCAGTTCTTTCCACAAAATAAACTTTAAGTGCCGAAAAATGTGCCTTGTCTCTGAATATGTTTATGAGTCTAATGTGTGAACCAGCACCAGTGTGTGCTTGTGACAGAGTGTGTGTGTGTGTGTGTGTGTGTGTGTGTGTGTGTGTGTGTGTGTGTGTGCGTGCCTGGCGGGGGAAGTATTTCACTTCTACCTTTCTCACCCCCTTGTGAAAAGTCACACAGCATTTAATCACTTCTCTCTTCTTGTCAACACCGTCTCCTCAGACTGAACTTCTTCTCTCGGTATATATTACCACTGCGACTTGTTTAATTAACTTTTACTTTTATCTCACACCATCTCCCAGCTTCTCTCCTTCCCCGTGCTCCAGTTTTTTTAAGACCCAGGCTGAGCTCTCGGTCTCTGTCTGTGTTGTGTTTGGCTGCCAACGCTCAATCGCGGCCCACTTCTGGACGTGGAAAACAGAGATAAGGACTTTGTTAAATATAGCTCCTAAACTCCGAGCCACCTGCTGCTGGACTCTCTGCTAAATCTGTCTGAAGTGGGACAAAACTTCTCCACTCAAACAGTCAGAAATCAATAAAACGCAACAGTAGAACAGAACAGGATTAGGGAACAGAGAGTTTTTAGTTACCATTCAGTTTCTCTGTTTCGGCCGTCAGAGAGACATTTTTCACTTCTGTGGTTGTGTTGCCACTCAAATTGCTGTTGACTCTTGAACTTGTATTTGTGTCGGGGCCACTCGGTGAGGGTTCGGCAGCAACGTGGGTGACGGTGTCCGGGCTGGAGACAGGCACAGGCCCCGCAGCCGGAGCCACGGGAGCCATCTCACTTACTGAAACACTTGCAGCGGTGGTGTGGCCTTCATCTGACGGGGAGAGAGACAGAGTGAGATTTGGACAACAGTCGATCTCTGGTGATGTCGTCAGAGTCATTAACAGCTTATTTGCTCATTACTCCGAGCAAACATGAAACAGCACACGGCAGATGTGCAGATTATAATCAGTCAGCGCAGGCCTGTGTTTGTCCAAACAAACAATTAATAAGACTGAACAATGTATGCACATATATTATTCATCCAGGGGAAGATATGTGACTGTGCATACGTTTTTTTTTCCAACAAAACAGTGAAGCAGTCTGATAGAGTTACATGCTCAGTACATTCACAGTCCGCTGTTTATCAGTGAGCTTCACTGGAGCAAACACGGGTTTATTGTCCTGCTAATATGTGAAACATAAGAACATCTCTTGTGCACACAGTGAATGGATCGCTGGCAGTTTTGGACCCTTTGTAGAGTTGCTCAAACACCTAAATGTCATCTTAGCAGCCTTAAAATAATAATTACTATCCCTATTATTATTATTATTATTATTATTATTATTATCATTTTCTGAAATCTCTTACAGGATTTAATGGCACAGAAAAAAACACATTAGAATATAATTACTGCGCCCTTGTTACTGTATTACTGTGCCGTCAATTTGATGTGTTTGGCAATGTATGAATGTGATTTTAGCGAGCGCACATGCGATTGGCAACAAGTCTTCCTGCAGTTATAACTCATTTAAACATGACACATGACACACTAATTTTTAGCTTGCAAACAAGACCTGCCAGGCCGGCCATTCCGCCATGCCAGACTACGAATACGAACGCATGGCTGAACGAAAATGGGCGCTCAAGTCGTAGCCGACAGCATTACTCAAGTCCACTGACAGTCATTATCTGCTTCCCCTCGTGCCAACGGAAAGTCGGGTCAAGTTTCGAAGTCCACGAAAGACTTCTGGAGCTTCACAGGAAAACTACGTCAACAAGTTCTGCTAAACAACTGAAGTAAAAATGGGGACTAAATGGGGGAGTAAACGCATCTCGCTCAGCGAAACCCAAGTCTCCGGAATCCCTCAGATACCAAACTGTAGCCACTAAGCTAAAAGCATCAGCAAACACCCAATCTGAAGTGGCTGCACGAGCTCGATCGCGCGTCAGGGGTGTAAATAATGCCTTTCAAAATCAATTTGGTGTCTCAGGACTTCCAGAAAATTGGATTATGCTGGACGAGCTGTATGGAGCCATTTTATTTTATTTCTTTGGCATTTTGGTTTTTAGCAGCACTAAACTTCGTTATATCCCTCTATGATACGATCCACCAGGAGTCAGACAGAATAACAGGCGTGACAAAATATATTTATCTATACAGTCGTGTTGCATTATACATGACACATTTAGGAATTTGAGGATTGCCAGCTGTTTCAACTGTATCTGCAGGCCTGTCAGTAGGTCAGTTTTTAATCTGCTGATCTGTGAAAACACATCACAGTCACATGACCGCAAAACTTAATTTCAGAGCACAAAATAAAATGGATAAGGACTGACCGGCTACGACTCTGATCCGCGAAGTAATATCCTTTTAATGAAGACCTCCAGTCTCTCTTTCTCTCCCTCTTTCCTCCTCCTCCTCCCCCCCGGGCCTTGATCTCTTTAGCACCACAGCACAAATCTTCATTTCGGTTTCTAACTGCTTCCCTTTGATAAAGTCCAGAGCACTGTTGTAATGTAATGTCATTACTGTTCCATAACGCGCTCCCATGATGCCTTTCATTACCGCCATAATCACTCACGCAGCTCATCAGCACTAACACAGCGAGATAGAGAGACAGAGAGAGAGAGAGAGAGAGAGACCTGTTTGAACCCTGAATGATGCAAAAACAGACACACTCATAAATAGACAGAGGTGCTTGGCTGTATAATACTGGCCTTGTTCCCTCACTTTAGCTCCATTAGAGCTGCTTAGGTCAAATGGTGGAGAGGTATGTCTGTTTTGTATATGTGTGTGTGTGTGTGTGCAGAGCAGATATATATAAAGAGAACCACTGTTTCCACTGTTTCACACTCCTCTCTCTCCAGATATTACGGCGTCTAAACTCACAATCTCTAGGGCGGTGGACGTGGGGGAAGCAGCTCCCGCTCACTTCTTGACCCCGCCAGCGAGCCAACCGTTGCTCTGCGAGCAGATGTCTGCTGCTTCGGCACTCGACGCAGGAAGTGGCAATCAGTTGTACCTTCTGTGTGAAAGCCAGCTAACTGCGGCTGCAAAGCCCTAATCAGCGCCGGCTTCGCAGCAGGTGATTGTGGTGATTTCTTGAGTCACCGTGATCGTTTTGAAGAGCTTATCTCATTAACGAGGATTGAAAAGGTTGAGGACGGCTCTGTTCACGCCGCCATCGGCCTTCTCACCTGAACTTATTTCAGATGTCTAGTGCCAACCGCCGCGTGACCTCTAGACCTGCATGTCATAGGTTAGGTTGTCATCTTCTGTTTCAGCCCTGGGTCTTATTATGCTACATAAAGTCACATTAATTGTTCATTTAATTGCTAGTTTATAATGTCATTTATTGTGTCCACTTACATGGACTAAAAATACTTTTATTTAAACAAAGAACTTACTTGGAACTTAGCAGACGTGTCCCATGAAAAGGTTTCTTTCCTTACACACAAATAATCCTTTTAGAATTATGTAACCAGAAGAGCTAAAGGACACTTAACTTAAAGCTGTTGTAGCCGTTAAGTAATTATAGAACCACTGATACACTGTGAAAAAAGTTCATCTTCAGTCCCAGTTCGATTTTTCAGGTATCTGTACTACTTGAGTATTTATTTTTCTTACAACGTTTCACTTTTATTTCCTACATTCTGACACAACTAGCTGTACTTTCTATTTCTTGCTATTTCAAAACAAGCTCATCACTTAGTTTTAATGCCTTTTAGGGATGTTATTCACGTCATTTACTACGATTCACTGACTCAGTGCGTCACCGTTTGACATCCTGGAAATGTGACTCAACGATCCACTCTACTTGTGGTGCGTTTTACAAACAGCTCTGACAAATCCTGCAGATTTGATCTTTATGTTATCTTTGAATCATTTTACATTGGAAGTACATTTCACAGCCTGTACTTTTTCACCTTTAATTGAGATAAGAAGTTGAATCAGTACATTAAGTATTGGTGCTTCTGCTTGAGTAAAGAATATATGTACTTTTCCCCCTCTTTATGTATGTTATTACATTTGTTATAATACATTGTGTTGTTTTAGGTGTTTGTTTATCAGGTTTTTGTACTGTAAGACTTTGTTAAATGACAGCTATCTAGGATACTAGCTCGATAACTTCTAAAAAGAACATAACAGTGTGATTTCTTGGTTTGAACAGAGGCCAGCCATGATAAAAGTGGAACTACGTCGTTTTGGTGAAGAAGTTCAAACTCAGAATTGTAATATTTACAATATTAATGAGGTAAAAATACAAACTCGGGGACATTTTCTTTCCCATAACTGAATAAACAAGCTGTTCTCAGAGGAAAATAAGGTCCCCAGTACACTGGTGGAGGCTAGAAAGGTGGCAGGGTCCGCCACATATAAACAAAGTAAAACAGAATGTTATTGTGTTCTGCTTTGACCTCAGTTTGTTTATTCAGTTTATTCAGTCAGAGAGTTTGTTTATTTAGTTTGTTATGGCATTAAAAAAAATCCATCCATCAACGAAGATCTTTCTCCTCTGGTTAAATATTCTTCCCCAGAACTACATAGTGCATCTTTAATAGTGAAACAAAAAAAGGCTTTCGAGACGGACTGGATATTTTTAAATGTTTTTTTAACGGGATTTCTTTTTCTGGACAGTAATTGAAGGCTTGAGCCTATCGAGGATGTTAAGAAACAGAGACGTCTGCCCTTTTCTTAGAGTCACGATGAGTTATTGTCAACGGAAACAAGACAGCGAATACGTCTAAAGTTTTATCTGACCAGCATCTACACTGTGCGCTCGCGCAAATACAGCCCCAAACCGTATCTGTCTGTATAAAGTCTGTATAACACATAAAGTCTTGTCATAAAGCCTGTTCATAGAGTCTCCATACTTTACTACAGAGGCAAGCCAATTAGCATGAGCCCAGTGAAATGACAGTGTGCTGCTGCAGTTAGAGGTGTCATTTGTCACAATGTACTCCCCTGCTCATTTACAGCCAATAAATGTCCCCCAGTGGAGACGAGCTGTTTTCTATTCATTTGAATCTCAGGCTCGGGGAACCGATGGGACGGTTCTGCCCAATAAAATCTTTTCAAATGTCAATAGTCTCATTTTCCTTTTATGTGAGAAGCACTGATGGAGGGAGGGAGGAGAAGGACGTAAAGAAGCAGGGGGAGGAAGAGGAAGAGGAGGAGGAGGAGGAGGAGGAGGGCGATTAAGTGTTTGTAACAGGTAGGAGAAAAGGCGGAAGGTGGGTACGAGTGAAACACAGGATGTGAGAGAGGTGTGCAAATGTAATGTAAGCAGAAAGAGGAAGAGGGGGAGGGAGGGAGGGAGGGATGATGTGATAATATGTGAGGCTGTTTGAAAAGAGGATCCCATGTAGGGAAGACAATTTGAATTTCGAAAAGATATTACTTGAAATGAGGCGAGGCCGGTGTGAAACAGGCCTGGCTGTAAAGTGAGACAGAGTTTTTGTCCACCTCTGACTTGAAGGAGGAAGTGAAGTGTCCACACTGTCTCTCACTTCAGCTTCTGTCAGTTTGAATCTCTGCTGAGAGACATGACAGGTGACAAGAGGCAGGTGAGACTGGTGTGTGTGTGTGTGTGTGTGTGTGTGTGTGTGTGTGTGTAACTGTAAACCAGAATGACATTTCTTCCACCACAAATCACTCAAAGTGCAAACAGAGAGACTCCAAAGTCAACAGATGGAACAATCACATTAACAAACAATAAAAACACAACCTACCATGGTCAGCTGATCCCAAGTTAATAACGAGCAGCAGCGCGCAAAGAGCAGCGCAGAGTTTGTTCTTCATCATCATCCTCTCTGTCCTCCGGCTACACAGCGAGAAAAATATATACCGGAACTAATGTGGCCTCGCCTTGTTTTCTCAGGACTCTTCTCTCTCTCTCTGTCTCTCTCTCTGTGTCGCTCGCTGTCCGATCCGCACACTTTAACGGAGTAGTTGGAGAAATCCCGGGCAGCTGCGCGCTGTCCTACCGGCCGCATTCACGGTGGCGCTGACACTGTGTGTGCGTGGCTTGGAGGAACTGAGGGAGGAGTGTGTGTGTGTGTGTGTGTGTGTGTGTGTGTGTGTCTCTCTCTCTCTCTCTCTCTCTCTCTCTCTCTCTCTCTCTCTCTCTCTGCCACGTGTTCCCTGTTCAAAATAGTCAGTGGCTCTGACTCGGTGCCATGACGCTGGTGATTCTGTGGAGAGGCTGACACCTACCCACACAGCAGCGCACAGAGGGCAGGAGGCGGATCATTCACAGGAAAACCTGCAACTGCAACACCGAACTCACACCGAAGCCACAGAAATCAGTGCACAGTTATATCTGATTTTTTTTCATAGGCTAGGTCTAACAAAGATAGCGCTGATTTGCAGGGGTGCAGCTAAATCCCAGGGGACAAGGGGGGTGTCACCCATTGTGCCCCCCCCACACACTGGTAAAGCAGCCCGTCTGAGATTTTCATTCAGCGTTAGGTTGTACGTCACTGGCGTCATGTTTTCAGGAAACAGTCAGAACAGACGAGAAAAAAAAGCAGTAGACCCATGGTGTGTGTAAAACGGCGGAAAAATTATTTTGTGCGTCACAACTGTCTCATGATTTGAGCCATTGGGAAAATTGGAAAGTCTAGAGGAGTCGCACGATTCGATTGTTTTATGCCCCTTCAAGTTAGCCAGGGTGCTAAACCAGAAGCTATCTGGCTTGGGTTCAAAACACCACTGAGCAGCTTTCAATAAATAAATGAAGAAATGAATGAATAAACGGGGCTCCCAATCAAAGCCCAATCTCAGCGGGTTTGAGTGGGATTTTTGACCAGGGGAAAAGGGCTACAAGTGTTGAAAAGTGATGAGGATATTATTGTTCAGATGCAAAGAAATAAATGCAATATTTGGGCAATGTAATGCGGGCATCAGCAGGTCCGAGTAGACAATCATAACGGGGAATAACAGTCATCGTGTATATTTTTTTAATGTTAAAGAGAAAAATGGTTCTCAAGAATTCATGAGAGAAGTTCATCTGTCATGTCTCATTCTAAGCATAATTCCACAGGTCAGTCAGTCCATCAACAGCCATTATTGCCTTGTCACCAAAAAACACATACACCGCTGTTGCCTTTACATCCTGTCATCATGTTTGTGTCTCATAATCATACATTTTTGCTCTACACTCTCATTCATTTATTCATTATTAATATCACTATTATTGTTTCTCATGTACATTCAGTTGACTGTTGACCTTACACAGACCCACTTATTGCATTATTAATGGGCCTATGTTATCATATTTGTATTACATAAGGGTCTGTCATGGCTTCTAATTGTTACAATAGTTGTTTCCCCTCACTTTTGGCAATCATTATGATGTGTGCATGAAGAAATGAATACAAAGGTAAGCATTAGTAAGCATAGCTGAGGATTTAACAGGTCAGCAATTAAAAATAAACATATCCTGTTCAGGTATACGAATTGATTCGGAGGCTTAAACTGTATCATCCCACTCATTCACTTTCTTTTTTCTTTTTGCATGACTGGCGCTTTCTCGAGGGTGTTTTACAGTCGTGTGATGTCTTCAGTGATCCACATGGAGACGCTGTTGCTCTTCAGCTGAGTCCGGCCTTGTGGAAGAAGCTCATATACTGCACGGCTGAGACGAGCTGCTACATATGTTGCTATGACTTCTCTGGCAGTTTCAGTGAGTGGACGCTATCAGACCACGGCCCACAATGACTTCATTCACCTGCACTGGGTTTCATGTTTTTCTCATTACCTGACGGGTCCTTAGAAAGTTTTAAAGTATATTCCATCACGCTAAAAGCCTGTTTTGGAGGTGAACAGCTGAATAACTGCACAAAAGAGCAGAATGTTTGCATCATTCTTCATGGCACCAGAGCTCCTTGTATAATTACTTGATATAAATATTCTATATTTTCGGGCTTATGTATCTTCTATACCTGATCATATGTTCCACTTTCCAATTTGTGTAAGAGATCTCTGTGTGCCAAACACAATCTAAGGCCTTTTAGGAAAACAACAAAACATACATGATCTTTGTTAAGCGTTGGTGTACATTGGAAGGATCTGGCTCTATTTGAAGGCATTTCTAGTCTCAAATGTCAGTAACACATTTTCTTCTCTAGTTGTGAGGGTCTCATTGATCTCCATTTTTATGAATAAATGAATTATAATACACTAAATCCCAGGAAGCCTCCCACATACAGAATAAGATAAAATAACTTAAAAACAGCTAAGTGAAATGTTTCTGTACGTGTTTCATTGTTGCATTCAATTTCTCATCAAAGCATAACTGCAGGTTTACTTTGTTTTGAGGGTATGTAGTTTTGTTTTAATTTCAGTCAGTACTATTTTTCTGGAAAGAACTCATTCCAGAGGAGGCTGGAGTTTATATACTACATTTGGCTGCAAGTTTGTATTTCTTAACATTTAATTGCATATTTAGTGCTGTTTTATATTGTTTTTATGTGAAAGGAAAACATGCACATACATTTCAAGTCAGGCAATTTACTGTCACGTGTAGTTACTGAGAAACAATACAGAGTGAACACTCATCAGGCAAGCCAAACACAAGAAAGTCTATAAAATGTGAAAGCACCCCAAAAATAAAAAAAGGTTATTAAAAATAAAAGGAATAAAAGTGATACAACTGGCAAAGTCACAGAGAAAGAAAGAAAGAAAGGAAGGAAAAACCTAAACAAATAAATAGAATAAAAATATAAATTAATAAAACAATAAAGAATGATTAGATGATGACATCACATTCAATGATTTAAGAACAGATACAAAGATTATGAGCAGCAAAAGGAAAAAGGGACAATAAATAGGTAATAATAAGAAAATAAAAGCAGGAAAGGAAGGAAAGGAAAAAAGACATCCCAAGGTAAGATTTAGACACATAAATTGTGTAAGAGTAGTAAAAGGAACGGAAGATGAAAATATGAAAATTCAGTTAATAAGCATGACTGTAAACGTGGGTTTTAAAAAGCGATTTAAAAGAGGTCACTGATTCTATTAGACTATTTTAATCCTTTGAAATATATTTTCAGGCAGTAAGGCAAACGTGGAGGGGTTACTTCATGGGTTATTTTTAAAAATTGAAAGGTTAATTTTCGATCCTTTCTCATGATAACAACATGTGAGAGGACATAAATAGGTTTCGTTTCATGCCTCTTGGCAGCAGCTGGGCTTTCACAACGACACGGTGACATTTCATTGGATGAAGGGGGAAATGCCGCGTTCAAATGTTGCATGTCATATAACACATTTCCAGAGAGCTACTGGCTGAGTGACAAACGCAACTGATACATACAATAGAAGGTCACCAGATTACTGAATGACAGACAGGACGGAAACGAAATCGAAAATTTACGAAGACCAATAATGAATTACGAATGATTATACATTCGTTATTTTATTTTCTGCTATTGTGCTTTTTAACCTTTTATATTGTGGTAACTTCAGTCATCGCTGTTTTATTTACGCTTTTAATGGGTGGTCCTTGACCAGTTACGCTGTGACGATGACGATATTTCCCACAGTGCGTGAATGTAGCAAAAGAGCTCCCGGTGACGGAGCAGAGGCAGAAAAGCGGCAGGGAGCTGCCAGCATCGTCTCATACCGTCGCAGGACAGAAAGGTGTGAAAATATTGCTCCTCTAGACGGCCGAGAGATTATTTACGGGGACGGCAATGTTATGATAATGCTACTACACTCTTAAAACGATAATATATCCGCTTCGCTTGGTTGCATTTGGCACGAGTGCAGCGTCAAGTTACATGCATTGCTATGTTAGCTAGTTTGGCGTTAGCATAGTGGCGCTAGCCGTTGCTATAGTATTTTTCTATAGAATGTGTTAGCGTCAGCTAGCCTGGTAAGTTCAATGAGCTAACGTTAGCTTGCCGGTTAGCCTCTCGGGTCATCTTTATGTCCAAATTTGCGATCGCGTTTAGCTAGCTTACTTGTTCCGATCGCCACGGTGGACATGCTTTAGAAACGATAATGTTTTTAAAGAGGAGTTTAACGGTGACTGTCAGCTGCTGAATGTGTTGCTCCTCTTTGATCGTTTGACAGCTCCGTGTCAGCGGAGATATGGAGACGCCGGGGAGGATAGTAGCCACACCGGACGCCCTGGACTTCACGGTGGAAAACGTAGAGAAGGTGAGTTTTGACACCAATCAGCCCCAGTCAGCAACCCATCAGCTTATACAGAACCTGGGCTTTGTTGATTAAAAGACAAGTGGTCATGTTTTGAATGAGTCAGCTTGAGAGGGAAAGCAGAAGCGCTTTATCTGCCTTGCAGACACATAATATAGCACATTTTAGAGTACTGATTTAATCTGGACAGCCGGTGATGCTGGGTTTGCATATAGAAATTGATCTTATCTGACTGCATCTTTTAATCATCCTTTACTGAATGGCTAATGATCAGAAATAACGATCAGATGGGAGCAGAACAGGTTTTTGCCCGCCAATCATTTGCCATCTCTCTAATTGTAAAATGCTTGTCTGGGTTTTGTTTTTCTCTTGTTGGATTGGATCTGCTTGAGATCGTGTGTGTGTGTGTGTGTGTGTGTGTGTGTGCGCGCGTGTCTGCTTGTGCGTGCGTTTGTTTGTCTGCGCGCGTATGTGTGTGTGTGTGTGTTTGTGCGTGGCGCGCGCGCTTGCCAGTGTTGACTGTTGCTGCGAGGTTGCTGTGATGAATCTCCCTGCTGGGTGGCCACTGACTCCGACGCTGAGGGGATGGGTGGGGAGACAATGGGGAGGGTGGAGAGAGAGAGAGAGAGGGAAAGGTGCTCCTGTGGAAGAGCAGAGTCGATGTGATGAGATGGATTGAGGGATGAGGGGAGGGAGGGGGTGAGGAAGAGAGGGGTGGGACAGCCAGGGTCGATGTCTGTGACAGTGCCAGTAGGGAAAGAGGAGGGGGTGAGAGGAGGTTGGCGATGCGACAGAAATGATTAGAGGCAGGTTTGAAGGAGGGAAGCACATTCCTGTGGGGGAAAATTGCTTAGCCTGATACTGTGCCTTCTGGTGGTGTAATAAAGGAGGAAGGAGAATGACAAACAGTGAGCAAGGTTCCTGTCTCCCTGTGGACAAGCTCCTTATTTATTTGTCCATGTGTCATGGCTACAGCTGAGGAAAGCGGTGGTCTATAATAATATTTTGAAGGCCAACGCAGAAAGAGAATGTTAAATATCCCACTTAATTTTGTACATTAGCTTAAGTTGGAGGAAACACTCTGTAAAACACTCACATATACCAAAGTAAACGTATTATGTATGCGTCATAAATGATTTCTTGTGATGTATAAGGGTATTTTTTTGGTGAACTGATATTTATTTCAGGTATTTAAATCTCTCATCTATTATTGAAGTACAGCCTTGCATGCCAAAATACCTCAAGCGAGCAAAAATAGCGCTTGATATTCATGAAAAAAATGATCCGAGCCATATGTCAGATATACATTCAGCAGTCAGTGATTCAGTTGATTATCTGGAAGAGGAGACGCTTCCAGTGGTTAAATGTCAGCGCAGTGAATTCAGTAAACAATTTTGAATTCATTAGTGTTCATTTAAATCATCTGTGATGTCATTGCACTATATGTTTAATGCACTGATCCCTGACCTTCAAACTGAGCTGCTCGTCCTCTTTTAGGATACTGGCCAACAGAATGAAAGGACATGATATTTTCTGTATTTGCTGTTGTACAGTATCAGAATCACTTTCGGATCTTGTTAAAGAAGTCAGCCTTCTCTGAGTATTACAGCGCCATCAGTAATCTCATTAGCTGATGAAACAAGACAAACAACATCTGAAGTATCATTTCCCATGAAGGCTGTGAGCACTCTTGTAACAACACAACAGTTGCCTTTCAAAACAGATGAGATAGTGTTCTTCTAAGACTCAGCTATATTTAGGAAGTATATTTAGACTATTTCAGTGAGATTTTTTCCTCTCATATTTTTATTAATTGTAGATAGATTTGTGTATGATCACATATTTGTTCTTAGTTTTAGAATTTGCACAATGCTGTGTATTTCCTGATATGAGAGGGAGACAAGAGCTTTCTTTAGAATCTGTGTGTACCCGTAAAATTCATCATTTTATTATCTGTGTCAGAGCATCAGCTTAAGTTTAGAAAAACCTCAGATGTTGCTTTTTACCAGTAATTTTATTTTCCTCTCTGCCAGTCACAGCAGCAAGTACCTGTAAATGCACCAGCAGACACGTCGTAGCGCTCATCAAAAGAAGGTTAAATTGCAGTTCGCATTAGATGATAAGAGCGAAACCAGTTGCTAAAAGAGTGAAATAAGAATGAGCAGCACTGCAGAAGTGTCCCCGTTGTACAGTGGGATGGTGCTGGTTGTATACATGGTGGCGGAGATGATGGTTCCTGGCCCAGCGTTTGTATGTCTCCAATAGAAAGCTCTTTGTCCAATCTGGGGGTCTGTGAAACAAAGTACCACATTGTCAGTATCTCTGTGTGTACAATGAATGGATACATATACTGCCTTACATTTCCGTTCGACCATAATTAGCCTCATCTAGAATCACTGTCCAGAGGCAAGCAGATTTTAGTTGAAATACCAGAGCTCTATATTTTGCTGCGAAACAGCATGCTATTAGGATTTCGTCATTGTGTATTTCTGCCCCGAGACAAACAACTACTGTAACACCAGAAAGAGGCAGAGCACACACAGTGCTGGGTCAGCGTGGCTGTTGAGATCTGTTCAGTAGTGTATTGCTCCCAGGCTCTTGGCTTGTGCTGCACCTCTGCCTTATGGAAAGTAAAGTCAGGGTAAGATGTATGTGACAAGTGCATTTTGTTTAAATTAGTTTTTATTATTGATATTTTTATGGCATTTATAAGCCGAGGAGATGATTCGGCCTGCAAGCTAACATATTACACAACGTAGCCGGGGAATTTGACACTGAGAAATGATGCGTAGTTTTGTGGTGGCCAGAGAGGCTATTTCAGGAGGAAAAGAGGGATTGTGATGACTGTAACCACTCAGCTATTGACAGACATCTATATGTGGACACAAGGTGAAATGTGTGTCATGTATGTTACATGATACACACACGCTGAGTGCAAGCGTTCTTATTTTCTCCTTTTCTCCTGATAAATTTTAGCTGGCTCAGAGATGGTATCATATATCCATGAGGTCATCAGTCTTCATTATTATGTGGTGGAAAAGGAAAATTGTTTATTTGAATGAGGTTTGCATGTTGAGACACTTGGTGCGCGGGCTTGTTTGCCGTCCATGTGCTGAGATTTTATCACTATTGGCAACGTGGTATTCTTAATTTCTGTCTTGGCTGCGTGCTGTCAACAACCACCCGCGCACACTTGCACACAAACTATTCGTCTTTGTTCCCTCATTAATCACCATTCCTCTGCACGTCTTTGGTTCTCACAATTATAGCGCAGTGGCATGTCAGGTCAGCGGTGTGATGATGCCTTCTGCAGCACAACACTGACACTGCCCTCCCATCACTGCGATGACTTTGAGTGTGACGCTCTAGTGGACAGATGGCTTGAAAACACACCGAACCGGTGGCAGAGAGCTGCTATTACCTGCTGTGTGTGAACACAGTGTGCAGAGACATGTCCAAAATGTGTGTGGCGCATGTGTGTGTGTGTGTGTGTGCTTGCTCATGGCTTATAAGCATTTGGTCAAGGAGAGATTACAAAAGCATCCTACAGACGGCCCCTTTCTGCTTCTCTTCGTACGTCTTCTACCTTTGACTTGCTAATCATTTAAATTATAAAAATCATCTTTTACAGATCACTGCTTCTGCCTCATTCATGTGCTACCATTTCATATTTTGTATTGTACGCACTATTGTGGTGTTCTTTGTGAAAACAGCTCAGGAGCTACACTATAGTTGTTCTCCTATACCAGTGAATATCAGCTACAGTAAATCCACGTTATGTGTGAGAGCAGATGGTGAATCTGTCTGACTGAGCCATGTTTTTTCACTTGCGTCCATCTTCCCTTCTTCCTCCTGTTGGAGAGTGACTGTAGAGGAGGCTAATGACCTTTGACAGTGTCTGCCAAGAGCACGCCATCCTCAGGTGAAGCCAGGTGGTTTGGGCAGGCTGCCACCATCTGTAGATGCAATTAGTTGCTTCAGATGCAGAAGCTGCCTCACCTGCAAATAAGCACTAGGGTTTCTAGGGATCGACGTGTTTTTTGTTTTAACATTCAGTTAATAACGGACAATTACAGGTAGTTAGATGAGATGACTGCTGCACGCCAGCCTTGATTTTTAGGAGAAGATGGGCGATGGCGTGTTGAAAGGAGATTAAAGCAGCAAAATTGAACAGACTGTTTTGTGTCTTGTGCTTTGATAATAAACCCAGGAAGGGACAGACGCGCTCAAACATTGCGCTGTGTGGGACTTGATAAGGAGCGGTCTGCAATCACACAGCGGTCTGCCGTAATGATCCGCAGCTACTTTGAATTCGGATATCACAGCCTCGATTACAGGAAGACCTTGCCACATCAACACATTCATATTTCAGCAGCTTTGTCATGCAGCACAGTCTATGTCAAACTTTCCACATTTAAAGAAAAAAAAGTGCCACATAGCCTGTGATTGTAGAGTGGTTTTAGATTCCAGATAGATGTTAGTGGCGAACAGAGACCTTACAACTAAGAAAAACTCAGAGCCACTAGCAGACTGTACATACAATACCTGCTGCACATAGTGCACCTGCACCTATAGCCGTCTCTCTCACACATACATGTACAGATGCCACCTGACTCTCTGCGAACAATCAGCTCATTAACCAGCCATCCGTGTTCCGAGTCCCGCACAGTAAGCAGAGACGGATAATTGTGTTGCAGGATGGCAGACGGGGAGAGAGCACCGCCTGAGACTCTGTGTTTCCAGTAGGCATTGACTCTGTATTGATGTTTCTCTCCAGCTGCAGTTTTCTTCATCGTACTCATAGTGGTTTCTTTACAGTATTATTCCTTCTCCCGCACTTGGCAGCCTAAATGTCTCTGATGAGGTAACTAGAAGAAATGTGGATTTTAGAAGACGGCTGAGAGGAAGACAGAGAGCTGAGGGATGTAATGAAACTGGATGGAAACTGCAGGCAAAGAGGGAGAAAGTAGTGAGAAGAAAGAAAGAGGAGAGAATGACTGCTGGTGGAGGAATTGATGTGAGCAGGCTGCAGGGGTAAAGACAAGGATCAGAAGCTCGCTGAATAGAGTTTTTTCCTGTGTTGCTTGTCAGACACTTAGTGCTGGCTGCCAGCAGTTTTAGTTCAGTGAGCATGTACATGTGTGTGTTTGTGTGCGTGTGTGTGTGTATGTATGTGTGTTTATTTGCGTATGACAGAGAGAGAGAGAAAACGGGTATTTTTGCAGTGTAGTGCCTAAACCTCTTTTCTGGCACTGCCGGGATTAGAGGTGTCGCTTTAATTAATGCTCCCCTTTTCCCGTCTTTTATTTCCCTAGCTCACACTCATCCTTTATCTCCTTTCTCTTTGGCTTGCCTCCTTCTTGTTCTTTCTGCACTCAAGTACTCAAATTACTCAGAGCTGTTCTTCAGAGAGTGCTGTTTTCAGGTCACTGCTTTCTCCGTCATTTGGGTTTTCAAGGTAAACTGTCAACCATGTGTCTCTGTTGTATGCGAGTTATAAAAGATGCGCTTTACTAATGGTGACCAACTCTTTTCTCTAAATAAGAGTTCAAATAACTGCATTTGTTCCATCGTGGTTTCAACCATCCAAAGATTGTATGGATTCTTCTGACTTTTTAAAATGTTCTTTTCTTACTTTTTTCTTTCTAGGCCCTCCACCAGCTGTACTATGACCCCAATATAGAAAACAAGAATCTGGCACAGAAATGGCTAATGCAGGCTCAGGTCTCGCCTCAGGCCTGGCAGTTCTGCTGGGCCCTACTGAGCCCAGATAAGGTACAGTGTACACACAAATACTCACATAGACACACACACACACAGGTTTTTTGCCATTTGCATCCATCTTATTGTCTCTTACAGGTGCCAGAGATCCAGTACTTTGGTGCAAGTGCCCTTCACACTAAGATCTCTCGCTACTGGTCAGACATCCCCACTGACCAGTACGAGTCTCTGAAGACCCAGCTGTTCTCCCAGATTGCCTGCTTCTCCTCCGGCTCCAAGATGGTGCTCACTCGACTGTGTGTGGCCCTTGCATCTCTGGCGCTCAACACAATGCCTGAGGCCTGGCCCGGCGCAGTGTCAGAGATGGTGCGGGTGTTCCAGGAGGAGGGGGGAGGGGTGGATGGGCGGGCACGCTGCCTGGCATTGCTGGAGCTGCTCACCGTCCTGCCTGAGGAGTTCCAGACCAGCCGCCTGCCACAGTACCGAAAAGGACAGGTATGTCCTCCTCCCACCTCGTTCAGTATACACACACACATATACACAGGTTCTTAGGATTAATGTGTTCACCAGTCGGTATGAAGCTCTATACGAAGATCTGACTGAAATGTGCTAATTGATAAATTATCAAGTAGCTCAAGCTGGCAGGGAATGCTTTTTCACAGTCTTGGTATTTTTATCTAATCTTTATTAATTTCCAGATATTTGATCTTAACCATAGTTGTACTCAAATTAGACTATTTCATTCAGGCAAAATTATTGTATAGCTGCCAAAAACCAAAAACAAGACATTTTCTAAAATGTAAGGCACCAATAAAACAACATATTAGGTCAGCTGTCTTATAACAGATATCTTATTGGCACTAGAATAGACAACAGGGTCCCCGTGGGTCATTGAAATCCTTAAAATGGTTTGAATTGGATGGTAAAAAATCAATGTGTGACTAAGACATAAATAGACATGGGTCATTTAAAGTGCTTAAATGTATATATTTTATACAAGAAACAAAATTGAAGTGAATTTCATATTTTTAAATTGTTGTCTGTGAGGTTCTTTAGAGCCTTCTACTTCATCATAAAAAGTGTTTGAACTGGAATTAACCTTGGTCCATGTAATGGAGTAATATAATGTGTTTCTAATAGGATTTATGGAGATATTGTTAGTTACTCTGTGCAGTAACATGTTACTTATCTGGTTAGGTCCAACGGAATCTGTTTAAGCTTGTTCAAAGTGGCTTAAAATTACGCCACATGAAATGTTGTAACTTTGTCAACATGGATCATAGGAATAAGAATTATTGAGAATAACATATTTATTCAGATTCTTTTATTCAGAATTTATTTTTCTTGAGTCTGAGTCCGCTGATGAAAAGAATAAAACATTATTTTCATCATATTTATCCAAGTTGTGAATATTGTCCTGTGAAGTCTAATGTTCACTTTCTGCAGGAGACATATTTGTTTTTCCTCCTACCTGGTGTTGTTTATTATGTTTGTTTTTGTTGTTATGTTGTTGCCTGCAACATGAACGTGTCCTCACCATTTCCTGTTCAGCTTTCACCCCTGGAGTGTTACAAATGCTCCCAGTTTAGAAGGCCAATCGGCTCTTTCATGTATCTCTGCTGCCATGGTAGAACAAGCTTTTAATGGCTGTCAACAAATCTTATCACCCATGACTGTAGCCAATAACTGTATCCTTTCTAACAGTGTATGGGTGGTGAGACGTGTTACAGAGGAGCTGAGCTATATTAATGTGGTACAGTCCAAAGTCCCACCTCACAGACTTGGGCCCGGTCTGACTGACAGGTCACACAGCTTTGCAGAGAGAGGCGTCTTTTTCTAGTTGTTTTTTAATGGAGCTGAAGGCAGAGTTTAAGAAAAATTATGATAAACATGAAGTTTTCAATGATATTAACAAGGTTTATGGTCAACATGGATCAGGTTAATCTGAGGCAATAGAAAAACAATATATCCCTATTCCATTTTACGGTGCCTCGTCATACCTCTGCAGTTAATTTGATAAAAGAAATGCTAAAATAGTGGAAATAGTAACACATTACACTCCACATTCACTAACATTGTAAAGTGAGTTATTGCTTGCAAATGATAGTAACTTGTAACTTGCCTAACACTGCTCATTAATCAAAGGAGCACACCACACATGAGTGTTACACTGGCAGTCTAACCCTCATTATCCTCCTCCCTGTAGGTACGGGGAGCCTTGGGCCGGGAGTGGGGGTCAGTGTGTCCACTACTGCAGCAACTGCTGCGGCGAACGGACAGCCCCGGGGCGGTAAAAGCCCGCGTGCTGCGCTGCCTGTCATCCTGGGTGCTGCTGGATGTGCCCCTCAGCGAGAGCGAAGGCCTGGTGCACGACTGCTTCAGTGCCCTGCCTGACCCCGAGCTCTTCGACACAGCGGTGGAGGCAATAGTCAATGCAATCTCACAGCCCGACTCCCAAAGGTGTGTACAAATGTGCGAAAACCTCAAGAGAAGGTTGAGAAAAAGAAATAATGATAGAACTTAATGGGAGGATGGCTTGTCATGGGTTTGACCGGAGACATTACTTCAGAGCAAAACTAGAGGTTGGAGGGGGGAAAGTGAGGGAATGATAGAAAGATACATTAGCTGAGGGCAGAAAACGGATAGGGTGGGCACTGGAAGGGCATCAGGGAGGGATAGAGGAAAGGAGGGAGGGATTGATACCGGGCAAGTTGACAGCCAGGGGGAGGAGAGAGGCATTTCTCGGTTGGCTGGCGTTGCTATGGTTACAGTGCTGGGTAGAGATGTCATCATGCCCTGGTTGATTCAGACATGGCAGCCACCCATTACCCCTCCCCTAGAGGGAGAGGAGAGATAGGGTGGGGGTGACGGGATGATGCAAAGAGAAGTGCGGGAGGAGGGCAGGGGAAGGTGTAAAAGTGTGCAATGATAAGAGACTTAATCCTCCATACCTCTGCACTGCTTCTCACACAAGAGGGTCTCAGAACTGTGCAGTTACCGCTAACAAGTCAGTTTAAAACACACTCACATTGTGCCGAGCAGATGGTCGGGGAGACGATTAATGGCAGATACCGGTAGAACAGCCTCAGCAAGTGTTGCTGTGCTAGGATAGAGGATGTTAGGTATGAGATTCTTCTGGTTTGCGCCTCTTTTCTGCTCTGTCTTTTATTCTGTGATTTATAGGTTTACTACCTATAATTAGTTTGTGTGTCTGTGTCTATAAGGAGGAGAGGAGGAAAATATGTGAGATTTTTTCCCCTCAATCCTTTCAAGGAAGTCATGGCCCACCTTTTATCCATCTGTATAAAGTACAGTCTGTTTATCAGTTTTATCCTTTCTCCCAGTCTGCCTCTGTTTCTTTGTGCTCTTCCTTTCCCCTTTCCCTTCTCTCACCATCAGTACTAAGCCCTCCTCCCTGTCTCTTGTTCTCTCCCTCTGTTTAAACACATTACAGTCAACTCATTTGGGGGGATGCTATTGGTCCAGCTGCATCCTGTTGCCAGGCAACCCATTTCCCCTGTCTCAGAGTGTTGCAGTAATTGCAGAGGGGATCAGAGGTGGGGGTGGGGGTGGGGGTGGTGGATGGAGAGGGAGAGAATAAACGAGGAGTCAGGAAGGAGGCAGAAAAGTGTATAACATCAGGGCAGGGAGCAGAAGAGGAGAGGACAGGCAAGCATGAGTTAGGGGAGAGGAGGCTGCAGTAGACAGTCTCGGAGGAGTCTCCAGAATGTCATCACTTATGAGAGAAATG
>CAEMYA010000186.1:41626-67820 GCA_903131615.1 Diplodus sargus | reverse complement strand
ACACACACACACACACACACACACACACACACACACACACACACACACACACACACACACACACACACACATACTCACGGTCACTCACTCAGAGTAAATTGCAGGCGGTGCCGGCGCTCCTTTATAGGGTTACTCAGGCAGCCAAACACAGAGGATGTAGGCCAATATACACAGGTACAGGCCTATGAGATGAAGGCCAGGCTCACACTCATCACATCTCAGCAGGGTGGAGCCTTCTCCAGAGAAGGCTGAGTCAGTATGGGCTGCTGAGTAGGGGACTTTGGTTCATATCGCAGGACCATAGATCGGGTTTCTACAGCCTGTAAGGGGGCCTGAGGGAAATTAGAATTATAAATGCTTTTCAGGACCGAAGTAAGACGGGCAGAGCTGAGGATGCATATCAGAGGCATTTTGTCAAGCCAGTGGCCACTTGTGTTTGGTACAGCTCTATAAGGTAAATGCTGAAAATTAGTAGATTAATGGATTATTCAGTGGAGAGAACATTTTGCAACAACAGTTTAATAAATCAAATCATTTCCTTTGCACTGTAAATCAAGTAGATATACAGTTTTTTATTGGTGGTTGGACAAATTTTCACCATCTATTGGGGAATTATATGACTTAAAGGTCCAGTGTGTAGGATTTAGTGGCATCAAGCGATGTGGTTGCAGATGACATCCAACTGCACCCCTCGTTTCACCCTCCTCCTATTTGAAAGGTCATTCTGGGTTGCTGTAGAAACTTGCCAATTAGAGGTGTGAATCTTCATTAGCCTCATGTTGGATGCAAAATGATTCTAGATACATCTCAGAGTATGGCATCCTTAATGATCTGTATTACTGCACATGGCTACTTTTTCATCATCTGTATTCCTTTTTTATTCAGAGATTCCAATAATCAGACTACAGCAGTCCTCAAAATAAAAGCTGCATCTTTTCAAAACATAAACATTACAAAAACAATACATTTATCCATCTGTAGTGCCTAAATTGTATGTTGTAATCTACCATAATATTGTTTTCACAAACCACCTTTAAGATAAAGTATTTATTGACTCTGCAGCACACACCTCTTTCAGAGTTGGACGGCAAAGTGCACAGCACCTCCTTGGATCTTGGCGGATTAGCTGGGCTTGATGTAACAGTCATTATTTATGGCTGCAGATGTTAGCTTTAGGTGAAACATGATTAGTAATGTTGTGAGGCAGAAGTCCAGCTCATCTTGCGTCTCATCTAGTTCGTAATTTCACGCAATTTCAGAAAATCCTACTTGTGCCCCGAGATGTCCATTTTGAAATATACTAGGTTTTTTAAATCACTCGCAGATGATCTCTGCCTCCCTCCAGCGTACCTTCTAGATAAGTAGCATTAGCTGAATGTCGGCCCATAATTCAAAGCATGAGAGCAAAATCGGGACGTAACATTACTGTCAGGCTGAGGTCGGACTATCAACATAAGCTGCAGACTCTCGATTATGCTCCGTCTCTGCATAGATGCAGAATCTTCCACGTCAGCATCGCGAAGCATCTTATAATCGAGAAATGTCCACACCTCTAATGCCAATTCAACATGACGACATTAAAACATAATTGAAAGTATTATGTTTAATTTCTGACAATAGATCCCCCTAAATCATCCACGCTGGACCTTTAAACTGTTAGATGATTAGCTGAAAAAATAACCGACAGATTGAACAATAATGGAAACAATAGTTGGTTGCAGCCCTACATTAGATCTACCTGGAAACAGTGTGTTGCGGAAGCTTTTCAGGTTCATTTGTGTCTTTTTTTTGTTCTTTTCACTCAACCTTGCTGTGTCATTGTTGAATATTCATGGCTCTGGACCCATGTCTTCCTTATTGATGTTCTCATGAAAGATGAAGCACCTCCTGCATACCACAGAACCCCACTGAGACTGACACACACATAATATGGTTTACATTTATAGCATTCACACATGCACATAATCTCCTCAGTGACATTCAGGCACACACACACACACACACACACACACACACACGCATGCCCTTCATCTCCAAATGTCACCCCTTCTCTTGCTGTCATTAAGGTTGACAGGAGGATGTTGTCTGATGTGGTCACATGACCAGATCTGAGCCTGTGTTGCAGGGTGTGTTTGAGCGTGTGTGCACTCGTGTGTGTGTGAGTTTGTGTGTGTGTGTGTGTTTGTGTCAGCAGCACATGCGTGTGTTTTTAGAGTGAGGGAATTGTATATGGCTGAGACAGCAGGAAGAAGACAGAATAATAACTGACAGCAGCGGTGCAGCTCTGAGCAGGAGCTTTGAATAGATTTTCTGGTTCCCTGGTAGATGTGTGGGTTTTTTAGGGTGGGTGTGCTGGATCAGAGGTTGGACTGACTTGAACTCTGATTTGATGTGAAATAAACACTTGTCTTGAGAAGGAGCAATAAATATATCAACCTCGCTGTGAGCGGTGTGAGTCAGTGTTATAGTCACCAGTGGAGGCTCCCCAGCTGTGCATGTGATGCTCTTCTCACTTATACAGCACTGTGTTGTTGTTTTTACCTTGTTTCCTTTAAATGAACTGGACTCCTAACTGTTGTTTTTTTTCCATCTGTATTTGTGTGTGTGTGTGTGTGTCCTTGGGTTGTAGATATGTGAACACTCTGCTGAAACTGGTTCCCCAAGTGCTGGCCCTCCAGGAGCAGCTCAGAGAGGCTGTTCAGAATGGAGACATGGAGACCTGCCATGGCATCTGCCGGATCGCCGTTACACTGGGTGAAAACCACTCCAGGTGTGTGTTGTTGTGTTTTTTCCAGCAGAATTTTATTAGTTAAAAAAATATATTATAATTTATTAATTAAGATTGTATCAAGTCAATTTAATGCCCAATATAGCAAATAAAGAATTTGCCTCAAAGGGCTTTACAACCTGTACAGTACACAGCCCCTCTATCCTCAGACCCTCGATTCAGTTAATTGAAAACTTTGAATCACTGTACATTTTCTTGGCCTAAATGATAACCATACATGACTAAATACTGTAATTATTCTACTTTGGGATGGAATAAGTACTACTAAAAGCATTTTCTTTTTTCTTTTTCTTTTTTTTTTACAAAATAGCTGATTATGAGAGAAACTGGCTTCATAACATAAATTTGCACCTAAACCTGCAATAGTTTGTCCAATGTCTCACTGTGAATTCTGTCTGAGTTTTTTTTTTTTTTGCTGCATCTACTGATTGCATACCACATAGAGACCTATTATCCACCAGAATAAGTCTGGTTCATGAACCGGTTCCATTTAAGATTCTTGCAACCGTAGTGCTACCAAACCTACATTTCCACCCATTTGAAGTGGAACCATTGTAATAAAGAATGTGTCTTCACTGGAGGGTGTTGCACAATGCACAACATCCTCTAGAATATTATACGCCCACTTGGATTTGCAATTATGATGTTCCCAACTGTTTAAAATCGGTTTGTGTGCACCGGAACCGGTCTCATAACCCGGTTGGTGAAAAGGGGTAGGAGAGAGAAATTTGCTATTTCGCCTGTGAACCAAGTGCACTGGACAACTGCCAAATTACGCCTTTTTCCCTGTCTCTCTCTTTCTCTTCCCTTCCACCCACCTCTGTGTCTAGGACTCTGTTGGAGCAAGTGGATCACTGGCAGAGCTTCCTGGCTTTAGTCAACATGATCATGTTTTGCACAGGGATCCCTGGCCACTACCCGGTCAATGAGACCACCAGCTCACTCACACTCACCTTCTGGTACACACTACAAGTAAGAAATGTTGGAAATCTGATGCTGTAATGTAGTATTGAGGTAATATTTTGGTAGTTTGACAAATGAAAGGTATACTTTCTATCTTTCGTGATTTTTCTCTAGCCTCGTCTACTCCAACGACATAAAATCAGTCCACAAAATAAGCTGTGCTCCTTGTAGCTTGTCAAGGCTCAATAGGCACTTGCTGGAAATGGTCGTCTTAAGATGAACTGTATGAAAGCATTTCCCTTCACCCCTTGAATCAAATTGAATTAATGTGCTACTCTCTAGGGTGTCACTGCTCTTTGTCTGCAGTTTTCAAAATTATAAAATATGACAGTTTGTCCCAAAACATTTGTTTTTTTGTCCTCTGCGCTATCCAACATATCGGATTTCTTGGTTTGTGCAAGCAGGATAACGTGTAGTTTTATGTTGATAATTGATAGTGGGGTAGTAGTTTTCTCAGTGATTAAAGAATGCTTAATACTACAGGATTAAATTTACTTGAGTGCATAGCCTGCTTGAAGCATAACAGATGCTCTTATGATGCTCTTTGTAAAGAGCATAAATGATTTAATTTTCCAGACCCATCATTGTTTTTTATTTCAACGTACTTTGTCCTCAGGATGAAATAATGTCGTTCGAGTCGGATAAGCAGGCAGTGTATCTGCAAGTCTACAGGCCAGTGTATTTCCAGCTGGTGGATGTTTTGCTACACAAAGCCCAGTTCCCCACCGACCAGGAGTACGCATCCTGGTCCTGTGATGAGAAAGAACAATTCAGGATCTACAGGTGTGTTTTTGCGTGTGGGTCGTATGCCTGAGCCTGTCTCTGTATAAGAATGCCTATTTTTTTCTCCGCACGGCTGCATGCAAGTGTTTCGGTGACGGTCTGAGTGTCTGAGAAATTACCCGCTGACAGAATCATTGGTCAGCATGTGAGTGTTTTTCTCTAATAGACTCTCACTGGACTGGCAGCTGAAAGGGCAAAACCTGTCTGGCAAATAGATTAACAGATATGGACTCAAGCTTGTGTGCCCCTAAACTGTCTGTTTGTGCATGTCTGTCCTTCAGGGTGGATATCTCAGACACGCTCATGTACGTGTATGAGATGCTGGGAGCAGAGCTGCTGAGTAACCTGTATGATAAACTAGGAAGACTGTTGACTAATGCAGAGCAGCCCACATCATGGCAGGTGGGTGAGACATGCACGGACGAGCTAAGAGAAAATTTGAAATATTTTGAGTGTTGCACAGAAGCCAGTACTGGAAATGTGTCATACTAGATTTAATAAACCAGCTTTTCGACACCAGTACTTTCTTTCCTATTTTTCACATCATTATACTGGTGTTAGCTTGCATGAAGTGTACATTCTCAAATCAAAATAAAGCTAAAGAAAAAAGTAAGCTATTATGTAAATGTACATGATTTATGCCTTTTTCTGTTATTTTGCTATTTTATTGTCACCTCAAAACTGCATTCTCCTCCACCAGCACACAGAGGCCTTACTTTATGGCTTCCAGTCCATAGCAGAGACGATAGATGTGAATTACTCTGACGTCATCCCAGGCCTGATAGGACTCATCCCCAGAATCAGCATCAACAACGTCCAGCTCGCAGACACAGTGATGTTCACCATAGGTGAGACAAAGATTTACCACACAACATCAAAGTACAAACAAATTTGAAGATGGCACAGGTCAAGTAATGCTCATACGGTTTCTCACTCAGTGTCTGAACTGTAAATCTCTCACCAGGTGCTTTGGCTGAATGGTTGGCAGACCACCCAGTGATGCTCAGCAGTGTCTTGCCCTTGGTGCTTCAGGCTCTGGGGAACCCAGATCTCTCTGTTTCTTCTGTCTCTACGCTTAAGAAAATTTGTAGGGAGTGCAAATATGACCTGCCACCTTACGCAACCAACATAGTAGCTGTCTCTCAGGTACGTGTTCACATGTAAACCTCTTTCAGGGCTTGTCACCATTTCATCCAAAACCTTCTTTGATTAGATTTTCTGATTTTAATGTCACAATTTTATTACATTTTTGATATAAAATGTTATTTCGGTACTGATAGCTATTCTGTTGTTTTGTAAAGATCAGCCTACTGTGCCCTGACAAGTGTCATTTCAATTGTCAAATTAAATAGGTTTTTACAACGACAGTTTGAATTTATCCTGGTGGCATTTCGCAGTTTGGAGTCAGACAGGTTCAAATAATATTCATCAAAAATAACATCTTTCAGGGATTTAACAGTAAACCAGAAACGATAGAAATTCAGTTTGTTTCAAAGATCAGTTTCTCAAATCTGTCCCACGGAAAACCCTCCTGCCAAACAAATCAATAACGGATGTCTGAAAAAGAATGATTGAAAGAATAGTTTGATCCGATAAGGCTCCATGACATCCCTTTTTTGTAACATGCTCTTGCTTTTTCCAACCAGCTGATCAAATATGAGGGCCAGTAATAATCAAGATGTAACTGCTATCCAAAAATAATATTTACTCTTTGAAATCACCTCAGTTGTGTTGTTGTTTTGGGGTTACTATTTATTTCTAATTTGGGTATGATTTGTTGTGTTTTCGAAAGAACAGACCGTTCAATCTGACTCTCTTTTTTCTCTCTGAAGGAGGTGCTCATAAAGCAGATCCACAAGGTCAGTGTGTGTTCTTTCTCTTTTTGTCTTCGCACTCGTTTCAGAAGTGACATTTAAATAAGGAACGCTGTGAAGGAATTGCGTAACGTGTTTGCAGCCTGCAGACTAAAGATGACATGAAATGTTTTGTTTATAAAAACTCTTATAAAAGTCACTGTTTCTTTGCAATGAAACTAAACCTCCGACCATCCCTCCTTGCAGACGAGTCAGTGTATGTGGCTGATGCAGGCTCTTGGCTTCCTGCTATCCGCTCTCCCTGTGGAAGACATCTTAAGAAACCTTCACTCTCTCATCACTCCCTACATTCAGCAACTGGAAAAGCTAGCAGATGAGACGGTGCGTAAACAGACAAACATGTACAAGCAGTACACACACACACACACACACAAAGATGGAGCAGACACAGTTGGACTCTGGCCAATAAGAACAGGCCTTGTGTCTGTGTGGTGTCACTGCAGTGGAACATTTCTCTGCGGGACCAGATTGGATTTGACCCTGCACCATGGGCTAGTGACTCACATGGAAGTAGCACATACACACTTTCTCTCGCTCATGCGAACGCACACACACCACAGCAAGAGACAAACTGAGAAAATATAAAAGCGCCGACAGAGGCACAGTTACAGTAGGTCATGCTTTTACATGCGCAAGCACAACATTTTTTTCCCCTGTTTAAATGTCAGGTTCAATCGAGCTTGGGGTTTCAGACTATCACGCTGCACGGTGCAAACGTGGAGCTGCTATTAACTAAAAATACCCAGTTTGATATTTCCTGGATGTGGGTTGAAGTCAATTTTTTTTCCTGATCCGTTGTTCTACAATCAGTAAAGACCTGGGGTGGGGTGAACAGAGATGTCAGCATAGATGAAGGTTTTCATTTCTCTCGCAGTGTCTGTCTGTGAACCTGTATCACCCCCAAACCTTCACACAACACACACACACACACATTCACACACCGTCTCATCCATCCTCTCCCACTTCCTCCCTCACTTATTGTTTTATGTCTAGCTTTGTGATCTATCGGCATTACATCAGACTAGGAAATCAGGGGCTGCGTCTGGAGCAGGACGAATAGTGGCACCTAGTGGGGAGACCTTCGGGTTACATTACATCAGGGGTGAATGGCAGAGATCTTTGACGGGGCCGACTGCTGACGCTGATGGAGTCTTTCTGATTTGTTTCCCAGCATCATGTGCACAGTAAACACACACTGTTCATTCTGTCTGAGGACTGTTGTACAGTAGGAGCCTCAGTTCTGTGAGAGGAGGTGCATGTTGAAGGAGAGATGAGAGCATGAGAGAGATGAGGTGTGGCTCCTCTTTGCAGTCTTTTGGCTCCATTGCGTCACCATGGAGACAGAGCACTTATTAAATACTGCCTGTGAAATCCTTAATTAATGATTTTACCTGGGGGAGGGGTGTGTGTTCCTGTGTGCGTACAGTGATATAAGTAGTATGAGAATGAGCCATTAGCTTTCTTTCAGTCACCGTGCTGATTTACCAGCCTATTGATTTGTGTTTTACTTTTTTAACAAGAAGTAAGATTAGATCTGTAATTAAATGATAATAATGCGTTTTACTCACTCTATTCTATTTTTCAGATGGTGTGTTTGTTCTCTTTAAAAAATTAGCAGTTATTTTTTGAGGTGGGCACTATGCACTGAATGAGTCAGATGGACAGTGGGGTTGTAGTTTGTATGGTAGCAAATAAAATGATCTTTTTCTTCTTCCAATTTTCTCCTTTCAGCCTAATCCCTCCAACAAACTGGCAATCATCCACATCTTGGGGCTGCTGTCCAACCTCTTCACCACGCTCGACATCAGCAAGCAGGACGATGAGTCAGCGGATGGCTCAGCACCACCTGTCAAAACAGCTCCACCTCCACCTGGACCAAACCCGGTCAGCAACCACACTCACGCACTCACATCATTGTCATCAGTGACGCTGGATAGTTAGATGAATGCAATGACTATCAGCAGTGGGCTGCATCTATGCATGATAGATACTAGCCAATTTAAACCTACATCATGTTCTATGTAGAGGGTTTGTATTCCAGCACACTTAAGTTAGGTTGTTGTGAAAAGCAGCAGGGCACATGGTGCTCAAAGCAATATGAGCTCCTCAACCCCCAACGGGTGGCCAACGGGAAGTTTTCGCCCTGTCACTCAACCGTAGTCATTAGTCATTCTGCTGATAGGCATGCACCCATGTGTGAATGCTAATTTTAAGGCTGCTGCTTGTTTATTACTATTTATTCCTTTATTTAATGAAGTGTTGGTGTTTTTCAGGTGGTGGTGGTTTTGCAACAAGTGTTTGCTCTCATACAGACTGTACTCAGTAAGTGGCTCAACGACTCGCAGGTTGTAGAGGTGAGTCACTCCAACGCGCGCCCACAAACTGTCATGTGACTCTGCTTCCTAACAAATCAGTCCACATAATCAGATATGGTGACCTGTCCATATAGCTGATCTCGTGTTGTTCCTCAGGCTGTGTGTGCCATCTTTGAGAAGTCGGTGAAGACTCTGCTCCATGACTTTGCTCCCATGGTGTCTCAGCTCAGTGAGATGCTTGGGCAGATGTACAGTACGATTCCCCAGGCCTCCGCCCTGGACCTCACACGACAGGTACACACTCATACTTGTGTTCACACACACATGAATGCAGATTAGTATGCTCTGTGGTTACGTGCAGAGAGTTGGGTTCTCGATCAATATAATGAGGAACAGCAAGATAGTTAAGTTCATCACAATTAGGATCCCTCGCCGTCTATATTTATAAGCATCTAGTGATAGTGACATTGAATGTTGTTGCGTGTTCCATTGTATTCTGGATATTTTTATATTTCTGTGGTGACCGAGTTTTAAAAAAACTCATGTAAACAAAATGTTTCAGCTGATGAAAATGCACATATAAAGAAGCCAATAAAGAGTCTGTTCCCACAGCTGAAGAGGAGGTTATTTGTAAAATTCACACACATTTGCACATTAAGAAAAAAAAATGCTCTCACTTCAAAGCTTGTTTTCTCACTGCGCCATCACTCCAAGCGCTACAACAACAACAACAAAATAACTCGGCATTGTGCAGTTTCATATGCTACTAGTACAAGAAAATAGTTTTTCGTTTCAAAAATATAATAGGGGAGAGATCAAAGTATCTGTGTGCAATCACATTGTTTGCAATAATCAGGTTTCTGGAATTGAATACATTCAATGGTTTTCCTTCCAATAACCTGAATTCTTGTGTGCAAATAAACAAAATGGGCATCTGATGCAAAGTTCTACTGTTTCAGATGGTACATATCTTTGCCAGCGAGACGGACCACTTCCCACCCATCAAGGCTCTGTTTGAGCTGGTTACCTCGGTAACGCTGTCCATCTTCCAGCAAGGTAGGGGGTCCAGCAAGGGTGGGACTGTAAATACTGTCAAATGTGTTTGTTAAAATCAGTGGCAGACCTTTGAATGTTTCTGATCATGTTTGATTTCAAATGAAAAAATAAAAGAAAACAATGTATTAATGAAAGTGTAATGTAGATTATGGTGAAATGTTCCCATTTTTGACTGCAATTATACATAAAGACTCACACTCTCTTGCATCTCAAGTCAATAAAACTGCTGAGCCTCGGAGCCCCAAATAGCAGTATGATGAAAGGTCAGAGGTCATTTGACTCTGTGCCTCATTTGACCTTTAAATGTTCGCTCTCATTAATACAAGTGGACCAACAAAATGATCTGTCTACTTGTGAAGTCACAAAGTCTCACATGATTATTTTATTGATGCAGATTTCTGTTTCCACTTGGTTTGCTTTTGAGTCATGCAATCAACACGTGGCAATGTTTTTCTATATTTATCAGCCCAATGTTTGCTTATTTCATCTTTTTGAATTAATTTATTTGACTTTACTGTATCAGTGTCTGGGCTGCATGAAAATTACTTTGTTTTGAAAATGTTCAAAGTTGATCAGAAATGTCTTTAAGTGCGTTACCATGGGGCCAGACTAAGATTCAAATTTTCACTGACCACAAGATGAACATGAATGAGATGATATACTTTATCCACCACACTTGGGTTAGAGTACTTGTACCAGCTCCGTCTGCTGCTCCCCTTCCCTTTGTGTTGTCCCCCTTTTCCACTCCTCCTTTCCTGCTTTGACTGGTTAAGTAATGGCTGCCTCTCCTGCTGCCTCTAAACTCTTTCTTTTCTGAGCAGGTGCCTTTCAGTAGACAGTATCAGTACAGGATACAGTCACAGCACAGAGACCACTAGCTTATTCAGTCGGCTGACACATAACATAGCAGGGCGGGCCAGCTCAATACAGCTGCAGCCACTGCTGTGCTTGGATTAGAGTCGGGCTCTCCATCACAGCCCTCTGAATAAGCCCTGTATTCTCTCCAGGGGTTGTGTGTGTGGATGAGGGCTGGAGGGGGGGTATTGAACAGGAAACTTGTTTGGAGTGTGAGAACAGCTATAGCTGGGCGCTTACTACAGACGTTTGTTCTGTTTCATTACAAGTTTGCTGTTGGAGTCTTTCCAACATCAATCTTAAGTCATCGGAGAAATCCATGTTTGAAAGTCAGGAATCTCGTTGTGGATTTTTCAGTCCAGAAGCTCCTACAGGAAACGTGTCTGTAATTGTGCATCATTTGCAATCTGTCATAATGTCCTGTAGTCTGTGTCCAGCATATGGGAGGCTGTGATATCAGAACCTATCCTGATCTTTGACTGCGATTCATACTGACGGCTATGGGTTCACCTTTGAAGCAAAGGGGATCTTATTGACCAGCTCTGAATGGACCCCTTTACTGGAACCTCCTCCTCTGAGGCACTTGGCTGCAGTCCGACAGGAAATGTGTTGCTGTTGTTTGATCACATTGATGTCCGTGGTGCCTCGTGGGAAGGAGGTAAAAATAAAAGGGGGTTCATTCAGGTCCGGTGCCCCTTTTCCTCCAAACTGTAACAGTAACAGAGGTGCCTCCTGGGTTCCCACTCCAAACTCACTTTTGTTTATTTAGGTTTGTTCTTTTTCTCTCGTTACTTCTTTCTTTTTTTCTCTCCAAACAGACCCATGTCTTTGTCTTCTGCCTGTTTTTTGTTTTTGGTTGGTCTGTTCTTCCAAGACTCTGCCAAAGCTTCATATGCCCCGCCCCTCCCTCCTTCTCCCCTTCGTTCCTTACTCACGTGTGAATTATTTCAATGAAATATTTTTGAGTTCTCTTTTATTTCCACATGACTGTTGAATCTATTCAGTTGCTGTTTGTATATTATTCTTATTCTCTTATGATTTCTTAAGTTTCATCTTTATTATATTTTAGGACCCAGGGATCATCCTGATATTGTTGATTCATTTATGCAACTCCAAGCTCAGGTGTGTTTTTGGTTTCTTATTTCATTCACTTTGGGTTTCTCTCTCTCTTTCTCTCTCTATTTCTAATTTCTCCCTATTTCTCTGTCCTCCTCTCCCTCTCTACCTCTCTCTGTTCTTTGTTATTGGGCCCTAAGGTGTCCCATCACATAGGCGAGGCAGTGGAATGACACGTGAGAGGAATGTTTGAGAGAGAGACGTCTGTCTCTCCTCAAATGCTTTTGATTCTAACAGTCACCTCGCCACATAAAGTACGGACCTCATTCAGAGTTTGCATTTTACTGGCAGAAACGCAATTAAAACAATCTGATATCCTCATTAAAGTATACAAAGCGTTCCTGTTTGCAGTTCCTTAAAATGTCTTAAATTTAGAACTTCAGAATTACTAGGCTTTTAATAGTCTTACATTTGAATTTGTGAGGTCCTGTATATTCAACCAAGCTTCAAAATTACCTGTGTTGCTTGTAAAATAAAATTTAAAATAGCATTTTCTTAACAATACTCTGCAGGTAGGTAAATACCTTCCAAAATCCCCTTAGTAGCTAACACAAATAGTTTTCTTTTTTCTAGATGATGTTGCATTTTTCATTTTCATTTCATATATTTTGGAAAGATTTTTTGTATCTAGAATGTCAGGAAATTCTCATGACTTGCAGTGGAACGTATAATGCGTTGGTAACACCTGAAGGAGTCAGAAGTAGAAATATTTTATTCATCCAAACAGGAAATTTGTTCATTACAGCAGCTCTTTCTAGAATGAAAATATCACGCGTGAGAGAGATTTGAATAAAATATGAACAGAGACAATAAGAAATACGAGTAGGTAAAAATAAAAATAAAAATATACTAGTAATAGAATATAAAATAACTATAAAAAATAAAACTATACTAGACAGCTATATATGTATTTACATTTACTAATAGAATTGCTATTCTATCTACTAGAAACAGAAGTTACTACTAAAATTTGAAGGGAAGATACAAAGCGAAAGCTAAAAAGTTCAGAGAAAATAGGAAAATGGCAGGAGCCTTTTTTAGCTGAGTCAGCCCCGGGGCGCCAGGAGTTGAATCCAGCAAGAAAACGACTTCATAGATAAAGACTGCTTCATCCTGGCAGGCTTCATGTCAGCCTTAAGCACAATCCTTCAAATCAAGTGTTACAGATGCTTCTATGAATAATCATATTGATTATTATACGGCTCAACAAGCTGCTTAGAAAAGATAAAAATAACCACACGTGTGGGCATACAGTATTCTGCATACGATCCACCATTTTAAACACTTACGTTTTGATAAACTCTTTTCCCTTTTTTTCCATAAAGTCAACATCAGGGCAAATTCATTCTTTGGGAAGAACATCAGCACGCTCAGCGTCTTAGATGAAATATTTCAGTTGATGCAGCTCTCTTGGGAAGATGATGTAACAGCGTCAGTATCAGCGCTGTGGTCCCAGGTGACTGGTTAGTCTCTGAGCCCGGTCCTCCTCTGAAGTCATTCCAGCCCAGAGCCGATCAAAGCCCAAATGAATTAATATTCAACTAATATTAATCAGTTCCGACAAATTGGCTGATGGCTCTTCTGTTTTATATTTTTGTCTTCCGTCTTCATTCTTCTTCCTTTGTTTTCTATCTTTGGATAGATCTGACCTCCATCTCTCTCCCTCTCCCTCTCTCCCTCTCTCCTCCATCCTGAATGAGTTCATTATTACGAGATGAGTTGTATTTCTCTTTATCTGCACATGTTAATTACTTACACACTTCTGTTGCATATTCAATCCAGTCAACCAAAAACAAGGAAAAGTAATGTTTCAAATAGAATAGATTTCAGGAAACAAAACCATCATTGCCTTTAGTTTTGACTTAAGTTTCCAATGATTTCAAAGTTTGAGTTTTTGCAATTTGTTTGTTATACCTGCTGAGTTCTGCATTGGAGAGGATCACTGTATGAGTTTGGATATAGTTTTTTCCTAAACCGATGGAGAGAGCGCTGTAGCCTGGTAGGCAGATCTGTTCTCAATCCTGTGTTGCTGTCAGATCCGGCTACCAGGCTGAGCGGGTTAGTGTTGATAGCAGTATTTTATGCAGTGGAATGTGGTGAAGCAGCACCGATTGGGTCAGGCCGACAGAAACATGCTCTGTTTAATGCCTTTATCTGCCTCTTAGGCCCTCAAACGGAAGCCCGATTTGTTCTTGTCTGAGAGTCTTGACGTGAAAGCAGTGTTCCACTGTGGTGAGTAACACACAAACCGACACACTGTTCTGGGTGTTTTGCTGCAGTTCCTGTGCAATATGTGCCTGTCAGTACAAAGTACAAACTGTCAGTGTTTGACACCATCCCCCAGTAGTTTATTTATGTTTCTGACGCGCTCTCCCACTTCTAGGAGTTCTGTCGCTCAAATTTCCTGAGGCTCTGACAGTCAAGTCAACGTGCTTGTTCTTTGTGAGCGCACACACACACACACACAAAACCTTGCAACAATATGCATTTTTACACAAGTCCTTTGGCTTCAAGTGTGTTGATTGTCTGTGTTTGTGCCGCAGACTGAGCTGTTACCGCACTGCTCAGACGTGCCTCCGGTGGCAAGAGTGGTGCAGGAGGACGGGAAGCTGCTGATCCAGGCCGTGCTGGAGGTGAGACGACCGAATTGCACAGTTGCACATCACGCCACGGAAACATTTCGTCATCTCACCAAACTCTCTGTTGTGTAATCGCACATCAAACTTTTCTTCCTTTACTTGTAGTAATTAAGTCCCTCTTGTCAAATTTCTCTCCCCACTCTCTCCAGGGCATCGGGGGCGGGGCAACTCGCAGTCTGATGGACCAGTTTGCAGAAGTGCTTTTCAGTCTGAACAAGCACTGCTTTTCTCTGCTCGCTGTGTGGCTGAAGGAGGCGCTGCAGCCGCCCGGCTTCCCGTCATCGCGGGTCACAACGGAACAGAAAGACAACTTCTCACATCAGATACTTAGGTAACACTGCTGTCTGATGTTTCATTTTGACCATTACATTTGATGTTTAAGAAGCCGTGGGAACCCTAAAAATATTTCTGCTACTATAATTGTATCTATTTGCCCTCTGCCTCCCTTCTCCTGCAGAGAACGAGTGAACAAGAGGAGGGTGAAGGACATAGTGAAGGAGTTCACACTACTCTGCAGAGGGCTCCACGGTACAGAGTACGCCGCTGAATACTGAAACTCTACCCATGAACTCTCACCTAACCGTGACCTCTGCCCTCAGCGCAAAACAGCTGGATGCCACAGTTCTCACAAACCCTGTCAGTGAAGAATATCATGAAATGATTGTAACGATAACCCGCCCCCGCCGCAGGACAAGACATGAAACTATTCCAGCACAGACCTGCCATCGGATTAATGGACAAACACGAAAAATCCCCCCCGGTGGCATTACGGAGGCCGCCCTCTCTGCCCTGTTTTATCTTTTCTGTTCCGAGATCGATTGTTTCTCGCTCCCTCCTCTTTCCTCTAATTTAAAGGTCTTTTCTTTAGAAGAGCTTCGAGCAGCACTCCCAGCATGCTGCCTCATGCTTCCTTCTATCTCTGTCTTGTTCTGCCTTTCTAGATCTTCCCGTGGTTCCTAGGCTGTTTCCTGGTGATTAGCATCCATATGAAATGGTAGTGGTATCGTACGTAGCTACTTGACATTATTTTTCAAAAAAAATGAATCAAAGTAATTATATAAATGTATATGTAAACACATATAGGAAAGATGGTGGTTGTCAGTCCTGCTGCTGCTAATGGGAAGAGAGGAGGACCAATGTCAGTCAGGAGGGGATTCTGCAGGAAAAATGACATCAATACGATTCTATGTACTCCCACTCATGCCCCCGTGATCTCTGCATTTGCCAAATTATCATGAAATGTTTTTTTGTGAAATCGTCCTTCTTTTTGTTATATATGCCTTTTGGGGGTATGAGTGGAGAAAGAAACCCACATAACTGGACTAAAAAAACAGTTTGCTCTCTTGCCTAGCCCTCTGTGTACAGGGCTATACCTCATGTACATACAGTCCCACCCAGTCATACTGCAGTCTCCTCGGGTTGTAGGGAGTGGTCTTTATGCATCGGTCCCTTAGGTAAAGCAGGACTGCCTAAAAAGTAAAGGCTGAAGCAAGAAAAGGAATTACAGTAGCTGGCAGTGAGAGAGAGGCACAAGAGGGAAAGCGAGAAGGGAACCGCGAGTTTGGAGGGATGAATAATCCTGACGACGGACTGCTTAGTCACTGTAATCGTGCAAAAATATTAATCAAGTTGTGCATATTAACAGTTATTGCCGAACACTTCTGTGTATTTGAGTGTATGCGTGTGTTCATACCTGTATGTATGAGAGGCTGTGTGTGCACAGATGTATCTTTTTCCACTTGTTCAGTGCACTTATATTGGACCTACAGTACACATCCATAACCCCCCCCTATCTTTTAAGCAAATCCATTTCTTCACACCAAACTTATTCAGACTGCTCTTTTTCTCAAAGACTGACCAGGCATGTCCAGTATTTCACCTCTGCTGCTCACTGGCAATCACACTCATCTATTTAACCTCATCTGGAATGACCAGCCAGTGGTAATCATTGACCTGACTCCTCTATCTTATCTGTTACAAACTACTGCTCCTAACAGAATGCTTGTGAACGAGCCTCCCGAATTCATCCATCTGGTCACTGCCTTGGAGAGGACCCAGAAGGATTAGAGAGTTCAGTAACAAAAACGTAAGATCTCTGAGAAAGTTATCCGCTGTGCTCATTCATTATGCCAGAGACATTATTGGTGAAGTGATGTGACGGCTGTAAAAATAACACTGTCTAGTGAATCAGCAGGACTGGTCGACATCTAATAGCACTCAGCATCGAAATGTACTTTGTGGTCTCTGATGAACTTTATCTCAGTCTAATCCTTCTGTCTTATCCGAGGTGCCTGCAGACATGTAGCATGTATGTGTTTTGTCGGGGGGGGTATTCGGGGTTCAGGGGAACAAAGACGCTGCAGAAACATGTGATTGAGACCGAGAGCCGAGGCAGGAGTCGGCTCTGTGAGCGAGCTGTCCCCTGCCTCTGCAGGGTCTGATCTGATGAGCGGTGAATGGTTGGACGTTCAACACTGATCCTCGGTTTTTATTGTGGGGGAAAAAATAAAACGATGTTGGTATCAGTTCATAGAAAGAGTAGTAGGTGGAGGAGGGGAGGGAGGGAGGTATGAAATGTACATTGTTTTTTTTGTACCTTGGCTTTAATTTATTAAATATATCTAAGACTGCAGCTCCTGACTCGTCTGTGCGTGGGAGTCATTTTGTTCCTTCAACACTTCAGTCAAATGCACACTGTCTGCACATCCAGCGAAATATCTGAAACAATAGACACAACAAGCACCAGTATAGATAAAGTTAAAGTAGAAACGTGAGGAAAAAAAAGCTTTTGCTACTTTTTTATTTTTTTGATTTAGCCATATCCAGTTGGTACACCTAGAAACCAAAAGAATATCTCTAAAACTATTTAATTGATTTAAATGCTTATTTAGTTGTTACCCTGTTAGCTGCTCAGTAATATTTTCTGTATATGTTATTAAATGTACCAAATGCAACACTGTACTTTGAAGGACACTTCCTGGGTAATTACATGTAAAATAAAAGCTGTTCCAATTTATTTTCTATCATGAAGAACTTATCCTGTTTAATGGGACACTATGTAGTTTTGGAGAAGAAATTAAAAACTCAAAATGTTTAATATTAACAATATTAGTGAGGTAATAATGCAAACTCACAAATATATATATATCTTTTTTACCATGAATAAACAAGCTGTTCTCAGGGGAAATGTAGGGAATTCTGGGCAGACCCATGACACAAACAATACTTTTACATTAAGTATTCCCGGAAATAAACTGAAGGTATCACAGAGGTATCCTTCCGGATTTCAAAGTAAAGGATGACATGAAAACAAAACAAAACATTGTTTCCATAAGTAGTCCAAGATTCTATACTGCTGATCTTAGTACCTCCTAGACTACTTGCATGACTAATATTAGGTACTTTTACTGTGTACTTTGTCAAAATATTTAAATAATGATATTGAAAACTTTGTAATTTAGTTTATTTTAGACTAATAAATAATGTGTTAATGCCGATATTTATTGAACAATTAGTTACATGCTTTATCACTATTTTCCGACACACTTGTGGTCTGTCTGTGAGAGAGAGAGAGGGACAAAATGTCCAGCAGCCACGGACATTAGACTGACCCTCAGTCGTACCAAAATACTTACTTACTAAAAGCAAAGATGGGGAACATTAAGATTTGACAGGAGTTTCTGCCCTGATGAATGAAAGAATTTCTGTGAGTTTGCTCAATAAAAGAAAATACCTCCTGCTCGTATTAAAAAAAAAAACAACCAAAAACCTTATTGCCAAAATGTTATGTTCTTCATGTCTATGATCTTGACTGCGGGTGGGTACTCTTGGAGAAAAGAGGAGCTGCGCATGCGCGTGGAGTCGAGAGCGTCTGCCCACGTGGGTGCAGAGGTCCATCCATCCCGTCCTGACAGCCTGCAGACCTCCAAGCAAACCACCTCCGGTCCATTCATTCAGGAGCAGCAGAGGTCTTCTCGGACTCCGGAGGTGAGCAACATCTCAACGTCTCACCGCAAACAAAGTCGGAAGCTGCTGCACGTAAGTTAAGCTAACTTTGCTAGCTAGCTTTTTGCTAACTTTGGTAACTTTTAGCCTCTTAGCTTCAGCACAAGTAGCTCAGAGACACACAAAAATGGAGACTGATCCAACTTTATGTTAACAAACAGCAAAGCCCGCGCTTTATGTATCTCCTGTCCTCCATGTTGTGAGAGGAGACAGCTTTGATACAGTCATTTCATCACAATGAGTGTTTGTAAAGTGTGTGTGTGTGTGTGTGTGTGTGTGTGTGTGTTGAGGGCCTAACAGAAAGCTCCTGACCCAACGTGCAGTGTGTGTGTGACCTGCAGCATGCACACAATCAGTGAGATAATTGTCAGGCGGCCCTGCGAGTGTGTGTTCAGAGTTTGGATGAGTTTATCTGTGATTCACATTGATTATGAGGCCTGATAACATCAGCACTGTTCTTCCTTGCAGGGCTCTTGTGAAAGTGTTAAATGAAACATGTATGTGGTTCTGGGATTTCTGTACACATGTGAGGTGTTTTTCAGATTACCAGTAAACTTTAGAGGGTCACTGTGTAGGTTTAAAGAAAAAATGTGAACTTAGATTTTTTATATTTACAATATTAATGAGGAAATGAGATAAACTCAAATATTGACTTTGTCCATAGGTGAATAAGCAAGCTGTTCTCAGAGGGAGATAAGGTCCCCAGAACCCTGTTTGAAGCTAGAGGGGTGGTAGGGTCCACCAAAAATAAACAAAGTAAAACAGTATGAAATTGTGTTGTTCTTTTATGTACCGTCTATACATACATAATTCACCAAAGCTGCTAGGAAGCTTTAAATGACGGTTAATGCTTGAAAAGTGCTCGAACTTGACTAGAGAAGAGATGTAGGAACCCTGACATACTGTCATTGCCTCTACATGATTTTATGGTCCAAACACACTGAGACTTCTGTGGGACACTGTGATGAGTTCCCTGATTTCTGATTATTGGTTTGTCTCGATCAGGAGACAATGGTCAGCCTCGGTGAGAAGTTGTCAGACTCCTTACTGTTTTCATTGATCATCAGCATTGACCTCTGACCTCGTCTTTATTCATCGCTTACGTCAGAATGTGCACTTAGCGAGACGGGGTAAATCAATGTCATCAATAGATGATGCCTACAATTCATCATTTTTGACCTTCTGTGATTGATTGTGTTAATGGAGCTCTCTGGGTCTTTAAACTGGATCCATTTCTCCGTCTCTCCGTCAGTCATGGCTGTGGTGAGGTTTTACAGTGATGAAGTGGTGAACGGGCAAGCCTTACAGAGGGCAGCCAAGCTCTACCCCCAGCTGTCGATCACCACTGAGCTGTGCTACAACGTGGAGCTGACAGGTGAGCACAACAACATGATGATGATACTAATGAAGTGAAGATGCAGCGGACGTGGACAGCAAAGCAAATGTGAAGAATGCGAGATGTATGAAATGTGTAGCCAACAGATTTCACACACATCTTGTCTTCTGTCTTCTCCATTTATTAATGCATCCACGTTGTCATCGTTTCCTCCCGCTCTCTGCTGCAGGCTGCGACGGTCTTAATGCTGAGCAGAAGGAGGTTCTCCTGTGGTTGTTTCGGCCTCCGCTGCAGGCAGAGCCGCTGTCTGAGAAACCAAACCTCACAGAGGGCAGCGGGGAGAAGCTGGTGGAGATCGGACCCAGGTACTGCTGCACCCACGCTACAGACCTGTATCACATGCTGTGGCTCTGATTTTGTCCCACACAATATACCTTCCTATTTACTGTAAAACTAGGGGTCGAAAGATTATTGGATCAGATATTCAGAATTTTTCTGATAACCGGAATCAATTTTTATTCAATTGCCAATAAAATAAGTACATTTTTTAAAAAGCAAGTTGGTTAAGTTACATAATAAATGTAAGGGAGTAACAATGTACAATATTAACATCTAAAATGTAGTATAAGCAGATCATGTAAATACTCAAGTAAAACTTAAGTACCTGACTATTTGGTAAATTCCCATCACTGCATAGTAGATTAGCCAATCCCAATGCACGGTCAATTCATAGGCTTTTTCAGAAGCATCTCAGAGTCTTAATTAGTGAATGGGGTTGTCATGGCGATGGCTCAGTGCTCATCATGAGGCTCATATGTGAAAGTCTGAAAGTAGTCCGTTACCACTGAAACAACCGGACTTGTGGCAACTGATGCAGTTTGGTTTTTCAATAAATGTGCCGCAGTTACATTTATGGACTAAATCTGCACATTTCCCCACAGCTGTAGCAAACAAAGGCTCACTAGCGCCCCTGCAGGTAGCATTTGCCTTATTATTTTTTTTTCTATTCAGGGAGCCTCATCTGTTGTGGGCCTAAAATGCAACCAGTTATAAATGGTTTATTATTGCTACGATTAAGCAAATTAAAGATACGTGTCCACTGAAGGATGAAATGGAAATCTCAAATGATCATTTTAATTTTTCAGACAGACTTACAGGCAAAAAAAATCATATCATTCAAATAATCATTTTAGATTATTAGTGATTTCAAGAGGTTATTTTTCAGTTCAACACCAGTGGGACATCAAAGTCCAACACAAGTCAACGTCTTAGAAGTGTTTGTATTTGTTGTTGTTGCTGTTTTGCGCCTCAGGTTGAACTTCTCCACCGCCTGGTCCACCAACGCCGTGTCCATCTGCCAGAGTGCCGGCCTCAATAACGTCACCCGGGTCGAGCTGTCTCGCAGGTTTCTAATCAAGGTCTGCGCACACACACACACACACACACACACACACACACACACACACACACACACACTCACACACTCACACACTCAACTATGATTTTTCCGTAGCAAAGATTCAGGATTCACTTCATGTTCATGTTCGTGCTTCTGCTGAGATCTGTCCCTGTCCCCTACAGGCAAAGATTGGAGAGAGCGTGAAGGAGCTCAATGGAGATATAAAGAAGTTGATTGAGTGTCTGTATGACAGCATGACAGAATGCATCTATCAACATCCCATCACCTCCTTCGCTGTGGAGATCAAACCACAGCCGGTGTTCGAGGTGGACGTCCTTGGGAAGGGTCGTCCAGCCTTGGAGACGGCGAACGACGAACTGGGTAAAATTTTGTAAAGCTGCACCATTCAGCTCCAGCTTCTCTCTTGTTACTCAGTCTCTGATCATCCTTAATGTACTGCACCCCCCTCTCTCTTCTCTTTCATGCCTCTTTTCAGTCTCTCAGCTCTCTGTGAGTACACTGTGTCTGCTGCTGGAGGTAATAATGTCACATGATGCATGACATTATTACTTAGCTGGTTGAAGTCACAGGACGGAAATGATGCTGCCGATTATCTTACACGTGCATGCGTGTGTTTTGTGTGTGTGTGTGTGTGTCTTAGTCATGTGAAAGAAAATCAGACCCAGAGGGCCGCCTCCAGTGGCAGTTTGAGAGTGAATTTGGTTTTAAGTCCAATTGTTTCCTCACAACAGATCTGATGAGCAAAAAAGATTAATTCTCTGTTGAATTTTGATCAAGTAGTTTTGGGCCAGAGCTCAAAGTTGGCACCACTTAACAGCCAAATGCTGGTGAAATATGTAAGTGGGTAATAAATCAGGATCACTCATCAGCCATCATTCACTGTTTGTTGACTTTTTTCCCCATGGAACCACTAAGTCAGAATTAGGTGTTAATTATAAATAAATCAATTGCCATTAAGAATTTAACCAATTAAAAATGTCATAACTCAGAGATGGGCTTAATGCATCAAAAAGTATCTTGTTACAAATGATAAATACTTGCTTATCAAATATGTCAATTACATTTTACCATTTAATATCGTCAATATGATTACCTTAGCTCTAGCCTCTATACACCAAGGCTACAATACTTTCCACATTCATGTATAGACAGCTGCTAGTTTTTCTTCTCTTTATATGAGCAAGTTATAAACTGCCACCGTGACGGGATGTGGTGTGCTTGCTCATGCTCTGCTTATTCACCTCTCTTCATTAATATTCACAAGCTGCTCGGATAGATGAGAATAATTTCAGTGCACACTTTGTAGGCTCTCCCATGCTCACCCGCTGAACTGAGGCGATAATTAAAAAGGGGCCCATGTGGAATTTCTAGACACTTTTGCTGCTTAGTTACCCCTCAGGATTGATTTCACATTTGCTATTTTGCCTCCTATCTTTAGTAAATGTGCTGTTGGAAAGGACACAGTTCTTATAGATGATGTGATCAGCTGTGCATTTAATAAAGTCGTCCAAAAAACACACCTCACGCTCAGGATTTTTCTCACCTGCGATTCTGTTGTTATAGCAGCAGGCGAGGCGCACCTTCCAGTTTGTACAAAACAGTATGCCCACATTAAATAGGAAAGGTCACATCGCAATTAGCGCGTTTACAGGAGGGATGTCGTACCAGAGAGCGTTACTCTCTCTGTCTGCAGAGCATGTCTGATTGACAGCAGATGGGAGGGGAAGAGCACGTTGATTGTCCACAAGTTAATGGATGGCAGATGATAATAGTAGAATATAGAAATATGATAAGAATAGCTTGTCACGTGAAACCAAAATAGATTTTTACGAAACCATGCAGCCCTTCTCACTGTTAAGTGGAAGTGATGACATTTGAATTCCGCATAAATCAAATGAAGTGTCGAGTAGTTTTGGGGGCGTTTCTGTTCTCTTGAAGCATGCAGAGGAGTGTGTGTTTGTTGGTCCAGTGTTAAAGGGTAACTCCACCATTTGTACAGATTAAAGTGTGTTTACAGATAGAAATATTGTAGTAGTATCGAGCCCTTTTGTGGCTGGTGGAGTTCACCTTTAAATGCTGGCGCACGACTTTGTGGGTTGTTGTGTGCTGTGCTGTTTGAATGTGCACATGAAACAACTTTCCATCTTCGACGGTGGTTTGTTTTTTTGGTATCAAGATCTCATAATGTGTGTTGTTCTTAACAAAGGTCTGGCCTTTGACTCCTGGGATCTGGACTTCTACACGTCGATGTTCCAGAGGATTAAAAGGAACCCCACCAGTGTGGAGTGTTTTGACCTGGCTCAGTCCAACAGGTGGGGTCCGTCTGCAGCCAGGAGATTAGCAGGACTGCTTTGTGTTGTGCGTGTTGCTCAGCTCTGTGGTTTTTTTGTCCCTGGGTTTTTGCACTCTGTGATGTTTGCTTTGAACCCCGGCGTCCCAGCGAGCACAGCCGTCACTGGTTCTTCCGGGGCCGGATGGTGATCGAGGGGCAGGAGCAGAAAGAGACGCTCTTCAGCCTTATAATGGACACCCAGCAGCACAGCAACCAGAACAACGTCATCAAGTTCTGCGATAACAGCAGGTGGGAGCAGAACCAGAACTCTGTATGTATGTGTGTGTGTGTTTCTGTTGACACTCACTCAGTATGAAATGTGTGTGTGTGTCTAGTGGTATCAAAGGGATGGAGCTGGAGTGTGTTTACCCAAGAGATCCATCTCAAGCCAGCTCGTATGAGACCCGACGCTCACTGAGACACGTCATCTTCACTGCAGAGACGCACAACTTCCCGACAGGTCAGGACACACAAAACATTGTGTTTACTTGCAACTTAAGTGTTTTCTTTTCTGTCAAGTGTCCAGTTAATCACAATCCTGTCTGACCTGCAGGTGTAGCTCCGTTCAGCGGCGCCACCACAGGGACAGGAGGTCGTATCAGAGATGTCCAGAGTGCTGGACAGGGAGGCCACGTCATCGCCGGCACCGCAGGATACTGCTTTGGCAACCTGCACATACCAGGTCTGCAACAGAACATCATGTTTCAAAATGCCAATCCAACTCAAATACACACAACTCCAAACCTCATTGCACAGTTGTCTGGCAATTAGAGTGAATTCACTGGACAGAACACTGTGCTCAGATTGGCTGGAAGTTCTTTCGCTTTCTGGGCCCGTTTCATCCCGAAGGAGCTCAAGTCTTTTTGTTGGGGTCCAATTATCTTAGAGCAGACTTTCACAGTTGCATTTGGGCTTTTCTTGTCTTTCACAGACAACACAGACAGACTATTAAACCAAAATCATTGGTGCTCCACGACCATTCCTTCATTTAACATTAACGTGTTAGAAGATAACATTATTAACGCTGCTTGACCCAGGCCACCAACCTGGGTTGGCTGTTTGCCTCCAATCAGACTCCTTAACTTCCTGTTAGTTCTCCCAGAAAAACATGCATCCACTGTCTCATAAACACACGCACACACACTCAGACCGTGCAGGTCTAGTGATGGTTGATTTTGAAAGAAAGATATATTTCTTCCATTCATGCAGATGTACAATTATATGATTCGGTGTGTGACCTTTTTAAAAAGAGCACTACACAGCAGGTACTTAATGTTATGGACTGAGTCAGAGAAATAACAATAAATAATAAATAAATAAATAAATAAATAATAATATTAAGTGTGCTGTGTTTTCAGATTAATAGCCATTTCTTAATTACAATGTGAGCAATGACATTTTGTTCTACTGCGCACTTCTCTTGTGTGCAGTTTGAATGACAGTAAAATAGATTTTGAACTTGAACAGATAAATGAAACAGTTCTGTATCACAGACTTGACACAGGCTCTGTGTTTGGATTGAACTTGAATTAACAGACAGAAACCCTCCTCTCCAGGTTACGCTCTCCCCTGGGAGTCTTCAGGAGACGGCTGGGAGTATCCGTCCAGCTTCGCCCCTCCGCTGCAGGTGGCGATTGAGGCCAGTGACGGCGCCTCAGACTACGGCAACAAGTTTGGAGAGCCGGTCCTGTCAGGTAGGGAACCCTGCTGAAGCATGTCTTGATTTAGATAGACAGTTATTCTTCATTCATTTATCTTCTGATTATTTTCTCAATCAGTTGTTTAGTATTGTAAAAATACTATTTACAATTTCCCTAAACTCACGGTGATCAACTGTCTGAACCCTAATGATCTTGAATGTACTATGACAGAGAAAATTAACAACTCCTCACATGTAAGAGGCCGAAATATCAGAATCTTTGGCATTTCAATCAATATTTCATAATGTATATTAATAATATATATATTTAATACAATATTGATGGATTATCAGAAAAGCTGAAGATTGATTTTCTGTTTTTCTGCTTGTTGGCTGAGTGTTGCAGCTCTTATTGCATCTGCTTCTTATATCAGTTGATTAATTCATGAATTCATTCTTTATTAATTACTGATCATTTATACAGTGTATCACATTTTGGGAATACTGTCAAATTATAGAACCAGAACCTTTGTGACGAGTTAAACTTTGGTTTTAATTCACAGCTTGTTCATTTGTTTGAATTGATCATCCGTCAGTCTACAGATTTATTGACGGTGAATCGATTCCCTCCTGTAGGTTTCGCTCGTTCCTTCGGCATGCGGTTGGCTAACGGAGAGCGGCGAGAATGGATTAAGCCGATCATGTTCAGCGGCGGTCTCGGTTCTATTGAAGAAACGCATGTGAAGAAAGACGAGGCGGAAGCCGGTAACTGTGTGTGTGTGTGTATGTGTGTGTGTGAAATGTGTTTAATGAGTGCAGAGGCTATATTTATACACAACGATCAATGACTCACATTGTCTCTCTGCTGTGCTTGTCGGTCAGGAATGGAAGTGGTGAAGATTGGAGGGCCGGTGTACAGAATCGGTGTGGGAGGAGGAGCGGCCTCCTCTGTAGAGGTACATCCACTACATTAATTCGACCAGCAGCAACCTCCACTGGTGCAGGAGTTTTCTTGTATTTAATACATTTTTGGCTCCCAGGTGCAGGGCGACAACTCCAGCGACAGGGATTTG
>CAEMYA010000186.1:27598-41208 GCA_903131615.1 Diplodus sargus | reverse complement strand
CAGGAATGGAAGTGGTGAAGATTGGAGGGCCGGTGTACAGAATCGGTGTGGGAGGAGGAGCGGCCTCCTCTGTAGAGGTACATCCACTACATTAATTCGACCAGCAGCAACCTCCACTGGTGCAGGCGTTTTCTTGTATTTAATACATTTTTGGCTCCCAGGTGCAGGGCGACAACTCTAGCGACAGGGATTTGGGCGCAGTGCAGAGGGGAGACGCTGAGATGGAGCAGAAGATGAATCGCGCTCTCAGGGCGTGTCTGGAGAGAAGCAGCGGGAACCCAATCTGCAGTATACATGACCAGGGGGCGGGAGGAAACGGTACGAGACAAACACACAGGGTTTATGTGAAGCTTGTGTGGTGAGACAAAAATTAACATATTAGATCATAATATCGTTTTCAGGGAATGTGCTGAAGGAGCTCAGTGAGCCAGCGGGAGCCGTAATCTACTGCAATAGATTCAAGGTAATCGGCACGCACAAACAAATGCTCAGCTCATTCTCTGTTTATATCACTCTTCTACAACTTTCACACTGGACAAAAAAAAAACACTAACACCCGATCAGCTGTGAGGGAAACATGACACCCGGGTGGACACGTTTGTGTGCGCTCCTCTGGTGGATATTGGTGTGTAAATAGTTTTTTCATCCTTCTCCATCTCTCTCAGTCAGCATTGAGTTGAAAGAGAGACTGAAGTAGAAAATATGAAGACGTATTTGTCACTGAACTCCGTGTCAGCACCAGATCCTGGCCGGCTGCCTGGTCCTCCAGATACATTTGTGCAAACTCTCAACAGAAACAGCATGTCTCACTCCTTGGGTATTTCCATCATCAGCTCTGGAAAAGACAATATATCCAATTCAGAATGTTATTGATGATTTTTTTCTACAACTTCTAAATGTAGTCAGGAATCTACTGCTCTCTGTAGTTTTCTCTTGTACTCTTGACGTCAAACTTGACACAGGTCGAAAAGAAACCCCAAACACTCGCCTAATGGCAATTAGAAGGCAGTCATTCGCCTTTGTAAGTGTTTAAACAGTAAAATAGCAAATGCACACTTATTTTGTTGAGAAAAAGTAGTCTGATTGTTTTCTTCTTGTCTTTGTTTTATAGAAAGGGGACCCCACACTGAGTGTGCTGGAGCTGTGGGGAGCAGAGTATCAGGAGAGCAACGCCCTGCTGCTCCGTCCGTCAGACAGGAGCTTTCTGGAGACGGTGTGTCGGCGGGAGAAATGCCCTGTCGACTTTGTGGGAAACATCACAGGAGACGGCAAGGCACGTTTCAGCCTCGATCGAGTTGATAAATGCACATCCACTGTAATAATCAATCTGCACAACCTCAACTGCCCCCAATTAAACAGACTTCAGATCAGCATCATTGTGTGTTTTTCATTCTCCCGCAGATTGTGCTGGTGGATGATGAGGGTGGCAGCGGCGATGAGGCAGACAGGGCGCGTCGTCCAGTTGACCTGCAGCTGGAGTGGGTTCTGGGGAAGATGCCACAGAAGGAGTTTAAGATGGAGCGCTTGGCCGTGACCCATCAGCCTCTGGCTCTTCCTCCCGGGCTGACAGTCAAAGATGCACTAGACAGAGTTTTACGTCTTCCAGCTGTGGCGTCCAAACGCTACCTGACCAACAAGGTGTGTGTGACATCCCTGTCTTACAATGTCTTTTAGATGTACATATATGGAGACACTTTGTGACTCCCAGTGTCTTTGCTCCCTCCCCCACTGTCAGGTGGACCGGTCTGTGACTGGGCTGGTTGCCCAGCAACAATGCGTCGGCCCTCTTCACACCCCATTGGCCGACGTGGCTGTTGTTGCTCTGTCACCGTTCAGCCTGGAGGGAGCAGCCACCGCCATTGGAGAGCAGCCAATTAAAGGTCTGGTCTGTCCTGCAGCCGGGGCTCGCATGGCTGTCGGAGAGGCTCTGACCAATCTGGTGTTTGCCAGAGTCACAGCTCTGAAGGTGAGCGGATTATGGATGGTGTGAGGAAGATCACACATTTAAAGCTGAATACACAATGGTCCTTTTCAGTGGAGAGAGCTGACTTTTGTCCCTTCTGAATAAAATGAATCTGTACATTAAATCCTCTTCACAAGGTCACAATTATTATAATTCAAGATAAATGTCCTGGATGTCGGTTAATCTTGTGGTTGTGTGTCTCAGGATGTGAAGTGTAGTGGTAACTGGATGTGGGCCGCCAAGCTGCCCGGTGAGGGAGCCTGTCTGTGGGACGCCTGCAAAGCCATGTGTGAGGTCATGGGCCAGCTAGGAGTGGCCATCGATGGTGGCAAGGACTCCCTGAGTATGGCTGCGAGAGTGGGCAAGGAGACAGTCAAAGCTCCAGGTACTGTCATTGTGTATGTGTGTGTGTGTGTGTTTCCGTCTGTCCGTCCTTCAAGGTGTGTTTGTGTACAAGTCTTTGCCAAACACGACTTTTCTGCTGCTGCAGGTGCTCTGGTTATTTCGGCATATGCAGTTTGTCCTGACATCACAGCCACAGTGACGCCCGATCTCGAGGATCCAGATGGCAAAGGTACACACACACACACACACACACACACACACACACACACACACACACACACACACACACACACACACACACACACACACACACACACACACTTAAACTACGGTGCAGGTGATGCAGGTGCATATCTTGGTATGGAAATTGATGGTAATCATGGCATTTATGTTTTCCTTACCTATGGTATAAAATTCTGTTATTAAAGACATATTTTTAGTTTAGGGTTAGGTTTTTGTGTCTGTCAGGAGAAAATATTCTGTGTTCTGCTTTCATGCTTTTTAAGGGTCATTGTATCTCATAATTACAATAATTTTGTAATACAGAATACTGTACCATGAATGGTTATCATACCATGAAAATGTCAAGGTCTGATTGTCTTTTTTATAGTTTAGTTCTCAGTTGTAATGGCAGAAATGGGAATCTTGAAATATAAATAAACTCATCTCACCCAGACTCCTCACACCTTTCTCTCTCTAACACACACAAACAAACACACACACACAGAACAGACGGCCCGCCTCTGACCTTTTGTGCTCCTGTCTGCAGGCGTGTTGTTGTGGGTTCCTCTCAGTCCAGGTCATCATCGCCTGGGAGGCTCGGCCCTGGCTCAGTGCTACAGCCAGCTGGGAGACTGCTCTCCTGACCTGAGCCAGCCAGAGTTATTGACCGCCTGCTTCAACACCACACAGACACTCATACACGGTCAGTTCATACTTAAAGGAGGGAGCCTTTACTGTGATCCCTTGAGCAAAGTTTACTTTAGCTTCATTTCCATACTGAATTTATTCTGTAGTTAGGATGCTACAGCTTTGTACTGTGATACAGAGCCATCTAGTGGTTGTACAATGTACTGTAAGGTAACAAAAAACAACAGGACTAGATGGATAATACATCTTTTTATAAGTTAGTAAAGATTTTAAAGTAGGTTGTTGGTAAGGAAAAAAATATCTGGTTCTTTAACACAGTGCAGGTTAAAAACAATGTGTGTATGTCTGGTTCTCAAGGAACACATGAAAGCAGTCCAGACACTCCAAATATAAGAAAATGTAAGCCTATTATTATCATGGCTGAAACATAAAATAAAAAAACATATTTCAACCTCTAGTTTTTTTGTCAGGGCTCCAAACAACAAACACAGGTCATGCCTTACCTACAGCTTAATAGCAGCCAATGGGAAGAAACTGCTTGAGATGAGAACATGGTGAAACAAAAAAAAAAAGTAGCAATAACGACATGAGATTATATAGAAATATTAACATGTGCTCAACATGCAGAAGATAGACAACCATATGTGTATATTTGTAGACTTAAAGACTCTCTCCTTTCAGATCGTCTGCTGAGTGCAGGACATGACATCAGCGACGGAGGTCTCATCTCCTGCCTGCTGGAGATGGCGTTTGCAGGGAATCGTGGGGTTGATGTTGAGTTGACCTCACAAGGAACTGGAGGTAAGTGAGCTGATGTGTGTCCCTTGGTTTGGTTTCCCCACTGTGAGTCACATGTACAGGATGCAAACCGTGTGTCTCTAAAGATGAACTCATGCAGTGTTCTCGCTGTGTCTCAGTCATGGAGCTGCTGTTCAGCGAGGAGCTGGGTTTGGTTCTGGAGGTTTCACAGCTCCATGCGGAAACTGTGCGTCAGAGATACGGCGACGCAGGCGTGCAGTGCCATCGTGTCGGCAAGACCTGCGGCTTCGGACCAGAGGCTGTGGTGAGACATCAACCTCAACATGTACCTTGTGTGTTTTCACAACATCCGTGATGAACACTGTTTTCTACTTGCCTCACTTGTTGTTCAGGTCAGCGTTCGTGTGGATGGACAGGAGGTTCTGAAAGAGTCGCTGCCGAACCTCAGGGCATTATGGGAGGACACCAGTTTCCAGCTCGAACGCCTCCAGGCCAATGAAGTTTTTGTTAAACAGGAAGAAGAGGGGCTTGCCAAGAGGACACAACCCTACTTCAAACTGACCTTTGACCCCTCGGAAATGAGCAACCAGCCGAGTAAGACCGAACGTAGAGGGATTTAGTGTATTTCCGAAGCTGCAGTTCTGCCTTTCGTTCTTTCCTACACGTTTTACATTTTACAAATTTGCCCGACACGCCAATTTAAATGTATGTCCGACCAACATAAAATAAAACTGTGGTATTCAGTGCAGTGATGTAAAAATCTTCATCTTTGCTTGATATTTATATTTTAACGTGTCTGTCATGTTTTATTCTTTCAGCTGCGGTTCAGCCTCGTGTAGCTGTGGTCAGGGAGGAGGGCAGTAACGGGGACAGAGAGATGTCTGTGTCTCTGTACATGGCTGGCTTTGAGGTAACTATTCAGAGCTTTATTAATCTGAATATATGTTGACCTCAGCTGTATAGCTGGTGTGAGTGACTCTTGTCTATATGTGTGTGTAGGTGTGGGATGTCACCATGCAGGACCTGTGCTCCGGCTCTCTGACTCTGGACTCTTTCAAAGCAGTCGTGTTTGTCGGCGGATTCAGCTACGCAGATGTCCTCGGATCGGCTAAAGGCAAATAATCAACTAACACACATGCACGCAGACACACAGTCAGACTGCTTTGGTATACAAATTATTCTTGTGTGACATTATTCATCCTTCATAACAGGTTGGGCTGCTACGGTTGCGTATAACCCTAAGGCCAAGGCCGAGTTTGATCGCTTCAGGCAGCGGGACGACACGCTGAGTCTCGGTGTGTGTAACGGCTGCCAGCTGCTCGCCCTGCTGGGCTGGGTGGGAGAGGGCGTGGCTGGAGCAGGTAAGAGGAAAAGAGGTAGAAAGCTATGGAAATGTTGCCTTAAAAGGACAGTTCACTCAAAATCAAAAGTTTTGGAGATATTGGTCATAGTGATGATTCTGTAATCTATTTTAGATTTTGGGGTGAACTGTCCCTTTTAATAGTAGTGATAAATAGTCCTGAAGTTGTGAATTGAAATCATAACTTGGTAATCACACTTTTATAGTGCTAACTGACTTTTCCACTTCTACCCCAGACACTGACGTGGTGCTGACCCATAATAAGTCCGGCAGATTCGAGTCTCGCTTCGTCAGCGTTGGCATCCAGGAGTCTGCGTCCGTCTGGCTCAGAGGCATGGGGGGCTCAGCTCTGGGAGTCTGGGTTGCACATGGAGAAGGTAAAATATTGCAAACATGAAGATCTAACCAACACCTGCGTGGCTGTTAAAGGACGGGAGTCCAGTATTGAATCATTACTGAGCAGAAAAAGGTTGCTCGGTGTGAAACTTCTGAACTTGCACAACACTGACTCATTCTGCTGACTCACAAGTCACAGGTCAGCATGTTCTGCAATCAGCAGCTGTGTTTAATATTGGTTTTTTTCCCCATTACCGCTTTTCCTTCACAGGTCTGATGCAATTCCGTAGCTCTCAGGCCCAGGACCAGGTTATTTCTGGTGGGCTCGCCCCCCTGCGTTACCTCAACGACCAGGGTCACCCCACCGAAGAGTACCCTCTGAACCCTAACGGCTCCCCGGGGGGCATAGCGGGGCTCTGCTCCAGAGACGGGAGACACCTGGCCATGATGCCCCACCCAGAGCGCTGCACCCTGGGCTGGCAGTGGCCCTGGGCCCCGAGGGACTTGAGACCATCTCTGACACCTTCACCGTGGCTGCGCATGTTCAAGAACGCAGCAGCCTGGTGCAGCAACACACAGTGATGATACTGTGTTTATGGTTCTGGTGCTGTCAAAGCAGTATTATTGTCTTTGTTGGGTCGTGTGTGAACTGAAACCGAAAGGCCTGTTTATGTGACTCGTTCATGTAATTTCAACTTTTTACTTCCAGTGGTACTCTGATGTGGTCTTTTTGCATTATTACTGATATCTGCTGTAATTCTTCCACCATTGTTGATTCATGTTGGCTTTGTTTACATTTTATAGGTTTCATTCTGCTAATCACTTTATATTTTTACAACACTGTTCTGTAGCACTGACATTATCAGTGTTGTTCTCCTGAAACTTTGAATTTGAAAATAAATAAAACAAAGAAGCATATGTTGTGTGAAATAAAGGCAGTGTCACATAAGACAATAAATATTCTTTATTTTCAACAAAAAAAACTTGAATCCATACAATATAAAGTATTTACATGTCAATATTACAGTACTGACACAACAGCTTTTCTACAGCTTTTTGAAACAAAATGGAAAATTGCTGCCCAGTTAGGAGTAAAAATAAACATTTTCTGATGGGTAAGATGCTAAAGACGATTGATTACAGTTAACATTTAAAAGCAGAAGCTATAGTTTAAATTGAGATTGATGAAGATTTTGCCTGTTTTAATATCGATTAAAGAGCTTCCAACCAAACACCTTGGGAATTTCAGCAATAAGCATGTGTGACTTCAGCTGAACCAGCACACTGCATGACTTTTATGTTCAGAAATCCCTCAAGGCTCTGTTATCACTTAAACATGCTTGTAGTCTTGAGTCCACAGTCCGAGAGGCTCAGACACAGGCTGACATCTCCATTGCTGCATGCTGTGCTGTTGTCAATATTCTTGCATCTACTAATCCAACCAGCTGCAGCCAGAGCGAGGAAATCCAATGACAGTCCATGTCAGACTTGTACTGACACTACAGTGAACTCCCCATTACTCCTTGTGAGGTCGTAGCTTCTGCAGAGCGTCCTCCTCTCTCTGGCGCCATTTGCTGGTTGATATTGATAACGCAGATGAGGAGCAGGATGACCACCACCAGGTCATCCAGGACCCCCAGCAGTCCACAGAGAGAGGGGTCTGTCTCTAGGGGGTTTGCTGCTGAGGAGATGGCCTCCAGAGGAGGCGAGGAAATGGACATCACGGTCCCCACGCAGCACAGCGCCACCCTGAAGAAAAACAGCCACACGAGTCCGCCCATGGTGCCCAGGCCTCGCGCCAGTAACTGCAGGAGGAGAGGTGCGTCACACAGGTAGTCTGTTACCTGGACAAAAGAGAAAACTGGTCAAAAATAGGGCAACTAGGTGTGTCAGTGTGAGGAGTGTTAACAAGAAACCTCCACTGGTTGTAGAGGACAATAAATCCCTGAAGTTGCATAAGAAGTATTCCTGTTACATGGCTTATTATCAGAGAGAACAATTAAGGAAGTCTCATCTTTCCCATGATCCAATCTAGCATTCAGTGCTTTAAGGGAAACTTGCTCCACCTGATACTTTTACACAACCACACACAGGTGAACAGTGGAGAATAGGATACACTACAGTGGAAAGACTTCAAGGATAGTTTCTAGCAAGAGACTACTTTAAATTAAGGCAAACACAGCATGTGTGTCTGACAGACAGACTGAATACTGACCCTTCGTGGGGCTCCAGAATAACGTTTGTTGTAGTCTGTGATTTCCCCGAGGACCTCCTTCGCCTGACGGTCCGAATGACTCTCATTAAACAGATTACACAGCACGCTGACCTAAAAAAAAATCAGAAACATTTTCACTCCATGTTCACGCTCATTCTGATCCGACTGTTTAGACATCTGGTTGTGTCTACTGTACCTTCTCTCTGCAGAGAGGACAGCTGATTGCATCCAGCCAGGACCCGTGTCTCCAGTAGGCGATCAGACAGGGAGCTGCAGAATCAAAACACGTAAATCATCACACAGTGTCTACCATGATGTTTCTATACTAAAGCTGAGACTTTGTTGGAGGCACGCCAAGCATGAAGTGTTTCGTCACTGTTAATGATAACAGACAGGTGTTTGGGTCATCAAAGGTGTAAAAGGCCAGGGTTAGACTCAGGTAAGTGGGGCAGGTAGAGTGTCTGTGGTATGTTAAGGTTAAGGTGACAATAGAAATGCCTTTGTAATCTGTGACTGATAGTATCAAGGTTAAATCTGTGGCATAAATGTGTTTATTATGTTGGATACTGGGGCTGCACAGCTAATCGAAATATTGTCAAAATCGAAATTTTGCAAAAATGACTTGAAATTATTGGTCTAATTTACTTGGTAATTTTGAGGTTATTGCTTTCCTTGACTTTTTAAAGTAAAGTCAATTTGTCAGTTGTTACAGTGTTCAGATTCCATCAAAAGTCATAATTTCTATGTTTTTCGGTTTAAAAATGAAATGGAAAAATTACCATTCCTGCAAAAATCTTAACTCACGTCGCAGTCAAATGATCAACAAATGATAAAATAATTGCAAATACATACTTTTCTTTTTGCGTATCATTGCGCCAATAATGTGCCAACAATACGTAAGAATACTTAAAATTAACTTACTAAATGAACAGAATGTGATCAGCAGTCAGTTTCTTGTCTTTCAGAGATATATACAGAAGTTAGCATTGCTAACCAGCTAGCCACAGCCCATCCCATTCCAAACAGCCTAAACACCAACACTCCGCCCCCAGTTTGAATGCTAGCTGCACGGCTAACTGCGTTAACTAGTTAACGGCAGCTACAATTAGCAGCGGTTGGCAGCTAATCTGGTGATATGCTGCCCGCTTTTTGTTCTGAGATTGAATTCGACAGGTGGCTAATTCTTACATACTGCACCTTTAATATAAAACACTTCCTGTATATAAAATGTGCCCTGCCTCACGTTATATTTGGGAGTAAGGTGCAACTGTCCTGCGTCTCAGAGGGAGCGAGTCACATTATCATGTGTCAATACAAAGTCTACTACGTTTCAAGTGATTCGGGGCTAATCAAAACATTAGGGAAAGGACAATGCCACCACAATCAAGGTTTGGACCGCATATTGGTCAACTAAGCCATCTAATTCTTTGCTGAAGATAGTAGGCAAGCAGCATCTAAAAAGCTTGCCCCACCTTGATCAGATATTCTACTTATATTTGAGGTTCACCTCTGCACTTCTTCGACTAGTTGACTGTGTTTTTGGTGATTCGCAACACTGTCTCATATATAACCGTGCACCTTGGAGAAGGATAACGTGAGTAGAGCTGTCAGGTGAGAGGCAGCGTTGGAAAACCAAGGCAGCAGTTAATTATTCAAAGCCAGAAAAGACATGCACACTGATGCTCCACCGAGTGAAAAGTCAGACTGAACAATAAGCATGAATGACAGATGAGAACCTGTCTCCTCTGAAACTTGTATAAGGAGTCGTGGTCGGCCTGCGTGTTTGAGAGTGTTGCGGTTCATGTCGTACCACAGAACAAATGGCCACAGTTGGTCTGGACGGGGAAGCTGGCCGTCTGCAGGCACACGGGACAGTGCCAGTCTCGGCTTGTGGAGGCACATGACTGTGTGGATTCCTGAAGAGATGAGAGGAAAAGAGAGACAAATGTTCATGAGGTGAGGGAAATGAATCAGGACGAAGGAAGCAGAAAAAAGACAAATCTTAAAAATGTTCTTGATACTTTCTGATTTATAATTTAAAAAAGGGTGAAAGTCCTTGATGACCCCAAATAACAAGCTCGATACACAATACATGTTCAGGGACTGATTAAACACATAAACAGAGAGATTATTATGTTTGGCTGCAACTCTTTCCACCAGACTGTGACCCTAATAAAAGCCATTATAATAATTACACAACTGTGGTGCCTTACAGTGATAATACTGTTTGTGCTTGTCCTGTTGTTACTGTCTGCTTGTCTGTTACTCGTTTATTTTAAAGAAATATCTCCAGTTCAGGACTTGAGGAAAACATCAAAACATCCCCTCACCTTGTGGCAGCTCATATACGTGGATGCCGTCTGCTCGGGTGTGAACACCTGAGATCTGGGTGACCCGAGGTGAGCGTGACCCGTCGGACGATCCAGTCTGAAACGTGACACAACAACGATGAACACGCCTGGAATATTGAGCATCTGCTAGTGACACGAAACGAACGATTTGTGAGATAAGGTCGATTGTTGATTGTGCTCTTTTTTTGTTTGCAGATGACAGATGATGCTGACACAAAGACTTCAGGAAAGTCATTTAACTAAATGACTTTAAAGCATTAATTTGTAAGATTGATCTTTTAGATAGACAGCTACTTTCACTCTCAGCAATCCAGCCAATACACAAACTAAATTGGGCTTTTTTATCATGAAATGATGTTTGCAATGATTAGCTTCTGAAATTAAATTAAGTCATTCAAACAAACACACAAAAGATATCACACATGCATTTATTTTACGTTATTAAACATGTTTTTATGGTATAATTGCACCAATAGGAAGAAGCATGTTTAGTGTCATATTTTCTTGAGATGTTGAGAAAAAAGAGATTTTAAAAAACATTTTCAAGTCCAGTGGATTGCTTTCAGATCAGATGCAGTGAGCCTGAGTGAACGTGACATCAAAACATTTTCTCATGGCTTAAATTTCCCTCGAAAGCCACAGCACCCTAAATTATCTTCAGGAGTGCAGCAACAGTACAAAAACCCCAACCGTGATTTTGTGTAACAAAATGAGACTCACCTGGGCTGAGAGCTGTGGCAGGGGTGCATAGTCGAACGAGAAACAGCAGCTGACATGTAGTCACCGTCTCCGAGAAGGAAGTGAAGTGGTGCCTGACAGCATCACCGTTCAAAATAAATTAGAGCTGCGTGTTAATGATCAACTACACCTTCCAGTATCAGCTGCTGTCTGAGTCTTCCAGCTCAAAGATAGCAGCAGTGCAGTCAGATCAATAAAGCAGTGTTTTTTTTACACGGCTCCTAAAAGAATATTTTTTACACACTGCAATTCAATTTTTTGTGTAAAAGTATTTAGAACATTATATCTGAAAACTGCCCCGTCCCCTTCTCCTCAGTGTGGTCGAACTATTTGTGTCATATGACTTTCCATCAGATCAAAGACAGAGATGATCCCTCCCACACTATGACCTCGCCAATCATTTACTCTGGGTTTACTCTGGCAAGCAGCCCTGCTACACATAATTCTGCATTTACCATAAACTGTGGGTTGCGAAATGTGTGTGAGTGTCACTGACATTAACACTAAAAGCTGTGAAGCTGCCTCAGCTTAAGATAATCAACACAGCAGCAAAGAGGAGGCCTGAATTTAAGAATTTCCCAACTATCATTCTCATATTGTATCAATCCTGGTGCAGTATATTGTATCATATTATATTGTATCAATCCATGTATCAATCCTGGTGCAGTATGTGAAAACTGGCTACTTGTTGAATTCATACTCTGCTGCTAACTGTATTCTATACATCCATGACTGTAGCTGCCATTAGCTTGTAAGCTCACTTAGCCGTGCAGCTGGCCGGACAACTGGGGGAGTTTTGGACTGCCCAGATGAAGAGGTTTTCAGGCTAGCTCTTTAGCATGCTAACTTCAGTAAATAGCTCTGCAACACTACTCAAAGGCATTTTTGACATAATTTCAACATTATGATGATAATTTGAGTTCATTTTTGAATGTTTTTAACAAAAATCATCACATCATTTTATGTTCAAACCGCGTAACAAAGTGTTGCAACAATAAAGCACAGACCTCTCCGTGACTGCATCTATCTGTGAGTGAAGACGTGGTAATCTCCACAATTGTGGCGACTGCAGAAATATCCTGGCAAATATTTACACATGCAGGCACTTCGCCTCAGATAGGAGCCAAAGAGGGGGGAGTTAAAAGGGGTTCAGGTCAGCTAAAAATAGCCTCCATCAGTCAGCGAGGGTCAGGGTCTCAGAGCGGCATAAACCAGGAGATAAAACAGAGTATTTCACCTACTGACAGTTAAACACTGGACAGTTGACACAGGTAAAGTCCAGTCCCAGGTCATTCACACACTGTTTTTACTATGCTCCACGGTCACCTGGTCATCTGCCCTAGAGAGTGATGTAAGAATGAATTGTGTTAAATTCAGATTCAACCAAGTATGGAGTAAGGCTCCATACGCATGTGATCATTCTTTGTAATTTTCCATATTGTGGCTCAGACGGCAGGTGACACATGTGGGTGTTGTTATCTTGGATAAGCAGTCCGTTACTGGCAGCTCACTGTTGCATGGAATTTCACACACACACACACACACCCTCACGTGATGTGAGACATATAAATGCATAACGTGAGGTTTGTGGTTTCGTGAGAAATGATTTACCATCAGAGAATGCTTGGCATGCTGACAAGCTGTTAGTGTCTGTCTGAGGGCACAGTGATTACAGACAAGACTTTATATCTCTAGTTTGTATCGCTAGAGAAAGCAGAATTAAAAATTAATGAATATTTCGCTTGTACTCGATTTCCAACTCCAAGCAGTGCAGGGTCGTCTCTCTGTTGGGAATGTGGCTGGGAACAGTGTTAAGTGAGGTTACAAGCCTTCTACACTGGGTCACGTAGTGTAACATGGAGCAAACTGCAATTAAGATTCCATTTTGGTTGAGCAAGTGCTGTGACCTCCGTTGTTGGCAGACAAAATGAGGTCAAACAAGGAGAGAAATTACCAGATAAATGCAATACTTACAAAACCCCAACTGGATTTCAAACAGAAGTGAATATAGTTGAAATAATTTATTAGATTGTGGCTTTAATGTTTGCTTTTTTGTTTTGCTTAACTTTGTAGCTTTTCCACACATGTATTTTCATGATATTGGTTGCAAACACATAAAATTGGATTTCCATTTTTTAAGGGCTCCCATCTTTTGGAAGAGACTTATTGATCTGTTTGTACATACAACATACATATACATGTACATACACCAACATAGTATTTAATTCATGAAATAATAAATCATTTAAACGTGATCTAATCCCTTGCATTTGATTTTCACCCATCAATCAAGACAGGTGTGAATATGATACTCACACATGTTTTGACTGTGTCCAGATAATGAGGGGCGTAAATGAATCGCAGATCAAGCTCGCCGATTGGCTACAGCGCGGATTAATACCCGTCAATCAATCCAGGTCTCAACACTGATTGGTTCCGGCTTCTTTCACCTCAACGATCGCCTGCAAGCAAGTAAACGTCAAATGACTAAGAAACTGCGCCATTCTCGTACATCCTACGCTGTTTTTATGGCGGAACGGCTGCTGTGCGTCCTCGCTCTGCGTACTCGTCGTTAAAGAATTACCTCTCGGCAGCAGGTGAGGTCAAATGCAGAGGAAACGAGCGGAAGAGCTTTGCTGACAGGTGGAAAAGAATTTAGCTTTGAGCTAAAAA
>CAEMYA010000186.1:5143-21264 GCA_903131615.1 Diplodus sargus | reverse complement strand
CACACACACACACACACACGTACACACGTCTGTGGTACAGTATAAACAAGAGTTGTGTAATTCGCTGTAATGCTTGGGTCTATTGTCTGGAGCTGCTGTGGCAGAAAGACTGTGGGCTCACAGTCTGGGCTCTGCTGGTCCCACTGTGGCAGTCAGCCCATGCTCTGCTCTGCTCTGCCACTGTGTGAAGGCCACACTCAGCACTGTGCAGACAGACTTGGTTTAGCACAAGTCACTGATCATCTGTTCAACTGGACTCTCGACAGATTTGATTTGTTCTGTCCCCAGTCTTGCTCATCTCTCACCGGAGCGAGGTAAGCTTAACATGGTTGACCGCTCGACAAAACTAAACCATCTAAACCAGTTGCTGAAATGTTTAATCTAACTCAGCTAACACAGTCAGGAATCTTTTCAACAAGTCATACAGTGTGGGTTTTAATATTCTGTCGTCAATTCCAGTAATTCAGCTGTGAAAATCTGCCTGGTTTAGTAACCATTGTGTTGTCTTATTTTTGTTAAAAGCAACATCACATTTTTTTCGTTTATTTATTAATTTTTTCAATTTTCCTTCTTTCTTTGTTTCAAGAATTTAATGTTTGCCTCATGGAGATACATCAGAAAAAATACAGTTTTAATTATGACGTTTTAGCCCGAGCCCTAGTTTAATATGTAATATAGTTTTTAGACATTTTTGTTGTATGCTGGACTTTTGAGCAATGACCAACCACGGACTATTTCCCCAGTATCTGGTACACATGAGGGAAGTGATGGGTGAGAAGTAAACCTAACTAACCATGTATTAACATGTTTGCTTACAGTGCACTTTGTCTGTTCGCTTCTTCCAGCATGGATTAACTGCACTGTTTGCTTTAACAGCTGGGAGAGGAAGAGAGTTTTCTGTTCACATGTGACTTTGCTGCTTTGCATGAAATAATTGACCAAAGAGGGGTCAAACATCACACATCCCTTCTGCTGAGTTGACAGTACTTTATTTTGTTTGTAAATTTAATTCACCTTAATAGAAAATTGTATCACTTTGCGAAAGCAGGTCTGAATCATATTGTCCCGTGTCAGGTGGCTGTTCTTCAAGAAGAACGGAACAGCTTATTGGCTGAGAATGATGTACTAACAGACCGAGCCAATCAGCTGGACACATTCGACGACCCGAGCACACCTTCAGGGAGGAAACACAGCCAGCTGCAGCAACAGTTAGAGGTGCTGCAGGAGGAGAACTTCAGGTCCGTCTCTTTCTGCTTAAGCTTGCTACAGTATTTTACAGGTTGTAATAATCCAAATGATTAAGTGTATATGAATCTTCCAGGCTGGAGGCCGCTAAGGATGACTACCGGATCCACTGTGAAGAGCTGGAGAAGCAGCTGATTGAGGTTCAGCATCGTAACGACGAGCTCACCAGCCTGGCAGAAGAATCTCGAGCTCTCAAAGATGAACTGGACGTTTTGAGGTTTGTGTCTGCGCTCTGTAACTGGTTGATCAGGTCTGGTGAAGCGTTTTCTTTTATTTAGAAAGCAGACCACAAAGATAAACCAGGCAATATAGTGTACAGAAAAACTAGACAGAATAAACAGATTTATTCAAGGATCAGCATACAATCAGACTTCTTTTGTTGCCTCTTGATGAGAGGCCAGCCAAAGATTAGCTCCTCTTGTCTGATGAAAGGTGTGCTAATGATTTAATGGTAGCGGAGGTTTTGTTTGGCTGGAACGACAATCAACACAACACAGCACACCATGTAGTATTCTGACATGAAGTAAAATAACTCTAAACTTTAAATTATGTTAATGAAAAAGCCACAATTCTTATTCCTCCCACTAGAAAATCTGCCTTCTCATGCATGAAAATTAATTAAAAAATAATAATAAAAAGACTTTACCCATAAGTCCAGTCCTAGAGCAGTCACGTTTCCCTGCCTAATTCATAGTATCTGTAGCTACACAAATGATCACAGAAAACTTGCCTCCTGTATAAAACAGCGCAGGTATGCCCTGTGTTGTGTGGATGGAGATTACTTCTGAAACAGTGCTAATACTTTTATTTGGATGGAGATAAAAAAAAGAAAGAAGAGAAAACGACACCTATACGTGTGGACTAGGCCGTGTTTCTCTGTTCCATTAATCTTGATTCAAATGATGAGCTCTGCAGAAGCCTGATAAAGGCCCATTCATTTGAATGAGTTGTGTTGGAGCAGGGAAGCATCGAGACGAGGATTAGAGACATGACCTCAAGGTTTACGATGATTTCGGTCTTGACAGTTCTGCTGATGGAGCCTCCATTAGTTCTCATTTTTCTTCCTCCTCTTCCCGCTTTTGTCATCCTCGTCCTGTGTTTTGTATTTATATACTGCAGGAACTGCTCAGATCGGGTGGTGATGCTCGAGGCCTCAGTCGAAACGTACAAACGTAAACTGGAGAATCTTGGTGATCTGAAGAGGCAGATGAAGCTGCTGGAGGAGAATAACATGACCTACATGCACAACACTGTTAGCTTGGAGGAAGAGCTGCGTAAGGCCAATGCTGCCCGCGCACAGCTGGAGACCTACAAGAGACAGGTTAGCAATACGCCAAGCAGGACTAGAAGTTGGGGAAACTTGGCCACATGCTGAACAGATTTGATTTAATTCATCTTAGATACAGATTGTATTGATTATAATTATTGTCTTCAGTGCCACACATTGTGTTATTTGCTTACATGTTTTGTCACGTGCTGTCTGTCAGGTCCAGGAGCTACACAGGAAGTTGTCTGAGGAGACGAGGCGAGCAGACAACCTGGCCTATGAGATGAAGAAGTTGGAGGAAAAGCATGAGACTGTGATAAAGGAGAAAGAGGTGTGGCAGCTTTAAAATATGTCAGGAGGATTTTTGTTCTACTCCAGCTGTGGTAAACATCGTCACTAACGTTTGGCCTGTTTAAAATCTCCTCTCCTCTACTAGAGGATCATTATGGAAAGAGAGTCTCTAAGGGAGGTTAACGAGGAGCTGCGCTGCACTCAGGCCCAACAGCACCAGCTCTCCCAAGCAGGTACCTCACACTGAAATCACATCTGACATCACAATGCTGTACAGCCACTTGTCACCTTGCCATTCTCACATGTACTTTTGTCATGTAGGGATCCTTCCTTCTAGCAGCCCCAGCCACGACAACCTGGCGGCTGAATTAATACCCATTGAGTACAGGTGATAGACGCAGCTTCTGACAGTGTGTTCTGCTTTTTTCTTCAGTGTGTTGTGTGGGTGTGTGAACACTGACTTTATATTTGTGACTGCAGAGAAAAGTTCATCAGGCTGCAACACGAGAACAAGATGCTTAGAGTGCAGCAGGAGGAGTATGAGAGGGAGAAGATTACTGCACTGCAGGAGCAACTGGAGGAAGCACATAAGACCCGCAGTGAACTGGACACTGAGAACAGGTGAACAGAGCTAATCTCTCTTCCTTTGTCACCAACAGATCGATGAGATGGGGCTTCTTTACTTTTTAGCTCTGTTAAGTTTTGTATTGTCCTAAATTCCTTATTAAAATGTATTCTTTTGTTATTTTCTTGTCAGACTGAGTCGAGAGCGGATCACTGAGCTGCAGCAGCAGGTCGAGGATCTCCAGAAGGCTCTGCAGAGTCAGGCGGCCAAACCTGATGATGTGAGTGTGCCAGGACCACTGGCACCAATACAGAGAAAATATCCCACAGAGTTACTGTTGTTAGGCTGCATAGACTTCGTGCTGGAATGGAATTATAGAAGGAAATCCCATTTGTTTTTGTTTTCAGTCAAAATGTTAAACTGATTAAGAGCTAATTTTTTTAACTTGTTTATTTTGCACTTGTAATCTTGATATTTTGTTTGCTGAATATTTTAAATATCATGTTTTATTTTTATTTTTTCAGTCAAACCTGAAGCGGAAACTTGATGCACACATGTAAGTGTGAATTATTGTCATTCATAAAAAAACAAAAACAGATGTGAAATGAATGCATATGTTCTCCAGTAGAGGGAGGTAAAGAAACGGTATTTGTGTCCTCAGGGTCCAGCTGAACGAGGCTCAGGATGAAATCATGAAGAAGAAAGAGCTGCTCGAGGACCTGCAGCCTGACAACACTCAGAATTGTGAGTCTCACATCTCCAATCGGTCTGATCTGAGATTTGGCAACCTCAGGAATAAAATGTAGTATCGTGTACAACACTACATGAATACACAAGTGCACAGTATGACTGAAACCTAATTTTGTCTTCCTTTCCTCTAAGCCCTGAAGCTGGACGAGCTGATGGCCGCTCTGAAGAAGAAAGATGATGACATGAGGGCCATGGAAGAGCGGTATAAAATGTACTTGGAGAAAGCTCGCAATGTGAGTGATATCAGAGTATCTTTTATTTTTGTGTTTTATCCCAGTTTGGGAAAAGGTCCAGTAGTTTGATCCGATTTGTATTCGGATCTGCTTTTTCTTTTCATGCTTGTCAGGTGATCCGAGCGCTGGATCCTAAACTAAATCCAGCCACCGCTGAGATCCAGGCTCTGAGGAACCAGTTAGCAGATCGGGACAAGCAGATTGTCAACCTGGAGGTAAATCTGCCTTTTAAGTCCTTTAGTTTTTTTGTAAGCATGATGTCAAAATACAGCTTTTTTAAAAAAAAATTAAACGTTTTCAAAACTAACTAATTTTTTGGGATTTGCTCCTGTAGCGTCAATGTGAGCAGGCCAGACTGAGAGAGTTTGAGGAGAAGCTGATCGTCACCGCGTGGTACAACAAGGTAAAAATGTAATCTTGGCAAATTATCTGATCTTATATCCTGTCTTTAATAGTGCTGCAACTAGAATGTTTTCACTGGCAATTAATCTGTTGATTATTTTCTAGATTAATCGATTAGTAGTTTGGTCGTCAAAATCTCAGAAAATGATGATGTTTCCAAAATCCCAAGACAACATCCTCAGATCTCATTTTGTCAAGATGTTTAATTTGCTCCCAAAGAGGAGTAAAGAAACAAAAAAATATTCACCTTTCAGAAGTTGGAATCATAAAATCTTTACTTTTAAAGTTTTAAAGTGGATTAACTGATTAATCCACTTCAAGATTGTTGGCAACTAATATAATTTAACATTTTACAACCAATCGATTAATCATTGCAGCTCTCGTCTTTTATGATTATACTGACACTGAACGTATTCTGCAAATCTTTCTCTCTTTATCCTCAGAGTCTCAGCTTTCAGAAGGTGGCAGTTGAATCACGTCTTGGTGGCTGCACATCCTCCATGGTGTCCCCCAGCCAGTCCTTCTTGACCCAGCAGCGGCAGGTCTCAAACGCCCCGCGTCGGGCACTTTCCATCAGCGTGCCTGCCACTACCTCCAAATAGAGCCAAACGTCTGACCTTTTATTCAGTTAAGGGAAACTAAACACTCTCTCACTCCTTCCCTCCCACCAGTGAGCACTAAAGTGACCTTAAACACATCTGGCTCTCAGCGCTTGGGGGGAGGGGTCACAGATGAGCTGATTGGGATCAATGAGCACTTCCGCTACTTATCAAACACAACCCAATATGAAGGTTAACTTTGCATAGAACACGAATCCACAACCTGGGTTCACCTCACTAGTTTAAGTAGCGCATATTGTCCCAACCGTAGACTTGGAGTATATTTCCCATCTCCCCTGAACTCTCACTATAATCAGTTCAGCCTTCGCTGTCTTGTATCCTGTCATGCTGTGTAGTTGATCAGATCAGGAACAAGAGAAATGTAAATGCTTAATTACTTTATTCTCAATCATAGCCCGTAATATATGAATGTGATTTTAAAAAAGAAATGAAGAAAAAAAAGGGTTACTTGAATGCTAAAGCCAATTAAATGTAACTTAAGATGATTGTTGATCAGTGTAAAAACTTCCATCACACTATGCACTTAAAGGGCAACTCCACCAATTTTACATTACAGTGACCGTTCAGGTCTCAGGGAGCACAACTGCTTATGTGGAAAAAGGTAGTATAAATCCTTGTAGCTCACTGGAGGATATGGAGCCTCAAAAGGCTTTATTGTACTTTTTCACATATGTAGTTATACTTCCCAAGACCTATGAACTAATATGTAATTGGTGGAGTTACCTTTAAAAGGAGTACTGAAGTTGTCATTCAGCACACTGATGAAGAAGACAAACTTGTTTCAGAGGTCTTTGAGAAAATGATTGCTGTATTTGGTGCTGGACGCCAACTGCTTTTGAAGCATCAAACATCAGTGGCTAAGAATTTTTGTACTAAACTGGAACAAGCCCATCACAAGCTGTGAAAATCCTACAAATCATTTTAAGTAAAATCAACCTCTGAGGTGCTGCGACAACAAATCATAGATAAGAAATTCAGGATGTGCATTTCTCATGTATTTTCTATATTCCTAAAGTGTGATTTGACCTCCATACTGGCAGCATGCTCTAAATTAAAACTGGCAGGCCTTATTATTCACTGAATATCTTGAAGCTTATTTTAGTAGCGAGTAATCAAGTCTATAATCTATGAAGTCTTACAGCTGTCGTGTGAACATGATTTGAACACCAGCTTCTGATCCATACGTCAGAACCAGGTTAAGCTTTCTTACAGTACCTGCAAATTGTAACTTGAGAATTTTTATTCATTGTAGTTTCTATTGGTAGTTTCATGGACTCGTTTCAGGCTGTTTTAATGTTGGAAGTACAGAGCGCTGTAGGGAAGCTTTGATATTGACTGTTCAAGCTTATGGAGTCTTAAGTTCAACTGCACTAGTGTCACAAAAGGAAATGGCTGTTGATTGCCTTGTCACTCTGTATGTCTGCAATAACACTAAAGAGGCAATTCATTATGTTTTTGTCATTTGTGATCAATAGATGTATGTCAGAGCGCTTTTATTTACTTTTGCAGTGGATGATCCTTTGTAGATTGCTGATTTAAAAGCTCATTGTCATTTATATGAAAATAAGAAGTACGATCAAACGTAGCGCAGCACAGAACCTACATGTGTAGTGTCGAATGTTTGTGTGTACATGAAGAAAAGTGAGGAAGGCATTATGAATTTTCAGGAATTTAAGGAGTTAAACATTTTAAATCCTTTGGTTTTCTTGTGAATAAATAAATTCTTTTTCTTATAAAGTGTGTTTTGCATTCAGTTTGCGTCTGGAGATGAACAGCGCTGAAAAATCCAAAGCTTATAATGACTGTGTCTAATTTAAACACTGTCCACAAATCATCTGAAAGACTGTTTATTTATTTATAGGCGATCTCATGTCATCAGCGCCTTCACATGTGATGAGCAGCTTTTTCTAGATCAAGACCAACAGCATAGATTAAACCATACATATTGTAGGTAACGAGACACAAAAAGCAGAATCTGAACTCTGTCATTTTTATAGTCCAACTGGGAAATGATAGACATGTTCGATGGGATATTTCATGAGTGTGCTTCTGCTCGCTGGTTGCTTAAGAGTCAGTATAAAATTATACTTCATCACAAAGTCACACTTTATGAAATGATGTGTTGTGACAAAACAAAGAGCATGCTATAGTTGCCCTTCAGTCTATGCTGTATGATGGTGGTATCATCACTGGAGTCATCATCATCAGCTCCAGTATTTCACACACACATTGTAAACAGGACATATTGTTGTTTGCTGATCTACTGTACTGCTGAAAGGTCCGATATTATGCCCATTTTACAGATCATACTTTTATTTTAGGTATCTACGTGAAAATCTTTACATGCTTTAAAGTTCAAAAAACACATTTCCCTCTCTGTCTGAGGCCTCCATTTTGTGTCCTGTCTCTGTCCCCATCCTGAAAAGCCCCGTCTGCTCTGACTGGTCGGCTCTCACAGGCCTCAGCAGGCACCGCCCACCTTGTTTTCCACTTCAGCTCTGCCGGTGTTTTTGCAGCCTTCGCCGTGCTTTGGGGCGTTGACTGTAGCTGTGACAACTTTACTAAAGTCCAGACGGCTCATTTAAAGTCACAGTTTCTACAGGCAATGTGCATTTCTCCCTGGATTGAGCATTCCAATACTTCCACTGTATTTCTATTGCACCTAAACTTGCTTTGTAATCAAAAAAGACACCCTTGTCTGGACATCTCACTTTCTACAATATAGGACCTTTAAAAACATTATGGTACTGACAGGAAAACTAGCCACAGTTGCAGCATGTGTTGTCTGTGTGTGGATGTATAATATTTCTTGGGTTTGCTGCAGCATGTAATCTATAGTAAGGACTTTTGCAGGCTTCAGCGGGCTTTGGCATAGACCTTAAAGGGGAGCGGTGTGCGTGTGGCTCCAGTGATTCCCTCTCTACTCAGCTCAACCCCATCCAGAGTGGAAAAATGAAATTTCTGAAACAAGCTGACGAAAAACAGAAACAGTTCCATCCTCGCCAGGCCTTCACCCAGACATGCACGCTTTCCTGGACAAATGGGAAGAATGAAAGCGTGTGAACTGAAAAATATTAGCGTTTATGCTCTTAATTTTTACCTACACAGATGCAAAATTCTGCATCATAATTATTTTATTCCTTGTGAATTAAATTAAAGTGGTTAATCGCACTCAAAGTCATCAGTTAAATACATTAAAGTTACCTGCAGAGAAAGGTAAAAATGCTTCCCTCCTCACAAACTTCCCTTCAGCATCCAGGAAGTGTTCAGGGTTAAAGGTGTCGGGAGCTTCCCATTCATTTTTGTCAAACAGCACAGAGGTCAGGTTGGGCATCACAGAGGTTCCCTGCAGACAGACAGACAGACAGACAGACAGACAGAAGTCTTATTAATATGTGTATACTCTGGGATAAGAAGAGCTGCTACAGGGATAGAAGAAGCCGCAAGTTGTGATACACGCCTATATCTTTGTAATCTTGATACAACTATGGAAGTTTATTTGAAAGTTATCTGTCTAGTTAGTTAGTTAGTAATTTATCTGAGTTTTGGGCTCGAGAAATTCTTTTGTTTTCATCACAATAATGCAAAGCACTGATGGCCAAGACTTTCTTAAACAAGGCCAGACAGATCATCGTCACAGGAAACGGCAGATATTATCATCTCATCGAAAGCATTTGAAATATATTTCAGTGGAATTTTTAAGTAGTCAGTTTAATCTTCAACCACCAGTGATAACAAACACTGGCCTCTGCACACAGCAAATCTTTGTTTTTGTGTGAAGAAACGTCCAAATGAGTGAAAATATCTCCAGCCATCTATCCCATCATACCAGCAATGGTATGTGCGGGCTGCATGCATCCCTTCTTTTATTTCCCTTGTGTTGCTTTTATTTATTTAATTTGATCTAACATGTGGAAACTAATAATGCTGCAATCTTGACCAGGACTCAGTTGGACCTTTCTGGTTAAATGAAGGATAAATAAATCAAATGAATCAGTAATGCACACCATTGCATTTCAGACATCACAAAATGTACAAAATTATAAATTTTTATTTATAACTTTCTAATAAAAACATAATGAACCCATAACACTCCCTAGTGCTGAAAGGAGATGCACCTTGGGTATGAAGTAACCGCCCAGTGTCGTGTCCTTGGCGGCTGTTCTGAGTCCGTTCAGAGGAACAATGTTTCCGACCCGCTGGATCTCGTGGATGACAGCGTCAGTGTAAGGCAGGTTGGGTTTGTCAGCCACAGTTGGCCGGCGGTTCCGTCCGATCACTCTGTCTATCTCCACCTGGACTTTTTCTATGAGGTGAAATAAAAGATATCATATTGATCAGGATTAATATGTCTGTCAATATGTATTTTAATCTATTTCCTGTTGCTGCTGCTGCTGTGGGAGTCTTCTCTGAACACCCACCCTGGATATGAGGGTTCCTGATGAGGTAGATGAGGCCCCACTGCAGGGTCTTCGAGGTGGTTTCACTACCGGCCAGGAAGAGATCCAGACAACACAGAACCAGGTTGGCATCATGGAAACCCAGCTGACTGTTTCTGTTGAGCTGTCAGACAGAGGGGGGAGGGACAAACACACAGCCAGTCTGTGAAAGGGTGACGTTGCAGCTCTTATTTACTGATTAGCTTTCTGTGAGCACATTACTTTCTCCTCTATCAGGAAGGTGTCGATGTAGTCCCGAGGGTTGCTGGGGTCCAGGTCTAACTTGTGCCTCTCTATCTCTCCCCTGATAGATGCCTCCAACGATTTTGAGTTGCTAAAGATGCCGTTATGAGGCCCCGGCAGGCATTTCATCAGTGCTGGGAACGCGTCATAGAGCTGTTTGGAGAGGAAACAGTGGATTATTCAGTGGCGTGAAGATCTCACAATGTTTTATGACAGAGAACGTTCAACTGTCGGAATGACAAATCTGCATTTTCTCCATTTTCCTAGTGTTAGAGCATCTTACTAGAGCCCATATGGAGCCTTCCAGATAGGCCATCTCGGTCAGATTCTTCAGCATGCTCTGGAACTTGTGGTCACTGTAGTCAAACCGTCTCCCAAACACTATCTGGCAGATGATGTTGGCCACAGCGTTGTTTAACAGGGGCACAGGGTCAAACGGCTCGCCTGGACAGAAGGAGTGTCACAGTGTGAGGATTTTTGCTTGCCATCCCGTAACATTATGTTTCCCTTTTCTGTTTTGTTGTCATTGCCAACCTTTCTCCTTCTCCATGGCATCCTGCAGATGGTGACTCTCCTCGCAGATGCTCTGCTCCATGGAGCTCCTGGCCAGACCAAACGTACGTAACGTGGCCATGGCAAAACGCCTCTGTCTCCTCCACACGTTCCCATTACTGAAGAAAAGACCCGCTGCGACATAAACCACCCAACATTACTCCAGCAGGAATCAGAATGCGGGTGGAATACATTCAAAACTATAATAAGCTTATAACTTTTATTAGTATTATATATATTATATAAACAAACAAGACCATCGGTGAGAAGACTGGCCATTTATATATATGTATATATATATATATATATATATATATATATATATATATATATATATGTATATGTATATGTATATATATTAGTGCATAGTTATGTTTAAGGCCTGTCACTGTCACTTAGATCAGTCATAGAATTCAAACTTTTTTATGGTTGAGTGCTGAGGATGAACTGAGGAGTTTCACTACCATCATATCACAGTTATTTATGTTTAAATATAGCCACAATTACAACACTTCATAGCTATGCATCCTGAAAACAGCTTGTCATAAAGAAGAGGAAAATAGTATCAGAAAAGTGTTGCTTCTTTATTTTACTTGCCACCAAAACAAATGCACACACTTGCCAGATTAAGATCTTGAGGCATGACAACATTTTTTTATTGTAGCTGCTTCAACTAAAATCATCAACAGATGTCTATGTATTATGTAGCAAAGATATCTACTGAAGTTAGTCTGCTAAGTGGATAGCCTCAGCCTGTTTTGTCTTGTAATACCACTTTGTGACTCAAGAGGCAATAGTCAGATTGTGTAACTATGGTCGCTGCCCAACTTCCCTCTTGCTCTCCTCCCTACCTTAACCCGCTCTGTCTTCGTTGTCAGGTGTCAGAGTCCTGGTCGGGGCGGTGTAAGTCACCTCTGTACTGAATTCCCTGCTATAAAAATGGCAGCCACCGCCCCCTGAGGTTGTGTTCATTGAGAGGCTGCTGATTTGCTGTCCAAAGCTAATCTGCTAGCAGCGTAAACACCAACAGTCTGCTAATAGTACTGCTAGCTGCAGGGCTAACTGAGCGAACAAGCTAATGGCGGTTTTAGTTAGCAGTTGCTCTGTCAGTATGCTGCCCCCCATTTTTGCAGAGTATATAATTTCGACAAGTAGCTGATTCTTACATATTGCACCTTTAACACTGAGCTGTGTTTGTGTCATTTACCTGAGTTCCCTGAATAAATCCTGGTCACCATCGGGCTGTAAGGCCGGTCCACAAAGTTGTCAGCCTGCGTCACTAAGGCTTCCTTCACCATCCTCCACCCAGACACAAACACTGTCTTGTGTCTCCCCAGACGAATGCAGAACACATTCCCATAAACATCAGCAAGCTGTGGATGCAGGAGCAGAGAATAAGTGTCCTGTTGTCTGACATGTGACTCTGATAAGATGCATTTTTCAGAACAATCATCTCCTGTGACATCGGGGCAGGTTTCCAGCCCTACCATAAACATTTCATATTCTGTTGAAGCAGAGTTTCACATGAATATTTGTAACTTTCTCTTGTTCGACGACATGTCTCTACTGTGTACCAAAATACGGGACGGTAATAATTATACTTTCATTAAATTTTCAGAATCACAAGAACAATACAGCACAAAATCTGAAATCATAATCGAGTCATCTTACCTTGGTCAGGTAAATGTGAGGCTGTTTAGACTCAATGTTGAAGATGTTTCCCAAAAGAGGGAGAGCCGGTGGTCCTGGTGGAAAGTTAGGTGGATCCTTTCTGTTCACGAAACACGCTACGAGGAGAGCGGCGAAAATAAACAGCAGCAGTCCCCTCAGATCGAGCCACAGAAACGGATCACACGGCCACATTGTGAAGCAGAGGAGATGAGCGAGGGACTGGTGAGGATCAGATGCTCCATCGTCAATTTGTAGTTAAGAGAAGGGCAGTCACTCTGCTGACTCACAGCTCATGTAGATATAATGATGCATGTGTGAGAGTGGAGACAGCCCTCCTTTAACCAAACACAGTGAGAAAACACTAAAAACGTACTCTGAGCAAAAACATTTCAGTTATAAACACCAGAAGCTGCTAAATCTTTGTCTTAAATCTTGTTGATGAGATGTCAGTCCGACTGTCAACAGTTCTTTACGTAGTTCACTTCCAAACAAGCCTCAATTCTGTCGGCTTTGTACTGTTTCTCACCTTTAAGCAGCAAATGGATCATCAAAAATATACAGATTTGTTGTAAAAGGGTGATGATTATCACCTTGTAGGCAGTTCTGTTATCACAGAGCTTTTGGAATAGGGGACATGATATTGATCTGGTATTTTCGCAGCAGACATTGTGACATTATCTGGGGGAAAAGCAGGTGAAACTTACACCTCGAACGATGGCTCAGTTTCTGTAAGGGCCGCACGTGGGTGTTTCTTGCCATGACAAGCTAAAATGTCTGCTGTCAAATGATCCCTCATATTTCTTGCATTTTAAAGGTGAAGAAGCTTTAAAAGAGTCATTTGCAAGCCACGGACATCATCACGTCTATGCCTTAAAGGGGGAAGTACACTGATCTTACACATAGAAGTCCCCCAACATACTGTGAAGTGACTCCAAACAGAGATGAGCTCCAAATGTCAGGTAGGATGACCGCAGCAGCAGACATTCGCGAGATGGACGTACGCTCGTTATTTTCACTTCGTCAGAGACAACGATGTGAAGCACATTATAGTTCAATGCACTTTGTGTGCGAAAACCAAAAGATCTCTCTACCTCGCAAAGTAGCACAAGTAATTTAACGACACATCTAGAGCGGTGCCACACTTACATTTAAGCATTTAGCAAAAGGAAGCTAACTGAGGACGAGAGCGGAGAATAAACTAATCAGCAAAAACTAACATTGTCCCGTTGTGCGATACTTGAACCTCGAGAAGTGAGGAGACTGGTGGCAGAGTATGTTGTCGAAGATATGCTGCCACTTTCAACAGTGGCTGCTCCATCTTTTAGAAAAATTGTGAGCAAGATCCCCGTCCAGGCTAGCGACGACAAGGTAAGCTATCATTGCCTCAACAGGTTAGTGCTGCTGGGCTATTGACTGTAATATGAATAGCCACCAGAACAGCGACATAACGTCAATCTGTTTCACGTCAGTCTGTATCCAGATAAAACTCTCATGGGACTGAAACAGGTAGTTCATCCCAAATATTTCAATTTTAACACTGCAATTCATGTTCAGCATGGCCAGCCCTTTCAAAAACTGTTTTTGGTCATTGTGACTTTTGGTGAAAGTAACTTAAAAGTAATGCAATAGTAGTGTAATGCCTTACAATTCAAAGACTAATATTATAATGTAACAAAATACTTTGAAATGACAGTAACAAGCAATAAATAATGCTTTACGTGTTTGGAGTAACTTGCCCAACACTGCTAAGCAACAGTGGCATTGTGGGTAATGTAGGCACCAGTTTTTTAAGGGAGAAGAATGTGTTGAATGGTTCAATTTATTTTTATAATTTTGTTTCAAACTGTCAACCATGAGTCGCACAATGTTATACGAGTAGAGGGCTAAGTAGGTAAAGAACTCCTTTAACATTAATGAGTTTAGAAGTTTAGAAATGGTTCATAACAGATAGAAGTATATTTACCCTGTTTTTATCATCTTCTTCTTTTTTTATTCATCAAGTGTAAGGTTTTGTAGCATCTTACAGAAGGTAAGCCTTTGACATACAATTAAATGTGTAGAAAATCCTGGTTAAGTTGGTGCAAACCATGTGTAATGTTATGTACATTGTACAGCATCCATTGTCGTCCACTGTCATTATTAATAGTAAGACCAGATGAGGACAAAGTAAGATTTTTAAAATTTCTTTGCAATCTGTAAGTGTTAATGTGATGTGGGCTTCTTAGTCACATTTATGCTGGAGAAGTTTAGGGCCACTGCAGAAAAAAAAAAAAAAATTCTGACTTAAAGTTTGAGAAAAAAGTGAGAACCCAAATTGTTTTTTTTTTCCCAGTGACCCTAATCCTCTTCCTTACTGTTAAAATGATGTAAGAGTAAAAATAGTAACAAACCAATAACTTGCAAATTATTTGTTTATTTCTACTTGTAAACAAGTCAGCCATGAATGTATGTTATGTTGTGTTTTTTACAAATGACTTGAGATTTTTATACACATTGTCATTATTAACTCCTCGTCCAAACAGAAATATCTTATATAACAGTGATACAATAATATTTTATATTTGTAAAACTGAATTTATCACACAGAATTAAATGCAAATACAGATACAGTGTAGTTTATTACACATTGGTTGGATGTAAAATGGTTCAGTGAGAGGTTGCATAGTTCAGCGAACCTTGGCGTAAACTTTGTATGGGTGTGGTACACGTGTCCCCCCCTCGATTCCTTCTGTACTCAGCTCTACGCCATCAGGAACAGAGAAGGAGAACTTCTGGAGTAAACCAACCAAAAACAGGAACAGCTCCATCTTGGCGAGGCCTTCTCCGAGACACACACGTTTCCCTGAAGAAACACAGGCGCAAACAAAGGTTGAAGAGCTCAGGATCAATATTCTGGTTCAGGTAATGCTTTAGATTGAGGTAAATGTGGTTTACCTGCAGAGAAAGGCAGGAGAGCTTCTTTCTTCACAAACTTTCCCTCAGCATCTAGGAAGTGTCCCGGGTTGAAGTCGTCTGGAGTCTCCCATTCATCTTTGTCGAACAGCACAGAGGTCAGAACGGGCATCAGGGACGTTCCCTAAAAAAACAAGAACAATGAAACATTTTAATTGCTCATTCGTTTTAAATCCTGTTAAGACTTAAAATGACAGTTTAGTAAATCCACCTTGGGTATTAAGTAACCGCCCAGTGTCGTGTCCTTGGCGGCCATTCTTGGTCCATTGAGAGGAACAATGTTTCCGACCCTCTGGATCTCGTGGATGACAGCGTCAGTGTAGGGCAGATTGGGTCTGTCTGCCATAGTGGGAAGGCGGTTCTGTCCGATCACTCTGTCTATCTCTGCGTGGACTTTCTCTGCGAACACAAGAACATTGAAGAAACAGGCATTTAAGTATTGTTTTTTGGGATCCACGCATGAAGTCTTTGAAAATGGACTCTTTACTGAACTCGGTTCCCAGAATTCACCAGTCTTCACACCTAGGTTCAAAGACTGTCAACTCCAAATTTTGAGGAACACAAAGCCAGTTAGCTCTGAGTTACCCCCCCTGTAAAGGAAACCTGCGATGTCAGGCTAGTACAGCAAGAACAGCACTGTTCAGTATTGGGATTACAACGTTTTCCTGCTTGGCTCATCAGCTAAGGAACCACCAGCACCTTTTCTACAAAGACTGGTAATATTTAAGTGGGCCTAGATGGTACACAGCATGGCTAAGCACAGGACTGTTAAGCTGTATTGATGTAAGGCACATGTGTTCAATCTATGTCTTCACACACACACACACACACATACACACACACACACACACACACACACACACAAACACACAAACACACACACACACACAC
>CAEMYA010000185.1:142220-181484 GCA_903131615.1 Diplodus sargus | reverse complement strand
CAGATTGACAGGACCTCGTGTCGCTGCAGTGAGGAGAAGTTCTTTGGGCCTGCTGCCAATGCAGCTCGTAGCTCTCCACAGCTTGTTGGGCCCAGAAGATGGGATCTTGAAGGCAGGCAGCCCCGTGGGGGGGGCAGGTGGAGAGGAGCCCTTGAAGATCCAAAGTTGAAGGAGTAGAGGGCGTTGAGTCAGAGAGAGAGAACAAAGTATGCTCTGGGGTTTTGACTACCTGATCAGCAGGGGGTCTGTCACCCTGACCAATAGAAGCGCAAACCTGACTTTTGCACTTAGGTGTGAAGAAAGGGGAAGTCTGGGACACTGAGTTCAGTTCAGAGTCCATTTTGTAATCCACAATGAATGACTTCATCTGTGGGTCCCAACACTTGTTACGACCCAGCTCGTAATTGGATAAGAAATGAGGTGGGATACAACGATGGGACCAGCTCAGGAGTTTAATTAAATAAGGAGAGTGCACTTGCACAAGGAAATATAACCAAAGGAGGCTGTACAGGTGCTGACAAATAACTAAAGGCTAAGGCACTCTAAATACTCTTAGACACACAATGGTATGCAACCCACAGAGAGGCGAACTGATCACAGGTTCACAGCTGCGCTGAACTGAGGGCACACAAACCATTTATAATGCAGCTGAGGTTGATTAAAGACTCTTGACTGGCAGGTTCTAGGGGTGGAACGGTTCATCAAAAAAATCCGTCCCGTTCGGTATGCCTGTCACAGTTCGGGGCGCGTGTGTACCGTTCGGTTCATAGGCACGTGCAACTTCTTTTTCTCATTCACTAACAAGGCGAAGCATGTACACTCCAGAGCAGCAGGTGGCGGCACTGAGCTGGATGCCAACCGCCAGTAAACAAGAAGAAGAGGTGTACCGTCACATCTCTTTAGGAGCCGCAGCGCCGGCTTTCTGTGTGAATTACACAGCGGTTCGTCTTTATGGGGCGTTCAGACCGAATGCGATAGACGCGAATACAATCACTTCAGACGCTTCATTCGCGCCGCTTGATCATTTTGGACAATTTTGGACAATTCACGTCATTCGCGTCAGTCGCTTCATTCGCGTCATTCGCGCTTGAGAAAAAAAAGAGATGCGCTTGCCCGCTCATTTTGCTAAATTAGCTTCTAGCTAAATTAAATACTACAATAAACATTCACACAAACTGGAAGTGGTATCCTGCAAAGGCGGATAATGCTATACAAGTGCTAACTGATGCTAACATTTCATAGAGAAACACGGTCAGTAACGTAGTAAAACAAGCCACAGATAGCTTCAAAACTTACCAGAGAGTCCCACCTCCTCAGCGACTTTCACCCATGCCTCCTCTTTTTTAAATTGTCCCGGTAGAACACCGCAGTGGTGTCATACAGCACCAGGTGCCCACAGACAGCTACTATCAGCTTCTCCTCCATATTGCTCTGAGCGACCGTAAACAATCGTACATGAAGGAAGTGACGTCGTCAGCTTGAACTCGTCGCTGATTGGATGTCGCGGCGCGATGCCGCCTAAAGTTGGATATTTTCAACTTCATTCGCGCCGCGCCAGACGCTTCAGACGCTTCAGACGCGCCGCGCCAAACGCTCCATTCGCGCCGCCGACGCCTGAATCGCGTGCCATCGTGCCATTTACATTGATTTTCAATGTAGAGTTGACGCTCCATTCGCGTCTATCGCGTTCGGTCTGAACGCAGCTTTACAGCGATGTTTCGCTCTGTGTGAACGAACAACGGCGGAGAATTGGCGAACGACCGCTGCGGTGTTAATGTGGTGTTACTTACAGCTCATAGGGCTGATCTGGACTGGAAGTTGTGTCGCGATTCTGCCTCCTCACAGCGCGAGACAGGTTCGTGGATCTGAGTGTCGCCATTTCAGCTTCGATACGTGTAATGTTACAGCCCTACTAGCTACGCAGGTGGGAAGTGACGAACATGTCCGGACGTTCCTCGGTGCTACAGTGACGTTCCACTGCCAAGTAGCCTACAGGTCATTCAAATGGGCCAAATTTAAAATGCTCCCGCATTGAATTGCCACTCAGAATCTCAGAATTAATTGCGTTAATGAATTAATTAATCTAATTAAAGCGTTAAACTAACAGCCCTAGAAATAACCATGTTACACAATGTTCTGCAGGTAGCCAGAGGCTGCTGTAGGTTTGGTGTATAGATGGAGCATAATATATATAAATATTAGATATTAATATTAAGGAGTATATTGTAGTAGGCCATTATTATCTCTATTTGGGAACTTTATCCATTTACACCGTTCCTACCTCAGTACTCTATTTTTTATTTGTTTTATTTTGTTTTATTTTATTTTAGTATCTCTTTTATTTTTCCAATCATGTATATAATGTTCTATAGCATTGTGTTTTTTACTACATTAGTGGTTAAGAGACAATGGGCTTGGACTGAGTTTCCATGGTAATTAGGCAATACTGACTCAAGTGACTCGCACAACCCGGTTCAATTTAGTGAGTAACTCATAATGACTCGAATCCTTAAAAGGAACCATATTTACCAGCTCTGCTCCAGGGCTACTGAAAGTTTCCTGACTGTGACTGCCCATTACATTACATTAGTGACAGTGAATAACTATTTGTTCTTAGCATTTATTAAAGATTACTCTCTTTGCTAGTTACGCAACATGCTTTCATTTATTTGGCAATATCACCTCTCTTGCAGTGCCAGAATCTACCTACTTTTAACCTCAGACTGTCACAATGATGTATCAAATGTCAGACTGCCTCAGTCTTTCAGTTTTAACCTGACCATACAAGACATTATTGATTTTCCTAACATACTGAACCGAACTGAAACCGTGACCACAAAACCGTGATATGAACCAAACCGTGGATTTTGTGAACCGTTCCACCCCTCGCAGGTTCGGTCAAATCACAGCCACACCAATCACAGACGCCAGTGAACCGTAAGCAGGAAGTAGGAAGTATACGGCCTCAGCTCCAGAAGGACCAATCCCCGACAGGGAAGCACATAGCCGGATTTGCATAATTGGCAGAATCACTCATGGAACACAACACAATGAATACAAGCAACAGTGCAGCCAGCGGCAGCCGTAACACACTGTTGATAAATGGTAGTTTGTCTACGTTTAATTCAATCAGTCAAACTGCCACAAGTCTTTTCTTTATAACATGATTTTAGACTGACTGCCTCATTTGCTGCAGTACATTCCCAAGTCAAGTAAATTTCTTTTATGCTTAAATCTTACTGACTTTATTTGTACTCAGAGACCAAAAGGGGCCACAGGGCTGAAACTGGTGAAGGAGAGACAAACCAAGAGAGTGATGGAGTGCAATTGAGGAGGTGGGAAAAGGCAAGACAAATCAAAAGCAATAGTTGGAAAAACACAGTTATAAGCAAGTGGGATACAATATATTTACATCCAGAAACAGGATCTGCTATGACAGCCCAAACGTGCATTGATGTTGGGACAATCAGACATTCAGGATATTTGGTCATATTTAGATACAGAGCGTAGTTTCCATTTTAAAGAAGGCACACTTCAGGCAGACAGAGGGATTAGGGTAAAAGTAAATCAGTGGAATTTAAACAATAGAAAAAGAAAAAAAGAAATCAGACAGAAAAGTCAGGGGAAGAAATGTAAGAAATGGTCCTCTGGAGAATATGAATTTCTTTTTCTCTTGTATTTGTCAGTAAGCATCTTTTGGTGTCAGGGGTTTTCAAATGGCAGAAGACAAAACTAGGACCTGAAATGAAAAAAATGTGTTTCCTGTCACCAGCATGAACCACTGCAGACTCTCTCAAACTATAACACAACATTCAACTTCCAAATATCTCTACCTGTGTTATATTAACAGCTGAAAGAACAGAGTGAAGTGAGTTGTTGTGTCTCTGATGGTTTTGGTCCAGTAAAGAGGATTCACAGTCAATATGTGAAAGTCCAGTTTTGAGTGTTGGACTGCTGTAGAGTGAAAATCACAGTTCACCTGAATCATTTTGTTCAGTTCAGCTCAAAGATTCTTGGTCACACAAAGAGCAGAGAGTAAAAACCTTCATGGAGCTGGTTTACTGGCTCTGTCAGTTTTACGGGTCAAACCAAATAAAATCAGATGATTAAAATAATACTAAAGAAAAATAGATTCATAAAAAAGAGATATTGCATGTTTGAAATGCAAATAATATACATAAAAAGCCATTTTTAAGAAAACCAAAAAAATCTCTACTCTGTCATTAATTTTTACCAGTTTGTCGCTTTCAGCCCAAGTGGCTGCCTGTTACCAAGCGGAGGTTAAAGGAGGAGCAGCAGAGCAGAGAGGAAGCTGAGAACAGAGTTCAGATCCTGGAGGAGGAGCTGCAGAAGAAGAACAGAGAGGTTTGGATTTGTATTCTTCACAGAACTTTTATTTTCAGCCTCCAACCTGATTCATTTTACTCCACCTACAGATCTGTCAAAATGAGACCATGACGGTTTTCATCAATGAGTGTTTCTATCTGCTGGCTCTGATGAACAGCAGTGTGTTACTGTACAAAGCTGTCTGTCTGTCACTGTTGTTGTGTTTCCTTGTTGTCTTAATGAAACACTGTGTCTTCACTCAGCTCCAGGAGGAGAAGAAGAGCAGAGAGGAAGAAGTTCAGAGGAAGAAACAGGAGCTGCAGGAGAAGACTGACCAGGTTAATCACTTTAATTAATCACTATGAATGTTCCACAGAAAACTACGATAGAGATATTTGATTTTTTGCTGAATGAATCAGAGCTTTACATTGGACTGATTGTTTAAAAAAAAAAAAACATTAAGTCCTCACTTCTTAAATGTCTCACAGCTTTAATATTTGTTCAGTTTGTGATAAAAGTGAAAAGACAAATATCACAACAGGCTACAGATAAATCAGGTCGTGTTAAAAGCAGGAGTGAAGTCCAAAACTAGAATGTTTAAGATCAGGACCAAACCAAAGAAAGATAAATAGTTGTATTTTACTTTTTTATGTTTGTTTGTTTGTCTTTGTTGTTGAGAGAGAATATAACATACAAAAAGATGTATTTTACTCTTCAGGCTGATTGTTTGATATGGAATATATGAACTGGTTTATAACGAAGGTGTAATTCATTGTGTGCACATGAACATATAGTTCCACATTATCACTGGTGGCTCCAGTTGGACACAGATGGATTGTTTCCTCCGCTTTCAAAGCGTCTGTCTTCTCTGGACAACATGTTGACATTGTGGTCCTCAGAGGAACGATTGTTCTCCTTCAGATGAAGTGGACAGCAGAGTCTGGACCTGAGGAGCTGCTCCTCCTGTGTTCACACAGTCTCAGTACTGATCCAGGACCAGACATTACATCTTTACAGTCACTAGTTAGTTTACACCAACAGCAGAATATTATCAACAATACAACAATATCAGATGTAGTGTTCAGCTGTTTTGAAGTCCAATGAGCGTCCTGTCCTGTCTTATTGTTCATTCTGACTGACATCTTTTAATAAGAGAGACGCTCTCTCTTCTTCTGCCTGGATCTTCTCTCTACTCTCAGGTTGATGGTCTGAAAGCTGAAGTCAACAAGCTCACAGAGGAGAAGAAGACAAGTGAGAACACAGGAGAGCAGCTGAAAACAGAACTGCAGACCAACATCAAACAGGTTTATATTTCATAGATATTCATTTTTGTTTTCACCCACTTCTTGGTTTGTGTGTAGAATTTCAGATGTATCGATGTATTTCATCATCAGTGTATTTAGACTAATATCAACATGAACTGTTACGATGATGAAAGTGCTCCTGTAGTCCTCAGAGTTACAGTGTGAATCTACTGAAGCTGAACTGATTTAACATGAACAGAACTTTCTGTGAGTGAACACAGTTTCATCACATCATCAGATCATCAGCAGAGAACTCATTCAGTGATGATGGAGTGGTTGTATTATAGAGTTAAAATGTCTCTTCATCTCTCCTCCATTACAGCTGGAGAAGCAGCTCCAGGATGAGAAGAAGTTGGTATCTTCTCTCTCCTCTCAGGTTGGTAGACTGACAGCTGAGGTCGACAAGCTCAGAGGGGAGAAGAAGAGGAGTGAGGAAAAGCGACAGCAGCTGCAAACAGAACTGCAGACCAACATAAAACAGGTTTATATTTTATAGATATTCATTTTTGTTTTCACCCCCTTATTGGTGCGTGTGTAGAATTTCAGATGTATTGCTTTATTTCATCATCAGTTTATTTAGACTAATAACTGTTATTATGATGAAAGTGCTCCTGTAGTCCTCAGAGTTTACAGTATATATTACACAGATTTATATAAAATGTCTTCTCTCTACTCTCAGGTTGTTAGACTGACAGCTGAGGTCGACAAGCTCAAACGGGAGAGAGAGAAGGAGCGACAGGAGCTGCAGACCAAGATAACAGAGGTTCATATTTCACTGATGTTTTGATTTGTTTTGTTGTTCACTCATTTATATAAAATTCTCATCTCAACCAACAAAGACCTCCAATATGTTCAGGATGTTTATTGTAGTAACACATAGTCATAAAGTCACAGTGAAGCTGAACTGATGATGATTGTTCCAGCTTGTATTCACATGATATATTTACAGTATGAATGTGCTCAAAGCAAACACAAGCAGATATATGAGACATTATTAACAGATAATAAACCTTCAGCCAATCAGAGCTCAGTTTACATCCTGAGCACTGAATAAAACTAAATCTGATCTCTGTTTCCCTCCAGTGGGAGAACAAGTTCAAGGAGGAGGAGGAGAAAAGAGAGAAAGAAGTGAAGGAGCTGAACATCAAGGTTAGTTTCTTTCTTTTTATCTGGTTTTTAATTTAGCTTAGTTTTAAAATCAGGAGTTATTTTACAGAAAGACCAGAATATTATGTGAACAGTCTGTCTGTAATACTTGAAGTCCAATGAGCGTCCTGTCCTGTCTTATTGTTCATTCTGACTGACATCCTTTAATAAGAGAGACGCTCTCTCTTTTTCTGTCTGGATCTTCTCTCTACTCTCAGGTTGATGGACTGAAAGATGAAGTCAACAAGCTCACAGAGGAGAAGAAGAGGAGTGAGGAAGAGCGACAGAAGGTACAAACCAACATAAAATATGTTTGTCTCTGATTGATAATGATTTTTGTTTCCACTGAAAATTTTCCACCATTTCTCTGATTTTAGCCAAAAATCTCATATTTATGTCTTTATCTTATTTTCCACCATGACCAGAATATTCTGAACAATACAAGAATATCAGATGTAGTGTTCAGCAGTTTAAGAGCAGAATGTATAAAGAGCCACTGTTCACCACCTGCTCAGCAGCAAACAGCAGACAGACACAGTTAGAGACTAACTGGTGAACACAGAGACAGATGTTTCCCTCAGGAGATGATCTGCTGCACACTGACAACTGGAACATGTTCTGCTGGTCACTGATCCACCTGATAAACTAGCTGATGGCAAGAAGCTCACAGAGGAGCAACAGAAGCTGCAGAACAAGAAAGAAAGAAGAGGAACAATCTCATCATCACTCAACAGTGTTCTCATTATAAATCCACTGAAGGTGAACTGATCCTAAACATGAACCAAACTGTCTGTGCATGAACAGACTATCACAGCATCCAGTTCATCACTGCTGAGAACTCATTCAGATGTTAATGTACTGATCACATTGTCTTAATGACAGAGAGGTGATGAGGTTCATCTATTTACTTTTTACTCAGATGATCAAACCATGAGGGCAAATTTAAGACACCAAATATCTGAAACTGGACTAAAGTTCCACTGCAGCACTGTAACCTGCATAAAAAATCAGGTCACTAACCCTATATCTGTCATTTAAACACTGTCAGTGCACCTCCTGTATTGTAGGGGGCAGCATTTCCCTATGAGTGTTGTTCCCCGTAAGTTAGGTGAGGTATCCCATGAAGAAGTGCGCACCTGTGTGCGAGGCAATTTCCTCTCTAAAAAAAGCACGAAGCAACGGTAACCAACAGTGTGTATAAACGGACACAGATGTCCGCAGGCAGACCCGGTAGTCACAGACGGATCCAGAGTTCGTCCCAATAAGCTGTGAGCCGAGGAAAATAACCCCCTTTGATGAGAGTTATGTTGATGAGCCTCTGGTGAGTTAGCAGGCTGTTAGCTGGCTTTTCGCTAGCTGCTCTGAAGGAATAAAATGCATCTATTGTGCTATTAACTTGGTTTAAGTTGGTCTACGTTACTTAACAGATGTCATAAGATGTTTTCCAATGTTTCCCACAACTTTTGTGCACTTTATAATGAAGTTTATAGCTTAAGAAAAGATCGCTAGCATGTATGCTAATCGCGACCGCAATATGCTAATCGCTAGGCCGTGTTGCAAATTGCTCTATTGTTGTGGTGCTTAGCTCATGCTAATCGCGGCCGCGATATGCTAATCGCTAGGCCGAGTTGCTAATTGCTTTATTGTTGTTGTGCTTAGCTCATGCTGATCACTAAACTAAAGCTAAGTTTACATGTTTTGCAATGAAAAAACATGCTAATCATTTATTTTTATGCCAATTGAGTTACTCATTTTGTGTATTAGTGATTAAAATGGGTAACAGTGCTATTAAGGTGTGGTAAATTTCATAGTTGCTTGAGAAATTGCACTATTGTGTATAAAAAAATTTAATTCATTTGATGTTAAGAGTTAAGATTGCTAAAAATTGATGATATAAGTCAAATAGAGGTTAAAAAGAATACTGTTTAAGGTAATTCATGAATAATTGGTTACATTTATGGTTAAAACTAGTTCATGATAATTCATTTGTATATGTTTATGTATTTCCTTAATGTCTGGTAATATATGTTTCATGCCTAGAACTGAGAAAATGTTGAGATCTCATGAGAAACTGAGACAGAATCAGATGAAGATCCTTACAACTTTGCACTTTCTGTGTAGGTTGGTTTTTTTTTTTCTTGTTAGCCTGATCAACTGTCAGAGAAATAGAGAGAGAGAGAGACGATTAAGATGGCGAGCCCAGCCCAGCGAGTCTGAGAGAGAGAGAGAGTTGGAGATGCGGTGTGGCCAGCCGCAGAACCTGCCTTGGAGACTCCAGATCATCTGAATCACACATTCTGAGAACAGATAAGACACACACTCCTCACCTACCCGGGTAGTAGTAGTAGAGATTGAGAGGATGAAGTGACTGAATTGACACTAACACAGAACACCCACATCTTGGGATTCCTTTTGCAAAACTGAACTTCATTGAGTCGGAGAGCACGACTCAAAGGAACTTTCTTTTTTCATTTTTATTTTTTATTTTATTTTATTTGTGATGCCTTATTTTTGTTAATGAAAGCACAGTTAAACTGTTAATGTTATAAATTGTTGAAAAGTGATATTAAAGTGTCACCTGTTCAAATTATCCAACACCCACTCCTTTTTGTGAGTAACTCTCTGGTGCAACTCCTATCGGACCTAGAGTGATGTGATGTCTCCTTAGCCTATAAAGTCAGGACCAAAGGTGCTACAGCACCAACAAGTGTCACAGTATAAATGTGCTCCAAGTAAACACGTTAAATCTGAGCCAAACTATTCACACATTAAAGGTGATAAATCACGACCTCCAGCCAATCAGAACTTAGTTTTCATTTAACTAAACTAAACTAAATGAAGCCCTGGAGAAACAAAATGTCTCTCATGTTGTCTTTGTTCATCTCTTTTTTCCCTCCAGCTCAGAAAGAATCCTGAGAAAGATGTGAAGAAGCCTGCAGACTGAACATGATACTGAGGTTCTCTCTATTTATTCTGTGTTTTACATCTGAAACATTGTTTATTAATGTATCTGCTCTCATTTCACTTTCTTTTGTAACTGTGAAATCACAATATATAGACATTTAGAAGATCAGTCAAATTGATCTTAATGTTACTGTGTGTTTTGTTTTGTTTTGTCAGATGAAGATCATTAGTTCTGTCAGTGTATGGAGGTGCAGAGAGAGTCTATGTAACCATACATGTTGTTTCAGCATGGTTTTGTACAGCACTGTTAGATTGATGAGCAGCAGCTGATAGGTACTGTTACTGCAGCTTCTTCTTCTTCTTCTTCTGTTGCATGGCGGTTAACAACCAGTGTTAAGGTGCTTTGCTGCCACCTACCATCACAAAGCAACAACACAAAGTAACAGAACAGATTTAAGAGCAGCTGGATTATATTATCATCAGAATGAACACAATGAACACAATATCAGTATTTCATTTACACATAAACACTAGCATGTATGGTATTATGGTATAAGTGTGTATTGTTTCCTGGGTGCAGGAAGATACTTTGCCCTGTTTGTCCGTCCTGTGTTGTTTTATGCAGAACATTTAAATGCAGCGAACATTTCCCTGACAAAGTCCTTCTTACTGTTGAAGTAAAATGTTATTGTGAAATCTCAAACATTGATCTGCTGTAAACCCAAAATAAAAATGTGAACCCACATAACTCAAAGTGTTTGAGCTTTTTTACTGGATTAAACATTTATGTTCGAACTTCATGTCCTGAAACACAAATATACATTTACAGTAGTCATGTCATTCATGTTTTTTATGTTTTACATTGTTTGTAATTCAGCTTTTCAATATGAAATGACCTGATGCATTTTTCTGCATAATGAGAGAAAAAGTTTGTTTCACAGTGAACAATGTGGACGAGTTCAGAGGAGAACCAGGTCAAACTGAACCAGACGAGGAAACACTACAACAAGAAGCAAACAATGCTCAATGTGCTGATAGTGAAGGAACAGAGCTTCAGTTTACAGAAGAGGCAGGAGGACAAACAACAAGAGAGACAGAAACAGGTTTGGACCAGAGTCAAGAAGAGACAGAGACTGAAGCAGTTAGTGAGACAGATTCTCTACATCCAGTCAGCACTAATAAGGAAGGAGCTCAGTGTTTAAAGGAGAAAAACGAACATGTAAAGCAACCAAAGGTAGAGACAGTGAAAACTAATGTTCACAGGAACAACAAAGTAGATTAAACTAAAACTGTAATGATGCTGGAAGAAAGACAGAAAGACAATAATCTGCAGATAGAAGAAGAAGACAATATAAAGTGTGCAGGTGATGAAACAGGAGCTCAGAGTTTGAATGAGGAAGGTAACTGAGCAGTGTAACCTTAAATGAAGATGGATGTAAAGTGCAGTAGATGTTTAGTTGTGGACATGTGTCAGTCTGTCAGTGTGATCCTGGTCTGACTCTGACTGAACTCTGGACTGCATGTGTTGTGTTTGAGTTGTGTTGCTGTTAAACAGTCCTGTCTGTTGTGTCAGTGCTGCTGCTGTCATGGTACCGTTTGGTTTTTAGTTTTCTGAAAAAGTCAGAACTCTGATCCTCGTCTGTAGTTTAATATCCATCTTGGTAAAGACAGAAACATCACAGCTGACTTGTTTGACTGCTAATAATTGATATTGAGCCGTTTTATGCTGTTTCTATTATGTCATGTGTCGTCAACTGTACTTTCAAGCTCTGTCTTATTATATTCACATTATATTACATCATCACACATTATTATGTGTATGTGAATAAATATATTTTATAAACCTACTAATACTATACACTCTCTCAGAGCTGCTGTACATTACATGATCTTTAACAATATTCACATTCACATTTGATTCTCATTTTCATGTGACACGTTGCTCCATATTTCATATCTAATGGTCCTATTAACATTTTAATACATGTTATTGAAATGCTAATAATCAGAAAACAACTGAACATTGTGTCTGATGATACACATGTAAATATAATTTATATTGAAGTACATTTAATACCAGATTGATCAGAGAATTGAAGAGGGAGACATGTTGTGTTTAGAAATTAAACTTCTCTTCAAAAATGAATCATGAATTGTTGATTTATCAGTGATTAAAAAGGAGTGGAAGCATTCTGACATCGTTAAATCAGGTTAAACTACATTAAACACAAGTTACCATCAGTACAGAGTGTTTGTAGAGGCGGTCAAACATCTGGAAGAGATGTTCACACTTTACATCCCTCCTCAGAAAGTCAGACAGGATTTTTTTTAATTATATATTTCATCAAATTCTGCTGGTTCAAATAAAATACTGCAGGAGTGTCCTTAAAAATATAATGATAATGCTGTATATCTCACTGAGTTAGTCTGCCTGTTCAGGACAAACATATACTTTCAGCAATCACACTCCATTCACTAGGTTCTGCAGCACTCTGGTTGACCGTATGCCCGTCACTTCAGCCAGACTCTCAATTGATGTCTTTGTAAGATGGCCCAGCTTTACTACTCCCGCCTCAATGAAAGCTGTTTTTAGGGTGGCTGAAAAGAAGATGGTATCAGACAGGAATCCATTATCAGACAAAGGTTCCTCAAACAGCCACATCCCAGGCCTGGGGTCACTGTGTGTTTCCTGTAAAAATATAACATCTAAATGTTTCTGTTTAATAACCTCTGACACTAAGGCTCTTTTCTGTGCACTTCTCCCCCCGTTAATATTTAAAGAGGCAACCTTTAAGGCCTGCATACTAAAAGAGACAAATAGACAAATAGACACAGCAGAGAAGAAACACCCAGTGTTGTATGATCATGTTATTTTATCTGGAATGTTTCATTTTCCTTGTTCTTTTGGTCCCTTTAAGACCTTTTTTCAGACCGGTGACATGTTTTCTCAGACGGTAGCGTCTCTTCTCATCCAGCAGGTCTGTCCCTACAACCTTCTGAAGAGTGCTCACCGTCTGAATAAACGTTTTGATATCAGGGAAATATTCACTTATTTCGTATGACCTGAGAATATAAGTCTGTGTTCTGAGAGACACTGTCTGCTACAGACACACTGTCAGAGTCCACATCTCCATCTGAATCCATTTCCATCACCTGACTGTTACCAGTAACCGCCTGTATCAGCTCTGTCTGCTGCCCAGCACCAGACTGCAGCTCCTGCTCCATATCAACAGCCTCCACCTGTCCTACTATACCTGCCTCCACCTGTCCTGCTGTACCTGCCTCCACCTGTCCTACTTCACCAGCCTCCACCTGCTCTGTTACACTATGCTCCACCTCCCCAGGTGTATTAGCCCTAGCCTGTTAAGCCCTACTTTCCTTCCCTATACTCACAACATTTACCTTCTCCTTCCCTGCTTCATCTCTTCAAACACTTGGCTGTGCGTCAGCCGCGGAGGTTCCGCACTCGCCGCTCCTCTCACCGCTGTCAGCCTCAGCGGGTCCCGCTGTGTGCTGTCTGTGCGGACATGCAATCCGTTTGTGGCCCACGTCACCACACTCAAAACATTTCATATTCCCAGACAGGGGCGCCGCCAGGTGGGAAAAGGTTAAGATGATTCCAAGGGCCCGGCACTGACAGAGGGCCCTTTGAGACATGGGCAACCTATACAAGACCCCAACTAGATTTTTTTTCATGGGGCCCAAAACCCCTGGCAGCGCCCCTGTTCCCAGAACTCGCGTACACCATGTAAAAACTCTCCTCATGTTGGACACGGAAGGACACATCCAGTGTCTGAGTTGGCGAGTCCAGAAACATAAAAACTTGTCTCCGCAGAGACTGAACATGCTTTAATTTCACATCTTTACATCCCAAAGCAACAGTGCGAAAACCACTCGCAAACTTACCGAACTGCTTCAGCTCTCGTTCCAGCGCTTCGTTCGGGATGAAAGGAGGAACAACGGATATGGTTATCCGTGTAGAGGGCACAGCCAGTGGGGAAACTGGAAAGAACTCCTCATCTAAAGTTAAACCCATCTCTATGAGTTCACTGACACAGCTCTGGTGTTTCAGAAACACCACAAGCGCTTTATTCATGCGGGAGGCATAAAGGATGTTTCCGTGGCCTACCTGCTCTCCCACAGCCAGCAACACCTGCTCTACGGTGGAGCTGTGTGGCGGCACTCCCTGTCTCAGTGACACAGGTGGCGTCTCAGAGGACGCCATCCTCGCCACGAGACACGAAAAAACACAAAAAAACACTAAACGATAAATAAACTAACTAATATAACAAACTATGATCATACAATAAAGACTCAGTAAGAAAAGAAAAACTTAAATAGTTTTGAAATTTCCTCCTTGTTCTTCACCAACAAACCTCCACCACAAAAGAAGAAGAAGAAAAAGAAGAAGAATCTCTCAAATGTTCCATAAATCATCATGACACTAAAGTGTGACATCAGAAGTCTCTCTCTCTCTCTCTCTCTCTCTCTCTCTCTCTCTGTGATCTCCTGTGTTGAAGCTGCTCTTGTTTCCTCAAATTGATCACATGAACACAGTGAACATCCTGATCAAATGTTCTTAAAGCAACACTGACTCGTTTCCAGAAGCTGACCACAGATCAGATCCCCTCCCACCTCCCCTCCATTCACACAGTGCAGTGAGTCCTGCAGGAGACAAACAGGTGTGGACACGTTTTCATGGTTACACACTGAGTACTGTATGTGTTCAGAGGCTGCAGGTAAGATCACTTTATCTTCACCTTTTACTCACGTGGTGAATGTGATGTGGTATCATATCTGTACATGCGATATTGTGCCAGAGATGTGATGATGTGATGTGTCACAATCGAAAGTGAAAGTGAAAGTAAAGTGAGACTGAGTGTAAAAACGCAGTGAAGGACTCTGAGTGAGCTCTGTCTCTTATCTAACTGTACAAGTGTTGGACAGTAAAGTCAAAGTCACGTTTGGATTCACACACCAGCCTCGTTCCAGTTGAATTCACCTGCTGATATGAAGGTGACATGTGAGTGAACGACCAGCAGAGGGCGCTGCAGGTCAGCTGCCACACCCTGAGGAGGAAAGTGAATATTAATATCACACAGCTGATGATTGTAAACCCAGATGTCACTGCTGCATGTTGACAAACAGTAACAATACTCTGAAATTGTCACATTTCCTTCATTTCTGTCATAGAAATACAGTCAACTCCATATACATATGAATATATATATTCTGAAACGACTAGAACAAATATTTTATTTTGTATTTATTTCATTTTGTTGTACTTTATTTCATCACAAATAATAATATCAGTGTTATAGTTTGAATGAAAATTTGACTCATTGAAAATGTCAATGAATTTCAGAATAACTTCCCCCTTTTGCTACATATATATATCATATCTGTAATATTTCATTAGGGATGTCAAATATTTGCTTTAATGACACACATTTTTCCGGTATCTTTCCCATTTAAATTTTGTTTTTTTTTAAATGTATTATTGATTCTTATTATCATGTATCACTTTGCACTTTGGGTTGTTTGGTTGTCCTCTTTGTGTTGCAGATGCCCAGCAGGAGGTTCAGGTGTCGTTAGTTGCTGGGCAGACCTGGGCCCGATGTTCCCAGCACTATAAGAGTACACCTCACTTGGCTCTGGGGGAGAGAGAGGACACGGGAGAAATCCTGCTCTCTGCTCTCCACGCTCCTTATTGTCTTTGTTTTCACACTGATATGATGGTTTTTGAGTTAGTTTCAATAAATCATGATTTCCTTGCTTTAACTTCTTGTGTCCTCTCTTATTATTTGTCACGGCTTTGAGCCTGCCTTGACAGTTTATACAGGACTCCAAACTAAACCTTTGAGAAGGCTGCACACAGTATATTTCTGTGTTATCATTAGTCATTCATCAAGTTTTCACACCACTTATTTTCCATTTTTCTTTGATGTTTAAATACAGGATGCTTCCAGTGACGCTCAGTGGGTCCCTGAACTTTCAGTTTGGTGCCTTCACTGTCCTGGTGGCCCTGATTCACTCATGTGGAGGTAAATATGACACATTGATGTTAACATGTACAGAAAATGTTTACATGTTGTCATCCATCCATTTTTCTGCACATATCAAACACTTGTTTCTTTTCAGGTCAGCATCATGTGAGCTGTCCATCTCAGCCAATAGTGGCAGCAGTTGGTGAGGACATCATTCTGCCAGCTTACCTGGAACCTGCCACCAATGCTTTGAGAAAGACAGTCGAGTGGACGAGACCCGACCTGAGCCCCAGATATGTTCATGTGCTGCGTCAAGGTGTTAAAATGACGGGTAACCATCCGTCTTATGATGGAAGAACATCAGTGTTCAGTGATGAACTGAAGCTCGGAAACATTTCCCTGAAACTCTCCAGAGTGAGAATATCTGATGAGGGACCATACAGATGCTTCCTGCCAGAAATGAGGATAAGCTGTGTTGTTCAGCTTGTTGTAGGTAAGAGGATATAGTTTGTGTGAGTGAGTTTTAACTTTAAGTTGTAAAGGAAATGGTAAAGCTAATAACTTAATCTCTCCATTGTTGGAAAATGAACAAGTTCTGACCCTAAGATAAGCTTCATGTTTTTTTTTTCTGTTGTCCTGCTGCAGAATAAATATTGGGCCAATCATGATGATAGTGCATGATGGATAAGTGTCAGCCTGTATTCCTAAGCATCGAGGACAACATTAATCCACCAAATATCCAACATCATTTGCAGAAATGCAGCCACAAACTTGTAAGGAACCTCCACCATGCTTCACTGATGCCTGCAGACAGTCAATATTGTACCGCTCTCCAGGCCATTGGTGAACAAACTGCCCTCTGCTACAGTCCAGAGTACCTGCTGCCATTTTTCTGTAGACCAGTTCCTATGTTTTCATGCACAGTTGAGTTGCTTGGTCTTGTTTCCACGTCTGAGGTTTGGCTTTTTGTCTGCAACTCTTCTATGAAGACCACTTCAGGCCAGACTTCTCTGGACAGTAGGTGGATGTACCTGGGTCCCACATGATTCATGTTATTGGCCAAAATTGTAGTTTGTAAATTGAGTAGTTTAACTACAAAAAATGACCCAAAAAGTAGTTGAATTAGTTGACGCAGCACAAAATATGAATGTAGTTAAACTACCAGCAAATTGTAGTTAAGCTATGTAGTTCAACTACATGTAGTTTAAGTCTCCCCAACACTGATGTTAAGTCTATTTCAGCTCCAAAAGATTGAGATTCAGTGGCATCCGTCTGTAGAATAAGCTAAATAAAGTTTAGTTCATATAAGGTTAAGTTCATATTAGTTCATATAAGGTAAGGAGCACAAGTTCACCCCAACAGAACAATGTTGGTAGTCCACCAATATGAATGGTCTCGTCTTCGGGTGCTGCTTCCTCACCTGATGTCCAGATGACTGTGGATCTACAGTGTCTACAGGTTGGTATCCAGAACCTGAGGTGTTCTGGCTGGACGGTGGGGGAAACCTCCTCTCTGCTGAAAAGTAATCTCTGAGCTCTTCTCCCGTCAGTAAACGGTTCCAGATCAGAACAGAATCTCATGAGACTTCAGGTGTTTAGTCCTCTAGAACCGACTCTCCTCCTTTGATTAGTCTTTATTAGATGTTTTCTTGCTATTAATTCATTCTTATGACAGGAATTATAACTGTGCTGCTGTTTCTCGCTTGTTCTTGTGTTTTTCTCATAGAGAAATCAACAAAGTCAGAGCTGATTTGTTCTCATGAACCAATCGTAGCTCTGGTTGGTGAGGACGTCCTTCTTCCATGTCACCTTCAACCTGCAGTCAGTGCCAGTGATGAGAAGGTGGTGTGGACCAGACCTGGTTTGGACCCGGAGTACATCCATTATCATCAAGATGGACGTCTGCTGTTTGAGAAACAAATCCCATCTTATTCTTTACGCACAAGACTGTTTATGGATGAACTGCCGAGAGGAAACGTCTCCATGAAAATATTCAAAGTGAAAATCTCTGATGCTGGAAGATACTTTTGCAAACTTCCGTCAATGAAAGAGGAGTCCTCCATCCAACTCATTGTTGGTGAGTCAGACTCTGATTGAGTTGATGTACATATTTTGGCTTGATCTGAACCCAGTTTGAAACTTATCTTCTCCTCTCCTCAGGTTCTGTCTCCACACCCTTCATAGAGGTTCTGATTAATAAGAGTGAACATGCAGTTCTACAGTGTAACTCTACCGGCTGGTATCCAGAACCTGAGGTGTTCTGGCTGGACGGTGAGGGAAACCTCCTCTCTGTTGGACCTACAGAGACAGTCAGAGGTCCTGATGACCTCTATACTGTCAGCAGCAGAGTGACTGTGGAGAAGAGACACAGCAACAGCTTCACCTGTAGAGTCCAACAGAACAGCACCAAGCAGATCAGAGAGGCAGTCATACATGTTCCAGGTAGGAAATGAAATGTTCATAGAATCTCTGTCTATGCTTCAGATAACTGTGATTGGCCCTCACACACTTCTGTTCTGTGTTTTATCATTTCTTGCAGGCCTGTCTGGTTCTAGTCCATCCCTTCTTGTCATCATTGGTGTGATTATCAGCATCATGTGTCTTCTTGTAGTTCAAGCAGCCGTTTGTTGCGTGTGGAAATGGAGACAAGACAAAACCAGTAAGTTGGTCAAACACCAAAGTATTTCACACACAAGTCCAACCTCAAAGAAGGTCACCCTAAGGATTGCATGACTCCAGTCATGACATCAGTTAAGTTTAATTTAATTTAAATACAGCAGAATCTCTTTTTCTTTACATCACTGCTCTGATTCTCTTTGGAAGTCCTGAGAGGCAAAATGAGAAAATAAAGCAAAAAGTATTTATATATTTTTTTCGGTCAGGATCGTTTGTTGTTGTAAAACTAATTTCAGCTTCAAGAGGGTGAAGTTAACCTCAGGAGTGTTTTTATGGAGCTCAGTGCTTTTGTTGTAGGCACCCACCCTACTCTGCCTCTGATTGGCTTACCTTGAATGTCTTAAAGGAACAGTTCACCCAAAAATGTAAATCCAGTCATCCTCTCCTCCCTCCATGTTGATGTAAGGTTAGGTGAAGTCTCGTAGTCCACAAAACTTTTTTAAGACTCGCAGCTACACTAAAGACTTAAAAATAAAAGTGTAAATAATGTCTTCAATTAATTTTTGCAAGCTGTATGGAGCCATTTTATGTTTTTTTTGGTGATTTTCTTTTCGTTTTAAAACAAGTCTCCAGCTACTTCAGTCGTTAAGGAGAACACTAGATTGCCGTGAAGCTCATTTTACTGTCATTATTTCCCCCTATACATCTTGTGAGTAGGTAATGATATCTTCATGCCGAAACCTAACCAACCCAACCGATGAAGAGAAAAAATCAAAGACTGAGACTTTTTCATAGATGACAGAAAAATTGAATTTAAAAAAAATCTCTCTTCTTCAGCCCCAGACATATATAGAAATCAACAGAGAATGTGTTTGGACATACATCATGTGATCTCTGTTGATTGTTTGTGAACACAGAGAAAAACACTAAAGGTGCTGGAAATGAAAATGAAGAAACAAGACTTCAGTCTACTGTCCCAGATGGATCAACAGATCAAGAGAACAACAAAGAAGGTGAGACTGAATCTGTAAGTGACAACACAAAGAAGCTGATGGAAGGACAGACTGAAGATAATCTGCTGACAGAAGAAGAAGAGCAACAGATGGAGGGAGCGTGTACAATATCATAGCTAAAGTACACTCTACATTAGTTTGCATGGCATTCTTATTATTTTTTCAGAGTAACTAAAAACATAGCCTAATGGGATATATCAACAGGGAGACTTAAAGTCAGAAGTAAGAATGAGGTCAGATGAGCTGATCCCTAATAAGGGCATAGATCCAAAGTACCAGAGAGAACCCTAAGGAAAGATAATGGTGTGTTAGATAGCTGAGATTCAAAAATAAAAGGGACACTGACCAGACACGAAGAAAACACCTGTGTCAGAAAGATCGATGCATAGAACAGGCCAGGAGAACTGGGACTGGATGAGGACCAGGTGACCCACACCTGTCTTTGTGTTTAAAGAGAGCTCCCTGTATTCCACTCTGGGTCATGCTCATCAATCTACTCTGTGAAAGAACACGTGTTTTGTCTGCCGGCAAATAGAATAGAATAGAAACTTTATTGTTGTTGCATGTCAAGTATACAATGAAATTGCAGTGCTTCTCCAGTTGGTGCAGTTATTAAATATCAAAACAGAAATAAATAGAAATAGCATAAAAGAATAAAAGGATTAAAAGGAGATTTACAGTATATACATCATTTGCACTTCAGGCATAGTCTTTATGAGTTCAGGGTCCTGATGGTCCAGGGAAAGAAACTGTTAGTCCTGCTCTTGTGGCACCTGTACCTCCTTCCAGAGGACATGAGGGTGAACAGGTGCTGTCCTGGGTGTGAGGGGTCAGCAGTGATTGCCCTCACTCTCCTAAGACACTGCTTGCTGGCAATGTCTTCTAGCGAGGGTCAGGGGCTGCCAGTGATGTGTTGAGTGGTTTTAATGACCCTCTGCAGCTTTATCCTGTCTGCCACAGAGCAGTTGGCATACCAGGCTGTAATGCAGTGCGTCAGGCACAGTATCCTTCAGGTACAAAGAAAAAAACCCAAACTCTGCAAGCAGGGTTGAATTAGGCCGATATCATTTACTTCTAAATATTCAAAAAAGATCCATTAAGTTCTGGAGCCATATTAAAACGAGCAACCCTGCCTCTTACCATTATAAAGCCCTCGCCTACCAGGAGTTGAACATAGAGAGGAGTCCCCTCAGCCAACTGGTCCTGAGGCTGGCTGACCTTTCACCTCCTGACATCACAAACCCCGGTCAGCCTCAGAGCAGCTACACTATCACTCAGAGGATTAGACCTAACCAAATTATAACTAAAGAAGAAGAAAGACACTGACAATGTACAGACTGAGTGACCACAGTCTGACAGACACCATCAGACCTGCTGCAGAGAGGACAGGCTGTGCTGTCACTGTGATGCTGTAGAAACACAACTACACTTTCTAACACAATGTCACAAATACAGAAACATAAGAGAGGAATTTATTCAACAATATCAAAAACATTGCCCCGAATTCAGAGGTTTGACAGAAAGGGAGAAATGACCACTAATTCTGGGGGAAAAGAAAGAATGTGCAGTATTGACTGCTAAATATGTCACTTCCTGCCACAACAAAAGACACAACCAGTGGGATATAAATATAGAGTCAGATAGACATTTATGAATATACTTATATGTACAATATTCTACCGCCACCATCTCCCATTATTTTTTAATCTATTTTCTTTTATTTCATTTTATTTATTATGTATTTATTTATTTATTATGTATTTATTTATTAATTTAATTTATTTATTTATTTATCATCATTTTACTTATCTATATTATCACTAGTGCATTTATCCCTACTCCCTACTATTAACACCTCAACATCTCTTTATTTTATTCTATTATCAGTAGATTTACTTTTGTTATCTGTTTTATTGTCACTAAACAGACGCTCACATTGTTTTTGTGTGCTAATGCTAGCTTGATTGCTTATGCTACCTATACATTCATATTTACTTATTTAAATGTTATGTCTATGTTATATACGTATATATTACATGTACATATATAATATTACTCTTTTGTCTACTTAGTTATTGATTTTGTTCTGTTGAATAGTATTAATGTTATTTATTGCTGTGATTGTGCTTTGACAACACATGTAAAATGTCATGCCAATGAAGCCTATTGAATTGAAATTGAATTGAGAGGGCTCAGCACGCAGCCCTGAGGAGACCCTGTGCTGAGTGATTCATGGTGATTTTTGGTGATTTTTGAACAACCGACAAACGAGGAGTCGTTACACGACAACTGACTGAGAGGACGATGAGGTCAGTGAACAGAGAGGAAGAAGATTAGAAACTTCTTTCTGATCTGAGCAGGAAGAAGGAAAAACTTCAGGAGCAGCTGAAGCAGAGAGAGATGCAACTACTGAGCTCTTTCATGCTGTTTCTATAGTGTTATGTGTCGTCAACTGTACTTTGAAACTCTGTCAAGTTATTTCACATTATATTACATTCCAATGTATGTGTGTATGTGAATGAATATGCTTTATAACTATACTAATACTCTATACCCTCTCAGAGCTGCTGTTCATTACATGATATTATTTACCTGTTCACCAATTTGATGTATTCATGTGGCACGTTGCTCCATATTTCACATTCAATGGTCCTGTTAATATTTAAATGCATGTTATTAAAATGCTTTAGCTGTTTCTCTTTGTGGCCTGTTGAGCCTCTGTACTGTGCACTGTATCATGATGAAGACAGTAACAATAAAACTTGAAGGACATCTTAAAGGACGACTCATTAAGAATCAAACAATAAAACAGTGTTTTCTGTTGTGTGTGTGAGTGGAGAGTGATCACACAGAGACCAACAGCTGAACACCTGTCATCACACTTCAGATATCATGTAGACCTTCTTGGACTTTACAGCAGTGTTTCCATTTTCTGATGCTTCAAACAACATTTTAGAGGCAATTATTGTGCTTTCACTTTACTACATTTATTCATTTAATAATAAACAGAGATCATAAGAAACAAGTTGTCTGAATTCAGCCAATCTACAAATAAAGGTAAATATAGACCGTGTTGTCTGCTTTATATTGAAGTACATTTAATATCAGGGTCAGCACGTTTGATACTTCTATCAGAGTCACATATTGTAGAGGGAGCCATGAGGAGGTTTATGAATATCAATATCATTCATCTGATTAGTGGAAACACACACCCCACTGCTGCACCTGGACAAAATATTGTAAAAACACCTGCTGACCGGAAGTGACGTCACCTCTCCCCCTCCTCTCTGCGGGTCTGTCAGACTTTGTCCCTGTGACTGTGGAGACTGTCAGGAAATAAAAACAGGTACGTGCACATTTTTATTCATTAATCGATGTGTTTAAATTGTTTGTCTGTCACATACAGGTTAATTTATTTATGTACTTTCAAAATAAAAGACAAAATCACACACTGAGGAACCTGAAGGTTATATATAGCCAAGATATTTTTTATATCAGTGACCGTCGAGTTTAATTGTCTGTTCATACAAATCACAGAGAGTCAACGTCGAGACATCAGGAGTGAGAAATGTCGTTTTTATGGAGTTATTAAGTCAGTTTCAGTAGATCTGAAACACGTTTTATTCACATGATCAGCTCCGTGTGTCGAAGTGAAAGTAAAGTGAGTCTCGATGTAAAGACGCAGTGAAGGACTCTGAGTGAGCTGTAGGAAGATATTATTCTGTCTCTTATTTAACGGTCTTAAATAAAATAACTGTGTAAAAAGTGCTGGACAGTAAAGTCAAAGTCACGTTTGGATTCACACACCAGCCTCGTTCCAGTTGAATTCACCTGCTGACATGAAGGTGACATGTGAGTGAACGACCAGCAGAGGGCGCTGCAGGTCAGCTGTCACTCACTGAGGAGGGTTATTGATATTAATATCATACAGCTGATGATTGTTAACCCAGATGTCATTGTTGAATGTGCACACATAGTAAAAATACTCTCAAAATGTCACATTTCTTTCCCTCTTATCACTCTGCTGTCCGTGATGAAGTCATTAATGATCCCTCATGAAGGTCATATATTCAGTTTGTGTAAGAACTGTGAAATCGAAACATTCTGATGCTTTGCAGGATGTTTTTGTTTTGCTCCTGTGACGACTGTTTTCTATCTGTTGTGCACCACATTTCTATATATTAACACACACACACACACACACACACATATGTACGTTAGTATTTATGCGTATATCCTTATATAAATATATAAATGTATATATAGTCTGAGACTGCTTGTAAAAACAGTTGCATTTTGCATTTGTTTTGAAGGTAACAATACTATTTTTCATTACAAATGATCATATCAGCTTAACAGTTTGAGAGAAAAGTTTACTCTGGAAAGTCCATGAATTTCAGAATGACTTCCCCCTTTTCCACACATTGTATATGTTATCTACACTCTATTTCTGTAATATTCCATTAGGGATTTATTTATTATTGATTACTGTTACAATGTATTACTTTGCAAAACCCCTCAGTCCCCATTTCTGTCTACACACTTATTTATTTCTCCAAACTAACCCTTTGAGAAGGCTACACACAGTATTTTTCTGTGTTATCATTCGTCAGTTTTCACTCTGATTCTTTTCCATTTTTCTTTGATTTGTAACTCCAGGATGCTTCGAGTGACGCTCAGTCGGTCCCTGAACTTTCAGTTTGGTGCCTTCACTGTCCTGGTGGTCCTGATACACTCATGTAGAGGTAAATATGACACATCCATGTTTACAAAGTGACAACAGTTTCCCAAACACCCTGTGTCATCTTCCATATCTCATTTAGTGAGAGGTTTTCTTGACATGTTCTAATTACAATGTGAGTGTGTACTGTTAGATCGCGAGCTTTACCCCTGTCCAGGAGGTACTTGACTGGCTCTCCGTTATAAAGGGTTGGATCCCTAAACCTATAAAAGATTGCTAAAAAGTGGGAATTTGAAATAGTGATTGCTTAAGCTGCTGGTGAGGAGACTCGCCTAGCTTCTAACTGCATGAATCCGAACGTCTACCTGCTGCCTCTGGTTTGGCCTCTGACATGAAGCCCTTAAGTCAGATGCGGCCACCAGCCACGCCCGTTATGGCAGCTCTCCTCTAAATGATCTCTGCACTTGGTATGGTGCTAGGTTGGATTTTAAGTGCTTTTGGTAAACCCTAAGGGACTGTTTAATTTGGTAGGCTACAGTAACCTTTAAGAACCTTTAAGATATTATGCACACTTAACACCTGACTTTTAATTCCAATCAAAGAGACATAAAATCAATGTCCACAACTTTACATTTAACTACATTATGTAGGTTTTATTGCATACACTTTAACAAGGGCAAAGCATACAGCACTATACTTATTTCAATTACTATCAGTCATTATCAAAAATGCTTGTTGATAAAACACAATATTGTGAAAAAGAAATCAATCTAAAAGAGCTGAGGCCTGGTTAGAAATACTTAAATGTAGTTGAGATGGAGAGGGTCAGGTCTTTCCATGGCTTGCCTTACCCTTCCTTTAGGCAAATCACCACCCCGGCCGAGGTCTCGTTACTTCCTCAAATTCCAAAATTCACACCAGCAGAGTGAACAAAAGTACGCCAATATCCAAGTTGTAATCCACAGCATGTTGGCAGAAATGGTTAATCTGTTGTGCTCTTAATTCCTTAGTCTGTTTCTGCTGAAGATTTCTTCAAGTCCTTCCTGCGATGTTTAGGCTGCTCACATCCTCCGTCTCAGGAGTTTCTTCATGGCTGGAGTGAGTGGAAGAACCAACTTTAGTCCGTGCTCCTCACATTATATACACTCTTGCTTCGGACACTGGCTTGGTTTTGTGTCCTTATTAGGACATTTTCCCACCATCTCTCCATTCAATGACTAATAGTCCCTTGATGACGGCTGACGATTTCATAATGATCTAACACACCTCGGTCACGGTCTGTTCCCGTGCCCAAAGCGTGATCAGATTTTGACACTTCCTTTTGGCCTCTTGTTGACCTGATTAGTTCTTTAACACTTTCTCATGACCTCAGCTCAACAGCATTTCTTTACTGATTTTCATTAGATCTCTAAATTTGAATACATCATAGTTACACTTTACACACCCTTTAACTTTACAAAGATAATACTTAATTCCCATTCTGATTCTCAGAGACAGAGTGACAGAAAAAACTTTGAGTGCAGTTCCTCTTTTTCACACACACACACACACACACACACACACACACAGTTTTGCCATTTCCTCTTCGCTTCCTTTTTCAACACACCTTTAATTTAACACTTTCCAATGAATTTATGGCAAACACAATCCAGCAGGCACAGCTTTGATATGTTTCAGAATTATTTCAGGAATAAGTATAATGTCCATCTTTTATTTGTGTCTGGCGGGAGTGTATGAATCTCAACTTTTCTGGCACTGTCTCTGTGTGTGTACATACTGGTATTGATATATGACAGGAGTAAATGGATCTCAACTATTTTGACAATACACATTGGTAAAGGTTATTCACAAACAAAGACTTGAAAGTAGGGTTTTCTTCTAAGCCTGGTGCAGTCTTGCCTTAAAGTAACCGTGTCTCAAATGCATGTAATAATCTCAGGGATGCTCAAACCGGGAATGTTATAATTATCTAATTATTATATTATAACTACCATAATTACGATGAAAGAGGCACTTTTAAGATTTACCGTATTTTCGTTTTGGGTCAAGCTAATTTTCAATGGGAGCGCTGCGGACAAATTCTATGATAGCATCAAAATCTCTATTTTTAAAACACTAAGAAGACTCGACACAACATGAAACTTTGCTCGTAGTATCACCAGGGTCTCTACACATGAACACGAGCATTGAGAACATTGTTTGTGTACACAGTTTACTAAAAAGAAGGTTTTTGAACTACTAAAGTTAGCAGTAGCTTGTTTGCTCGTAGCCGTCGTCATGGCAGCCGAGAAGCACCGATCTCAGAATGTGACATAACCTGGAGGACAGTTAAGGTGGAACTACTGTTTTCCAGCAACAACTATCCACGCGATATCTCACATGACTTTTCCGGCTTTTGATTTTAGTATTGTTTCTTATATGAGGCTCCTTTTCAACTGCAAGGTCCATTTCGCTAACAACAAATAAACAAATTATCCGTGCATTTATATGGAACTAAGTTTTAGGAAATGAAAATACAGTAAATATTAAAAGTGCCTCTTTCGTTGTAATTATGCCTTTACACAAAGGTTTGACTCATATACATTCTCAAATAAAGCCTCGGTTGCATTATGGCAAGAGTCTCACTTTAACAACTGGCCTGTGGATGCGGTCTGTGCATCACACCTGTCCTTAAGTAGGGAATCCATCTCTTCATTGCACTCACTGAGATTTAACCTGCAACTTTAAACATGCACTAACTGGAATGCAGGGCATTAACAGTCAGAGGATTGTCTCCCAAAGTTTACTCGGGCTCACACAGTACAAAAAGTACAAAACTTCTGTTTCACAGGGCTGATAGATCTCTGGCTCTGCTTCCTACTCAGGCTGAAATGCAAGCCAGTAACAGACTGATATAAACTTTTTTGTATCATTTGGCCGGTGGCACACTGTGATTAACCAAGGAACATTTAAATTGTCATCAACTTCTTACAGCTTGAATGCAATAGACATGAATATTGAAATTCTAAACTGAATTTTTACAGTTTCAACAGAGCATTTTAAACTTTGAATTGATAGCAGCAAATGGCTCAAAGTGGTTAAATATAAAGACTTTGGGCTAAAGGGTTCAAGATGTGAATCTCAGCACTGTCCAAATGATGTTGAAATTAATATTACACGTTTATGAAGGATTGACAGCAGTGAATTGCGTCATGTAAATTAATAGGGAGTTGATTTTAAAGGGATAATTATGAATTATGACAAATAATAAGATCCCCTTAAGTAGAGAAAAAATAGCCAATTCACCAAATCAGTCTCAGAGAAAGGTACCTAACATAACCCGACCTGTCATCACAATCACACCAAAAGAGGAGGTCTGTCATCCTGACCAACAGTAGCGACAAGCTGAATTTGGACCTAGGTGTGAAGACTGAGGAGTTCTGGGAAAGTGAGTTCAGAGTCCAGTTTGAAAGCCACAATAAATGACTTCATCTGTGGGTCCCAACAACATGTACAGAAATTGCTTAGATGTTGTCGTCCATCCATTTTGCTGCACATAAAACACTCAATCACTTGTGTCGTTTCAGGTCAGAATCATGTGATTGGTCCGTCTCAGCCAATAGTGGCAACAGTTGGTGAGGACATCGTTCTGCCAGCTTACCTGGAACCTGCCACCAATGCTCTGAGAGTGACTGTAGAGTGGACGAGACCCGACCTGAGCCCCAGATTTGTTCATGTGCTGCGTCAAGGTGTTAAACTGATTGGTAACCATCCGTCTTATGATGGAAGAACATCACTGTTCAGTGATGAACTGAAGGTCGGAAACATTTCACTGAAACTCTCCAGAGTGAGAATATCTGATGAGGGACCATACAGATGCTTCCTTCCAGAACTGGACAAAGACCATGTTGTTCAGCTCCTTGTAGGTAAGAGGAGATATTTGCTGTTATACTAAATTTTCAATATAAAGCTACTACAGTATGATAGACCTGATGGTTGATGGTGGCGACCCTGAGCAGCTGATACGTTCACCTGCCTTCAAGCTGTGTGCTGGTTGCCGAACACACAGTGGTTGAACAAATCAGCATCCATTGAGGAATTAATGGAAGCTTTGGATTGGTTTAAATGTGCTTCTGTCACGTCACCTGATCGTGAGAGGTCACCCCAGAATGATAAACATGGGTGTCAGCTGTTCTTGTCTCTTCTTCAGGTGCTGCCTCCTCACCTGTTGTCCAGAAGACCAAAAACAGCAGCAGAGTGGTTCTACAGTGTGAGTCTACAGGCTGGTATCCAGAACCTAATGTGTTCTGGCTGGACGGTGAGGGAAACCTCCTCTCTGCTGGACCTACAGAGACAGTCAGAGGTCCTGATGACCTCTATACTGTCAGCAGCAGAGTGACTGTGGAGAAGAGACACAGCAACAGCTTCACCTGTAGAGTCCAACAGAACAGCACCAAGCAGACCAGAGAGGCACAGATACATGTTCCAGGTAGAGAATGAAATGTTCATGAACTGTCTCTGCTTCAGATAACTGTGATTGTCCCTCACACATTTCTGTTCTGTGTCATTTCAGATGATTTCTTCGCGGGTCCGTCTGGTTCTAGTTCATCTCTTCCTGTCATTATTGGTTTGATTCTTGGCATCGTGTTTGTTCTCATAGCTGCTGCTGTTGTTGTGTGGAAATGGAGACAAAACAAAATCAGTAAGTCTGCAACTATTTAAATATCAAACTGTCTCTTTCAGCTGCTCTGCATAAATACATCTGGCTATTTTTTGGCCAATATCAGCTGAACAATGTCATGAATTGATCCGTGGCAAATTTGTCAGAATGTATCTGTTCACCACTATTGTGTTTGTCGGTATAATATTATTGTCTTTGGACTCTGATTGCTGAAAACTGGACGTCGCTAGAAACACTGAACTTGGGAAATAATGAAGAATGTGCTTGACAAGAAACATGAGCCCAGTTAGTAACATGTTGGCCTGTACAAGAAAAAATCACCCCCCCTCACACCTCGAGTGCTGACTTGAAATTGGACACCATGTCCAGCTCAATATGCTCCACAAAAAATCTCTTTGACTGCAGTACCACGAGTGGGAAAGATGGTTTAGCAGCATTGCTGTGTCCAGGTCTAAATGATACATTCATATGTTAAAACATGGCTGCCATCAACCAAAAAACTTGATTAAGGGCCAGAAAATGGTCATAACTCATCATGACTTGTTCAGTCATCACAAGAGGGAACCAAACATATCAAACACAAGTGACTGAAGCCAGTAGACAGAATGATCTGTGAACACATTAACTAACAAAAGAAATATGTCATGTGAACTCTGCTGATTGTTTGTGATCACAGGGAACAAGAAGCACCACGAGGATGAAGAAGGAGGAAACAGTCCAGAACTGAAGCTCCTGATGGGAGGAGAGACAGACGGAAAACTACCAACAGAAGAGACAGAAACAGTGAACAATGTGGACGAGTTCAGAGGAGAACCAGGTCAAACTGAACCAGACGAGGAAACACTACAACAAGAAGCAAACAATGCTCAATGTGCTGATAGTGAAGGAACAGAGCTTCAGTTTACAGAAGAGGCAGGAGGAAAAACAACAAGAGAGACAGAAACAGGTTTGGACCAGAGTCAAGAAGAGACAGAGACTGAAGCAGTTACTGAGACAGATTCTCTACATCCAGTCAGCACTGATCTGAACAACAGAGACACTGAAACTGTGACGATGCTGGAAGGAAGACAGAAAGACAATAATCAGCAGACAGAAGATGAAACAGGAGCTCAGAGTTTGACTGAGGAAGACAAACATGGAGAGCAGCAGACAGCAGAAAGAGAGACACTGAGGGACAGAGAGAAGGAAAACCTGGAGAAGAAACTAAAGACAAAAGAAAGAGAACTGGAAAAAATTGAGGAACAAGTTATTAGATATGAGAGGCAGATGAAGGATAAAGAGAGGCAGATCAATAAAGTCAAACAGCAGCTGGAGGTAAAGACAGAAGAAGAAGATGATGATTTAAAGAGGAAGGAGGAAGGACTTCAGGAGCATCTGAAGAAGTTAGAGACAACACTGATCAACACAAGACAAAAGAAAAGAAAAGCAACAAAGGAAAGAGAAGAATTTATAAAGAAGTTAAATAAGCTGGAGATGCAGAAGAATCGGAGTGATCCAGTTGATTCTTTGATTGCTGGACTGACGATGATAGATGTAAAGTGAAGTAGATGTTTAGTTGTGGACATTTGTCAGTCTGTCAGTGTGATCCTGGTCTGACTCTGACTGAACTCTGGACTGCATGTGTTGTGTTTGAGTTGTGTTGCTGTTAAACAGTCCTGTCTGTTGTGTCAGTGCTGCTGCTGTCATGGTACCGTTTGCTTTTTAGTTTGCTGAAAAAGTCAGAACTCTGATCCTCGTCTGTAGTTTAATATCCACTTTGGTAAAGACAGAAACATCACAGCTGATTTCTACTTTTTATTTTTTACATCTAATAATTGATATTGAGCCGTTTTATGCTGTTTCTATAATGTCATGTGTCGTCAACTGTACTTTCAAACTATCTCGAGTTATTTCACATTATATTACATCCGAATATATGTGTATGTGAATGAATATACTTTATAACTATATTGATATTCTATACTCTGTCAGAGCTGCTGTATATAACATGATATTATTTACCTGTTCACCTATTTGATTCTCATTTTCATTTTGAACGTTGCTCCATATCTCACATCCAATGCTCCTATTAACATTTTAATACATGTTATTTAAATGCTTTAGCTGTAACTCTTTGTGGCCTGTTGAGCCTCTGTACTGTGCACTGTATCATGATGAAGACAGTAACAATAAAACTTGAAGGACATCTTAAAGGACGACTCATTAAGAATCAAACAATAAAACAGTGTGTTCTGTTGTGTGTGTGAGTGGAGAGTGATCACACAGAGACCAACAGCTGAACACCTGTCATCACACTTCAGATATCATGTAGACCTTCTTGGACTTTACAGCAGTGTTTCCATTTTCTGCTGCTTTATACAATATATGGGAGGCAAATATTGTACTTTCACTCTACTAGATTTATTCAATAACTTTGGTTACTAGTTAATTTGCAGATTACATGTTGCATCAGAGCCAAAGTAAGTAAAACTAATAATAAACAGAGATAATAAGAAACACGTTGTCTGACCATCAGTCAAACTACAAATATAGGTAAATACAGGTGTTGTCTGCTTTATATTGAAGTATATTTAATATCAGGATCAGCTCGTTTGATGCTTTTAACAGACTCACATATTGTAGAGGGAGACATGAGGAGGTTTATGAATATTAATATCATTCATCTGATTAGTGGAAACCCACACCCCACTGCTGCACCTGGACAAAATATTGTAAAAACACCTGCTGACCGGAAGTGACGTCACCCCCCTCCTCTCTGCAGGTGTATCAGACTTTGTCCCTGTGGCTGTGGAGACTGTCAGGAAATAAAAACAGGTATGCGCACGTTTTATTCATTAATCGATGTGTTTCAGGTGTTTGTCTGTCACATACTCAACTCTCAACTCAACTCACATACAGGTTAATTTATTTATGTACTTTCAAAATAAAAGACAAAATCACATACTGAGGAACCTGAAGGTTATTTATAGCCTAGATATTTTTTTAAATCAGTGACCGTCAAGTTGAATTGTCTCTTCATACGAATCACAGAGAGTCAACGTCGAGACGTCAGGAATGAGAAATATCTTTTTTATGGAGTTATTAACTCAGTTTCAGTAGATATGAAACACGTTTTATTCACATTATCAACTCCGTGTGTCGAAAGTGAAAGTGCAGTGAGACTGAGTGTAAAGACGCAGTGAAGGACTCTGAGTGAGCTCTGCCTCTTATTTAACGGTGTTAAATAAAAAAAACTGCGTTAAAAGTGTTGGACAGTAAAGTCAAAGTCACGTTTGGATTCACACACCAGCCTCGTTCCAGTTGAATTCACCTGCTGACATGAAGGTGACATGTGAGTGAACGACCAGCAGAGGGCGCTGCAGGTCAGCTGTCACACACTGAGGAGGGTTATTGATATTAATATCATTAACAAGATGACTGTGATGTTAAACCCGAAGCTGAACGTTTAGTTTGTATATCTGAGGGTTTCTTAATGTCATTAGAAGATAAAAAATAAAAGGTATTATATTATTAAACTCTGTGTTATTAGTAATAAATAATAAGCTTTATTTCTATAGAGCACTTTTAGGAACAGAGTTTTTAAAGCGCTTTGAAAATCAAGCAAAACAGGAAACTCAGGAATACCATATTTCCGAATAAACACTAGGTCGAGTCTGAGGTGAATTCAAACAAGAAGGCAGAACAGAAAATGTAAAAACACAAAAACTCAATATGATTAACTACAAGTAACAGGAATAACAGTCATACAACAGGAAACATCACATGATAAAGAACACTTTCTTATTGTTTTGGGGTCCAACACACTCCACTACCATCTGTGTTGCTTCTTTCTGATCTTATTATAACAGAACGAGTAAACAATGAAATGATAAACTCTCGTGCCGATGAGATGAATATGACCAAAAACAGAAATAATCCAGAGGACGTGTATCATGTTTTATAGTTGAGTGCACTAATATAATATCAGTGTGATATTTAAAAGTAAAATTAATTAATTCGCTCAACCTTTATCTAAATCTCATAAAATCTTCAAGCCATTGTTCTCGAATGTCGAGAGCAGAATTAAAACAGATAACAAAGAGGACCAGACGAACACAATGCAGAACAAGTAAACAGAATACATTTACATTTAGATTTACATTTAGTGATGCTATGCACTGCAACAGTTTGGTCGCAGAGGCTGGGAGTCCAGCCAAGAGCGAGTTGTGGTAAACCAGGCGGGAGATGACCAGCACTGAGATCAGGAGTTGCGTTGTGTCGCGTCTGTTGTGAGGAAAGACCGGATCCTGCAGATGTTGTAGAGGGCAAATCTGCAGGATTGGGGCACAACAGTGATGTTGGGGGTGCAGGATAATCTGTCGTCCAGGAATACACCCAGGTTCCACAGAGTCAATGCAGATGATACTGTGACGTTCTTGAGAGTGACTGACAAGGGCAAGGGAAAGACGGGATTAAGAGTTCAGTTTTACTGAGGTTGAGTTTGAGGTGATATGCAGCTGTCCAGGCAGAGATGTCCGCCAGATATTATGAGATGCTGTTGCAATATCGGTGTTAGAGGAGAATGAGGGAAAAGAGCGGAACAGTTGGGTGTCATCTGCATAACAGTGGTAAGAGAATCCACGTGATGTGACTGCAGAGCCTAGTGATCTAGTGTTTAGTGAAAACAGAAGTGGTCCTAGTATTGAGCCTTGTGGGACACCAGTTTCCAGTTAAACTGGACAAGGAGCCGTTCCATGTGACCTCATAGGTGCGATTTGTCAGGTGTGAACCAGGTTAGAGCAGAGTCGGTAAAAAAAAAGTAGGAAAGTTAATCAACCTGAAAAAACAGGTGTTAGGTGAGTTTGTTCTTTGCCAGATCATTCATGTGAATTAAAACTGTTTCTGTGTCGTCATTCTGATAAACTTTTCCTTTTGTTTTATTTCTACTTTCAGAACTCCAGGATGATTCATGTGAGACTCAGTCGGTCCCTGAACTTTCAGTTTGGTGCCTTCACTGTCCTGGTGCTCCTCACCCTGATATGTTCATGTAGAGATGAATTAAACTTTTCTGATTTTTGTTTTAAACAAGTGTATTGTGTATTCGCTGCAGAAATTAAAATAAAAAGCCTGTTTTCTTTCCAGGTCAGCCTCATGTGATCAGTCGGACTCGGTCAATAGTGGCAACAGTCAGTGAGGACGTTGTTCTACCGAGCCTCCTGGACCCTGTCATGGATGCTTTTGGTTTGACAGTGGAGTGGACGAGACCCGACCTGAACCCCAGTTTTGTCTATGTGTGGCGTGACGGAATGGAACTAGAGAATAAAAAACATTCACTGTACAAGGAAAGAACATCAGTGTTCACTGAGGAACTGAAGGTCGGAAACATTTCACTGAAACTCTCCAGAGTGAGAATATCTGACGAGGGACGATACAGATGTTTCATTCCAGATCTGGACAAAGACCATGTTGTTCAGCTTGTTGTAGGTAAGAGGAGATATCTTTCTCCATTGCTGCCATCATTATATCTATGAACATTACAGGTCACCCCAGAACATAAATGTGACTGTAGGTTGTTCTTGTCTCATCTTCAGGTGCTGCCTCCTCACCTGTTGTCCAGAAGACCAAAAACAGCAGCAGAGTGGTTCTACAGTGTGACTCTACAGGCTGGTATCCAGAACCTGAGGTGTTCTGGCTGGACGGTGAGGGAAACCTCCTCTCTGCTGGACCTACAGAGACAGTCAGAGGTCCTGATGACCTCTATACTGTCAGCAGCAGAGTGACTGTGGAGAAGAGACACAGCAACAGCTTCACCTGTAGAGTCCAACAGAACAGCACCAACCAGATCAGAGAGACAACGATACATGTTCCAGGTCGAGAATAAAGTGTTCATGAACTGACTGTCTCTGCTTCAAATAACTGTGATTGTACCTCACACATTTCTGTTCTGTGTCATTTCAGATGATTTCTTCGTGGGTCCGTCTGGTTCTACTTCATCTCTTCCTGTCATCCTTGGTTTGATTCTCAGCATCATGTTTGTTCTAGTAGCTGCTGTTGTTGTGTGGAAATGGAGACAAAACAAAATCAGTAAGTCTGCAACTATTTAAATATCAAACTGTCTCTTTCAGCTGCTCTGCATAAATACATCTGGCTATTTTTTGGCCAACATCAGCTGAACAATGTCATGAATCAATCCATGGTAATTTTTTTTAGAATGTCTTTGTTCAAGCACTATTGTGTTTGTTTGTGTAATATAATTTTCTTTGGGGTCAAATTGTCGTGAACTGCAAGTAGCTAGAAACACAAAAATGAAGAATGTGCTCGATATGAAACATGAGCCCAGTCAGCAAAATGTTGGCCTGAACAAGAACGTAGTTTGGGGAAAAAAAATCACACCCCTCACACCTCGAGTGCTGTTGACTTGAAACTGGACACCAAGTGCAGCTCAATATGCTCCACAAAAAAATCTCTTTGACTGTAGGGGACTTGTTCAGACATCACAAGAGGGAACCAAACATATCAAACACATGTGACTGAAGCCAGTAGACAGAATGATCTGTGAACACATTAACCAAAAAAAGAAACATGTCACGTGAACTCTGTTGATTGTTTGTGATCACAGGGAACAAGAAGCACAGCGAGGATGAAGAAGGAGGAAACAGTCCAGAACTGAAGCTCCTGATGGGAGGAGAGACAGACGGAAAACCACCAACAGAAGAGACAGAAACAGTGAACAATGTGGACGAGTTCAGAGGAGAACCAGGTCAAACTGAACCAGACGAGGAAACACTACAACAAGAAGCAAACAATGCTCAATGTGCTGATAGTGAAGGAACAGAGCTTCAGTTTACAGAAGAGGCAGGAGGACAAACAACAAGAGAGACAGAAACAGGTTTGGACCAGAGTCAAGAAGAGACAGAGACTGAAGCAGTTAGTGAGACAGAATCTCTACATCCAGTCAGCACTGATCTGAACAACAGAGACACTGAAACTGTGACGATGGTGGAAGAAAGACAGAAAGACAATAATCAGCAGACAGCTGATAAGAAAAGAGCTCAGTGTTTAAAGGAGAAAGACAAACATGTAGAGCAGCCAAACGTAGAGACAGCGAACACTAATGTTCACAGGAACAAAGAAGCAACAGGTCCTCAAAATCAAACAGACGCTCAAACACTACAGATAGAACAAAACGACACTAAAGGTGCTGAAACTGACAGAACAGAGCCTCAGCTTACAGTCAGAGATGGACAAAGAGAGCATGCAGGTAGTCAAGTGGTTGATGCCACGTACACAGTGGACCCCGGCTCGGGTTCGGCCGGAGGACTTTTGCTGCATGTCACACCCCCCATCTCTCTCCCCTCTGCTGTGTATCCACTGTCAAATAAATGTGTCTCTGCCTCAAAAAAATCTTTTAAAAAAAAAGAAAAGAAAAGAAAAAAAGATAGACAAAGAGAACGGCCCTCAGCAGAAGGAGAGATAGAAAATGGTCAAGATGAGACAGAGATGAAACCAGTCAAAGCGGCAGATGTTCCAGATCCAGCAAAAAATGATCCAAACAACAAAGAAGATGAAAACAGAACTACAAGTGACAACACAGAGAAGCTACAGGAAGGACAGACTGACAATAAACAGCAGACAGAAGAAGAGAAAAGAAAAAAGGGTGCAGCTGATGAAACAGGAGCTCAGAGTTTGACTGAGGGAGACAAACATGGAGAGCAGCAGACAGCAGAAAGAGAGACACTGAGGGACAGAGAGAAGGAAAACCTGGAGAAGAAACTAAAGACAAAAGAAAGAGAACTGGAAAAAATTGAGGCACAAGTTTCTAGATATGAGGGGCAGGTGAAGGATAAAGAGAAACAGATAAATGACGTCAAACAGCAGCTGGAAGAGGTGAAGAGACAGACAGAGGAGACTGAGAGGAAGATGAGGTCAGAGAAGGAGGAAGAAGATCATAAACTTCTTTCAGTTCTGAACAGGAAGGAGGAAGAACTTCATGAACAGCTGAAGAAGTTACAGACACAACTGGAGGGAATAAAGAAGAAGGAGATTACTGCAAAACAAAGGAAAGTAAAGTGTGCAGCTGATGAAACAGGAGCTCAGAGTTTGACTGAGGAAGACAAACATGGAGAGCAGCAGACAGCAGAAAGAGAGACACTGAGGGACAGAGAGAAGGAAAACCTGGAGAAGGAACTAATGACAAAAGAAAGAGAAGAGGAGAAAACTGATACAGTGAAGAAGGAGGAAGATTTTAAACTTCCTTTAGTTCTGAACAGGAAGGAGGAAGAACTTCAGGAACAGCTGGAGAAGTTAGAGACACAACTGGAGGGAACAAAGAAGAGTCAGATTATGTTAAGACCAAAGAAAAGAAAAGCAACAAATGAAAATGAGGAAACAGAGGAGCTGGAGGGAATAAAGAACAGTGAGATTATGTCAAGAGAAAGGAAAAGAAGAAGAATATGAGGTCAGAGAAGAAGGATGAAGAAGATGTTAAGCTTCTTTCAGTTCTGAACAGGAAGAAGGAAGAACTTCAAGAACAGCTGGAGAAATTAGAGACACAACTGGAGGGAATAAAGAAAACAAGAGATTATGTCAAGACAAAAGAAATTAAAAGCAACAAATGAAAAGGAGGAAATTATAATGAAATTAAAGCAGCTGGAGATGCAGAATGAAGATGGACATAAAGTGCAGTAGATGTTTAGTTGTGGACATTTGTCAGTGTGTCAGTGTGATCCTGGTCTGACTCTGACTGAACTCTGGACTGCATGTGTTGTGTTTGAGTTGTGTTGCTGTTAAACAGTCCTGTCTGTTGTGTCAGTGCTGCTGCTGTCATGGTACCGTTTGCTTTTTAGTTTGCTGAAAAAGTCAGAACTCTGATCCTCGTCTGTAGTTTAATATCCATCTTGGTAAAGACAGAAACATCACAGCTGACTTCCACTTTTTATTTTTTACTTCGTGTCGTCAACTGTACTTTCAGACTCTGTCTTATTATATTCACATTAAATTACATCATCACACATTATTATGTGTATGTGAATAAATATACTTTATAACTCTACTACTACTCTATACTCTCTCTGAGCTGCTGTACATTACATCATCTTTAATGATACACATTCACATTTGATTCTCATGTTCATGTGACACGTTGCTCCATATTTCATATCTAATGGTCCTATCAACATTTTAATACATGTTATTAAAATGCTAATAATCAGAAAACAGCTGAACATTGTGTCTGATGATACACATGTAAATATAATTTATATTGAAGTACATTTAATATCAGATTGATCAGAGAATTGAAGAGGGAGACGTGTTGTGTTCAGAAATTAAACTTCTCTTCAAAAATGAATCATGAATTGTTGATTCATCAGTGACTGAGAAGGAGTGGAAGTATTCTAACATCTTTAAATCAGGTGAAACTACATTAAACACAAGTTACCATCAGAGCAGAGTGTTTGTAGAGGTGGTCAAACATCTGGAAGAGATGTTCACACTTTACATCCCTCCTCAGAAAGTCAGACAGGATTTTTTAAACTATATATTTTATCAAATTCTGCTGGTTCAAATAAAATCCTGCAGGAGTGTCCTTAAAAATATAATGATAACGCTTTATATCTCACTGAGTTAGTCTGCCTGTTCAGGACAAACGTATACTTTTAGCAATCATGAGACAAACAGTACAAGAAGAAGAAGAAGAAGAATCTCTCAGACGTGTCATGAATCATCCTTGACGACACTTAAGTATGATATGAGAAGTCTCACTCTCTCTCTGTGATCTGCTGTGCTGAAGCTCCTCTTGTTTCCTCACATTGATCACATGAAAACAGTGAACATCCTGATCAAGTGTTCTTAAAGCAACACTGACTCGTTTCTAGCAGCTGACCACAGATCAGATCCCCTCCCACCTCCCCTCCGTTCACACAGTGCAGTGAGTCCTGCAGGAGACAAACAGGTGTGGACACGTTTTCATGGTTACACACTGAGTACTGTATGTGTTCAGAGGCTGCAGGTAAGATCACTTTATCTTCACCTTTTACTCACATGGTGAATGTGATGTGGTTTCATATCTGTACATGCGATATCGTGCCAGTGATGATGTGCTGACGTGTCATGATCGAAAGTGAAAGTAAAGTGAGACTGAGTGTAAAGACGCAGTGAAGGACTCTGAGTGAGCTCTGTCTCTTATCTAACTGTACAAGTGTTGGACAGTAAAGTCAAAGTCACGTTTGGATTCACACACCAGCCTCGTTTCAGTTGAATTCACCTGCTGACATGAAGGTGACATGTGAGTGAACGACCAGCAGAGGGCGCTGCAGGTCAGCTGACACACACTGATATATTGGATATTAATATATTAATATCATACAGCTGATGATTGTTAACCCAGATGTCACCGTTGCATGTGGACAAACAGTAAAAATACTCACAAAATGTCACATTTATTTCAGTTACAGGAATAAATAACAATTTATGTTAATATAAATATTATATATATGTATATATATATATATATTTATGTATGTATATATATATGTATGCTCAGTGACGAATAAGGTTTCAAGTTGACCAAAAATGTAAAAAGGTTAAAACTGCAGATCAATGTAGTTTTTACCTTTGATGAGGATGTTATTTACTCATTTTTAAATCTC
>CAEMYA010000185.1:128788-142102 GCA_903131615.1 Diplodus sargus | reverse complement strand
ATACCAGTTTTGGGACAAGCGGCTCCAATAAATAACAATCCACTGGATGTCATATTTGTTGTAACATTTCATATATCAAAGGCAACACTCATACAATAATGCCTGGGGAAGAGATTGTTACATTTCTTTTATTTTCAAGTATTTTGTAGCTTTTTTGCATTTTACCATGAGGTCCGGACAGTAACATTGTGTTGATCTAACATTGTGTTACTAGACACAATGTGACCATGGTGTCTAATAGCTCTTAAACTTTGAAAAACCCTCAATACATTTTCCTATCATTAGATTAACAGAGATTCATAGATTTAATTAATGTGTTTTTTATTAACATTTTTTGTATTTTTACTCCATAAATGTGCTTTGGACATGTATGTATGTATGTATGTATGTATGTATGTATGCATACATATGCATAAACACATTAATGTATATACATATATATGTTTATGCATATATACAGTGGTGTATGTAGTCTTACATCACAAGTAAATTTAAGTGCTTTTGTTTTGAATTAGGGCTGGGCGATATATCGGCAAATTGATTAATTAATTTATAATTTATTAAGTAAATAGTTAATTCGATTTTTGGTTTGGAACGATTTAAAAAAAAAAAGGAACGCGATTTTCTTTTTTATTTAACTAGCTCCTCATGGGCTCCCGTAGTTCACAGTAAGCTCCGCCCTCCTCCACATTGAATTTCCACAGAGAAACAAACACAACATCCAGCCAAAACAGTTCGTTCCCTAAAACGCCACACTAGTCGTTCGGTTCTGTGGCGTCGGACCTCGAACAAATCACCGTCAGCTGCAGAGTTTGTCCAAAGGTTGTTGTAACTACAGACAGCGGACAGACACGTTTATTTCAGCCTCTCCAACAGAGGCCTGCATCACAGTGGGACACTTGTTCCCTACAAGAAGACCGCAGCAGCCCACGAACACCCGCTATAAAGCAGCCGACGTTATCAGAATCATTTAATCATTTACGGATTCAGTCACGTTGCATATCGTAAAAGACCTGCTGCCCGCACACACAGTGGAGGAGCCGGAGGTTCATGCACATGCTGAAAATGTTCGCTCCCAGGTTTGTGCTGCGAAGTCAAAACGGGTTTCTGTCCAAATATGTGTTACAGCCAGCACAAACCTGATGTCCTGTACATCTACAACATGTCATGTCACTATGCAATGCATGCAGATGTTTACTTTAGTTGACATATCTTCAGGGATATGACATGTAAAAAGGCACCTTTTGCAAAATAAAGTATTTAACAAAAGTTATGTTAATGCTTTATCAATACCGATATGGAGGCTGATCTGTTTTAATAATAGCAATCTGACATGCTACATTTATGTTTACAAAAGCATTTTATCCAAAAGGGACACAGTCTTTTCAAAAGGATGCACTGTTATTTATGCGTCAGGTGAGTTTAAAGCTGCACTGTTTACAGTGGCAGAGCAAATTTGCTTAAAATTAAAGCATTCAAATAAATGCAATACTTTTAATAATGTCTTTGTAATTCGAAGTTTGTTCTTGAGAAGGAAAAAAAACGATTACATTGTTCATTTTTAGGCCACATCGCCCAGGCTTATTTTGAATGTAACAATTTTTTTTTCATTACAAATGATCATATCAGCTTAACAGTTTGAGAGAAAATTTGAATCTGGAAATGTCTATGAATTTTAGAAAGATTTCCCCCTTTTGCCACATACTGTATATATGATATATATCTGTAATATTTCATTAGGGGTGTAAAGTATTTACTTTAACAACATCTACAATTTTCCCGTATCTTTTCCATTTCTATGTATTTTTTACGTATCATGGAATATTGTTAAATTGTTTCACTTTGCAAAAAACCCCTCAGCGCCCATTTATTTCTACAGGACCCCAAACTAAACCTTCGAAAGGGGTTCACACAGTATATTTCTGTGTTATCATTAGTCATTCGTCTTAAGTTTTCACATCGCTTCTTCTCCATTTTTCATTGATTTTTATATCCAGGATGCTTCCACTGATGCTCATTCAGTCCCTGAACTTTCAGTTTGGTGCCTTCATTGTACTGGTGGACCTGATACTTTCATGTAGAGGTAAATATGACACATTGATGTTAACATGTACATAAAATGTTAACATGTTGTCATCCATCCATTTTGCTGCATATAAAACAACCAAACACTTGTTTCTTTTTAGGTCAGCATCATGTGAGCTGTCCATCTGAGCCAATAGTGGCCACAGTTGGTGAGGACATCGTTCTGCCAGCTTACCTGGAACCTGCCACCGATGCTTTGAGAAAGACAATCGAGTGGACGAGACCCGACCTGAGCCCCAGATATGTCCATGTGCTGCGTCAAGGTGTTAAAATGACGGGTAACCATCCGTCTTATGATGGAAGAACATCAGTGTTCAGTGATGAACTGAAGCTCGGAAACATTTCACTGAAACTCTCTGGAGTGAGAATATCTGATGAGGGACCATACAGATGCTTCCTTCCAGAAATGAGGATAAGCTGTATCATTCAGCTTGTTGTAGGTAAGAGGATATAGTTTGTGTTCAAAGTGAGTTTTAACTTTTAGGTGTTAAGCAAATAGGAAAGCTAATAACTTAATCTGTGTATTGTTGGAAAATGAACAAGTTGTGACCACAGGATAGGCCTTGTAGTGGTAGCAGCTCTCCCAGTTTTATGGAAGGACGTAAATATACAGTACTGTGCAAAAGTTTTAGGCAAGTGTGAAAAAATGCTGTAAACTAAGAATGCCTTCAAAAATGGAAGTGGTAATAGTGGTTTATTTTTATCAATTAACACAATGCAGTGAATGACCAGAAGATAAATCTCAATATTTGCCTTCAAAACAGCATCAATTCTTCTGGGTACACCTGCACATGGTTTTTGAAAGAACTCAAATGGTAGGTTGGTCCAAACACCTTGGAGAACTAACCACAGATCTTCTGTGGAGGTAGGCTTCCTCAGATCCTTCTGTCTGTTCATGTAATCCCAGACAGACTCTTCCATGAAGACCACTTCTGGCCAGACTTCTCCGGACAGTAGATGGGTGTACCTGGACTGATGGCACTGCTGGACATCTATCGACCTTGGTCTGCTTTCAAGTCTTTGTCTGGGAGAGACCTTGCTGATTCATGTAACTACCTTGTGTGTTGTTGCTTTGCTCAGTCTTGCCATGGTGTATGACCTATGACCTTTTATGATTTGTGATATTGGGCATAAAACGATTTGTTTGATTTTACCTGAATATCCTTGACTCACTGATTGCGATTGCTTGTGATTGTCATAAGTTAGAATCCATTCTTCCATCCATTACACTTGGATGTTCTTACCAATTTAAAGGTATGTGTAAGAAACAGAATGATGCTGATGGCCATTAGGGCAACTGCAGACAGCGACCTTGCACAGGAGCGAGCAGCCAGTGACCAGAGAGCATGGATCTGGCATTAGTTGCTTTGCAGCTGATAAAGTCATGCAAATGGCAACCTAGCAAATTTATCAGCTCTGGGACGGCTGGTAGTATGGATGGACTAGCGACGTCATTGTGGTGTGTTTGGTCGCGTCTTGGCTTGCATTGGCTTTTCTGAGGTAACTTAGCCGGATTCCCTGAAGCTGGCATAGGTTTATGACATTTTATAAAAAAGTTCTCTCATCTGTTTAATAAGGCCTTCAAACCACCCTGAAAACATTTTCCAAATGTTGCTGTGACAAGGTTCTTCCTTTGATTTAGTGTAACATTGTGGGAATGTTTTATTTAAAAAATCTCTGTAATTGGAGGCCTTAAAGACATTCCAAACTCTGAAAATAGAGAATATTTTTCCTTTGTTATCATCTAACATTGTGGGAACGTTTCAAAGAACATTCGATAATCTGTTAACTGAACAAAGTCACCAAAACATTCTCAGAATGCTGTAGACAAAATATTCTACCTTTGTTAACATATCACATTATAGGAATGTTGTAGAAAAACTTTTTTATGAACTGAGGCCTTAATAACATTCTAAAACATTTCCCAAGGGTTGCTTACACAATGTTATTCCTTTGTTGTCTTTTAAAATCGTTGGAATGTTTTATAAAAAAACGTGATATAATCTGAGGAGGCCCTCATAACATCCTGAAAACATTTTGCTAAATGTTGCTTTTGTCAACATATCACGTTACAAGAAGATTTTAGAAAAATATTTTGGGATTGTAGGCCTAAGACATATTCTGAAAACATTTTCCGCATGTTGCTTTGACAGTGTTCTTCCTTTGTTATCGTATAACATTGTGGGAAAGTTTTATAAAAAAGTTATGTAATCGGTGGACTTAAAAACATGCCAAAAACATTTTCTAAATGTAGTCTTAAGAATGTTCTTCCTTTGCTCTTTTGTAACGTTATGGGAGTGTTTTATAGAAGAACATTCTATAATCTGTTACTTCAACAACATCACCACATCTTCAGAGTGTTGCACTAAAACATTCTTCCTTTCGTAACTTTTAATGTTATAGGAACATTATTTGAAATGATAAACATCCTGAAAATGTTTTTTGAACATTAGATAAAAAACGTTTTTGTTTTTGTTTTAAAAAAAAAAGAAAAACATTCCCTGCTAGCTGGGATGAAACTTTCTTCTACAACCTTACATTGGCAGCAGATTTTGGCTGTTAAGCCTCCTACACAGCTGTTTCTGTTTCAGGTAATGACTGTGTTTCAACCTACATGTGAAATTGATGACCATTAGCATCTGTTTGGTATAACTGGTTGATCATGCACCTGTCTATAATCCTACACAAACCTTGACTTTGTGCAAGTTTACCTTTTAAGAATTGATGCTGGGTTGAAGGCAAATGGTGCTAAATCCAAGTACTGATAAAATAATTAAGATTATCATCAAACACAGCAAATATAATATAGAGACTTAACGGAGGGAGGGGTGAGCATAAGTTCAGCCCAACAGAACAATGTTGGTAGTCAACCAAAATGAATGGTCTCATCTTCAGGTGCTGCTTCCTCACCTGATGTCCAGATGACTGTGGCTCTACAGTGTTACTCTACAGGCTGGTATCCAGAACCTGAGGTGTTCTGGCTGGACAGTGAGGGAAACCTCCTCTCTGCTGGACCTACAGAGACAGTCAGAGGTCCTGATGGCCTCTATAATGTCAGCAGCAGATTGACTGTGGAGAAGAGACACAGCAACAGCTTCACCTGTAGAGTCCAACAGAACAGCACCAACCAGACCAGAGAGGCACTCATACATGTTCCAGGTAGAGAATAAAATGTTAATAGAATCTCTGTCTTTGCCTCAGATAACTGTGATTATACCTCACACACTTCTGCTCTGTTCTTTATCATTTCTTGCAGACCTGTCTGGTTCTAGTCCACCTCATCCTGTCATCATTGGTTTGATTTGCATCATGTGTCTTCTTGCAGTTCAAGCAGCCATTTTTTTGGGGTGGAAATGGAGACAAAACAGAACCAGTAAGTTAATCAAACACCAAAGTTTTTCACACACAAGTCTGACTTTTACCAAGAAAGGGTTTGAAATGACCTTCTTATGACATCAGTTAAGTTTAATTGAAATACCGCAGTATCTCTTGTTCTTCACGTCACAGCTCTGATTACCTTTGGAAGTCCTGAGAGGCAAAATGAGAAAACAAAGAAAAAAGTATTTATATATTTTTTTCGTTCAGGATCGTCTGTTGTTGTTAAACTCATTTCAGCTACAGGAGGGTGGCTTTGTTTTTATGGATCTCAGTGCTTTTGTTGGAGGCACCCGCCCTACTCTGCCTCTGACTGGTTTACTCTGTATGTCTTAAAGGAACAGTTCACCCAAAAATGTAAATCTAGTCATCCTCTCCTCCCTCCATGTTGATGTAAAGTCAAGTGAAGTCTCGTAGTCCACAAAACATTTCTGGAGCTTCACAGTAAAACACAGTGGCAGCATTCTGCTAAAATGGCTCCATACAGCTGTTATTTACATCCTCAACATGTGCTCAAGCTCGTCCAGCCTCTTCAGATGGGCTGACCACTGATGCTTTATGACTTAGAGCTTCAGCCAATAATTAATTATAAAAGTGTAATTAATGTCTTTAATGACTATTTTCAAGCTGTATGGAGCCATTTTATGTTTTCTTTTAGTTATTTTTTCCATTATAAAACAAGTGTCCGGCTATTTCAGTCGTTTAGGAAAATGCTGCAACACTGTCTCGCTGTGAAGGTAATTTTTTTCTTCTATAAATCTTGTGAGTGGATAGTGACTGAATTTTATTTTCTGGGTGAACAGTTCCTTTGACCTTACCTGAACCAATCTCACTCTTCATGCTGAAACCCAACCAACCCAACCAACAAAGAGAACAAATCAGAGGTTGAGACTTTTTTCAAAGATGACAGAAAAAGTTAATTGAAAAAACCTCTCTGTTCTTCAGCCCCAGACATATATAGAAATCAACAGAAAATGTGTTTGGAAAGATGTCATGTGAACTCTGTTGATTGTTTGTTTTTGAACACAGGAAACAAGAAACTCCAAAAGGATGAAGAAGGAGGAAACAGTCCAGAACTGAAGCTCCTGATGTTAGCAGTGGGCAATGTGGACGAGTTCAGAGACGAACCAGGTCAAACCCAAACAGATGAGGAAACACTACAACGAGAAGCAAACACTGCTCAATGTGCTAAAAGTCAAGGAACAGAGACTGAACCAATTTATGAAGCAAGAGAGGGTCTGAAGCCAACAGACAGTGATCAGAACAACAAAGAAGATGAGACTGAATCTGTAAGGGACAACACAAAGAAGCTGATGGAAGGACAGACTGAAGATAATCTGCAGACAGGACATGAAGAAGAGCAACAGATGGACGGAGCGTGTACAATATCATAACCAAAGTACACTCTACATTAGTTTCCATGGCATTCTTATTATAGTAACTAAAACATATCCTAATGGGATATATCAACAGGGAGACTGACTCAGAAGTAAGAATGAGGTCAGAGTTTGCTAATAAGGGCATAGATCCTAAGTACCAGAGAGAACCCTGAGGAAAGATAATGGTGTGTTAGATAGCTGAGATTCAAAAATAAAGGGAGACACTGACCAGACACGAAGAAAACACCTGTGTCGGAAAGATCAGTGCATAGAACAGGCCAGGAGAACTGGGACTGGATGAGGACCAGGTGGCCCACACCTGTCTTTGTGTTTAAAGAGAGCTCCCTGTATTCCTCTCTGAGTCATGCTCGTTGATTTTCTCTCTGATAGATCACGTGTTTCGTCTGCTGGCAAATAAAACTCTAAGGCACTCAGCCCTGAAGACTGATTCATGGTGATTTTTGAACTACTGAAAACCTTTTTGAACACAGACGAACGAGGAATCGGTACACGACAACTGACTGAGAGGACGATGAGGTCAGTGAACAGAAAGGGAGAAGATTAGAAACTTCTTTCTGATCTGAGCAGGAAGAAGGAAGAACTTCAGGAACAGCTGATGCAGAGAGAGATAACACTATTGAGCTCTTTCTATGATGTTTACTTTCAAACTCTCGAGAGTTATTTCAGCTTAATTCCATTCCAAGGTATGTGTGTATGTGAAGGAATATACTTTATAACTATACTAATACTACTACTGTCTCAGACCTGCTGTACATTACATGATATGTGTTACCTGTTTACCAGTATGATTACTTTTTGTGGCCTGTTGAGCCTCTGTACTGTGCACTGTACCATGATGAAGACAGTAACAATAAAACTTGAAGGACATCTTAAAGGACGACTCATTAAGAATCAAACAATAAAACAGTGTTTTCTGTTGTGTGTGTGAGTGGAGAGTGATCACACAGAGACCAACAGCTGAACACCTGTCATCACACTTCATATATCATGTAGACCTTCTTGGACTTTACAGCAGTGTTTCCATTTTCTGCTACTTTATACAACATTTCGGAGGCAAATATTGTACTTTCACTCTACTACATTTATTCTATAACTTTGGTTATAAGTTAACTAGCAGATTACATGTTGCATCGAAGCCAAAGTAAGTAAAACAAATGATAAACAGAGATCATAAGAAACAAGTTGTGTCTGATAATCAGCCAAACTACAGTATGCACATGTAAATATAGGTGTTGTCTGCTTTATATTGAAGTATATTTATTATCAGATTGACTTGGAGGTACTTTTTCTAATGCTGCTGAATCTGCCTCCACGTCTTTATCAGCAGAGATCAGGGTCAGCACGTCTGAAGCTTCTATCACACTCACATATTGAAGAGGGAGACATGTTGTGTTCAGCAATTAAACTTCTCTTCAAAAATGAATTATGAACTGTTAATTTATCAGTGATTAAGAAGGAGTGGAAGCATTCTAACATCTTTAAAGCAGGTAAAACCACATTAAACACAAGTTACCATCATAAATCATCATGGAAGAAGATGCTACCTCAAATTAATGACATGTTCCACATGAACACAGTGAACATCCTGATCATGTGTTCTTAAAGAAACACTGACCCGTTTCCAGCAGCTGACCACAGATCAGATCCCCTTCCACCCCCCTCCATTCACACAGTGCAGTGAGTCCTGCAGGAGACAAACAGGTCTGGACACGTTTTCATGTTACACACTGAGTACTGTATGTGTTCAGAGGCTGCAGGTAAGATCACTTTATCTTCACCTTTTACTCACATGATGAATGTGATGTGGTATCATATCTGTACATGCGATATTGTGCCAGTGATGATGTGATGTGTCACGATCGAAAGTGAAAGTGAAAGTAAAGTGAGACTGAGCGTAAAGACGCAGTGAAGGACTCTGAGTGAGTCAAAGTCACGTTTGGATTCACTCACCAGCCTCGTTCCAGTTGAATTTACCTGCTGACATGAAGGTGACATGTGAGTGAACGACTAGCAGAGGGCGCTGCAGGTCAGCTGTCACACAGTGAGGAGAGTTATGGATATTAATATCATGCATTGATGATTGTTAACTCACATGCCACTGTTGCATGTGGTGTATATATTCTGTTACCACAAGAAAAACATTTTTATTTTGTACTTCTTTTATTATTAACAACACTATTCCATTACAAATGATAATATCAGTTTAATATTTATGTATATGCATCTTTATATTATATATATTTCTATATTGATATGTATGTTTATGTAAATATGTATATATGCATATATATAAAAGCATATATATATGCATATATATGTCTGCATTGTAGTCTTAAACCACAAGTAAAAACTATTACACAGAATTTTGCATTTGTTTGGATTTAACAATACTTTATTTCATTAGAAATGATCATAACAGCTTAACAGTTTGAGAGTAAAGTTGACTCATTGAAAATGTCAGTGAATTTTAGAATGATGTCCCCCTTTTGCTCCATATGTGTGTGAGTGTATATATATATATATATATATATATATATATATATATATATATATATATATATGTATGTATATGTAATCTTTCATTAGGGGTGTTAAGTATTTGCTTCAATGACATTTATATTTTCCCATTTAAATTTATATTTCATGTATTTTTGATTATCGTTATAATGTATCACTTCGCAAAACCCCTCAGCCCCCTTTTATGTCTGGGGGGTTTACCATACAGGACTCTAAACTTAACCTATGAGCACGCTACACACAGTATATTTCTATGGTATAATTTGTCTTAAGTTCTCACCCCACTTCCTCTCCATTTTTCATTGATCTTTATATCCAGGATGCTTCCATTGATGCTCAGTGGGTCCCTGAACTTTCCGTTTGGTGCCTTCACTGTCCTGGTGGCCCTGATACACTCATGTAGAGGTAATTGTGACACATTGATGTTAAAATGTGCAGAAATTGTTCAGATGTTGTCATCCATCCATTTTACTGCACATAAAACAATCAAACACTTGTTTCTTTTCAGGTCAGAATCATGTGAGCTGTCCATCTGAGCCAATAGTGGCAACAGTTGGTGAGGACATCGTTCTGCCAGCTTACCTGGAACCTGCCACCAATGCTTTGAGAAAGACAATTGAGTGGACGAGACCCGACCTGAGCCCCAGATATGTTCATGTGCTGCGTCAAGGTGTTAAACTGACAGATAACCATCCGTCTTATGATGGAAGAACATCAGTGTTCAGTGATGAACTGAAGCTCGGGAACATTTCACTGAAACTCTCTGGAGTGAGAATATCTGATGAGGGACCATACAGATGCTTCCTTCCAGAAATAAGAATAAGCTGTGTAGTTCAGCTTGTTGTAGGTGAGAGGATGTGGTTTGTGTTCAAAGTAAATTTTAACTTTTATTTGTTAAAGAAATAGGAAAGCTAATAACTTAATCTCTGTATTGTTGGAAAATGAACAAGTTGTGACCACAAGATAGGCCTTGTACTGGTTACAGCTCTCCCAGTTTTAAGGAAGGACGTTAATATACAGTACTGTGCAAAAGTTGTAGGCAAGTGTGAAAAAATGCTGCAAACTAAGAATGCCTTCAAAAATGGAAGTGGTTATAGTTTATTTCCATCAATTAGCAAATTCAGTGAATGACCAGAAGATGAATCTAAATCAAAGCAGTATTTGGTGTGACCACAAAACAGCATCAATTCTTTTGGGTACACTTGCACACAGATTTTGGAGGACCTCAGCTGGTAGGTTGTTCCAGAGGTCTTGGAGGACTAACCACAGATCTTCTGTGGAAGTAGGCTTCCTCAGATCCTTCTGTCTCTTCATGTAATCCCAGAGAGACTCGATGACATTGAGATCAGGGCTCTGTGGGGGCCCTACCAGCACTTCCAGGACTTCTTGTTCTCCTTACGCTGAAGGTAATTCTCAATGACACTGGCTGTTTGTTTGTGGTCGCTGAGGTTTGTCTTTTTGTCTGCAATTCTCTATAAAGACCACATCTGGTCAGACCACTCTGGACAGTAGACTGATGTACCTGGGTCCCATTTGTTTCTGCCAGTTCTGAGCTGATGGCACTGTCGGACATGCTTGATGTGTTTTTCATCTGCTGCAATACGCTTCCTTTGCCTGCCACTGTGTCTACAATCCTCACTCCTGCCCGTTGCTTTGTGCTTCTTCAAATAGCTTGAACAGCACATCTTGAATCCTCGGTCTGCTTCAAAGCCTTTGTCTGGGAGAGACCTTGCTGATACATATAACTATCTTATCAGTCTTGTCATGGTGTATGACCTGTGACATGAAACAGTCTTTCACAACCTCACCTTGGCAACAGAGTTTGGCTGTTCCTCACCCAGTTTTAAGCCTCCTCCACAGCTGTTTCTGTTTCAGGTTGATCATACACCTGACTATAATATTATAGAATCCCTGAATTTGTGCAAGTGTACCTATAAGAACTGATGGTAGTTCAAAGGCAAAGGGTGGTAACACCAAATATTGATACGATTTAGATTTTTCTTTTGTTCCTGCACTTGTAAATTGATTAAAACATGTATTCTTAGTTTACAGTATTTTCCAACACTTGCCTTAAACTTTTCCACAGTATTGTACATTAAGTCTATTTCAGCTCCAAAAGATTGAGCAGGTATTTCGGCTGTTGCATTGAAGATTTTTCTCACAGTCAGTAGTGACCATTATCAGTGAAACCACTGTTAAAAACCTGGTAGAAGGACATCACCCTCACCCAGGCCAGTAGCATCTCTCTGTAGAATAAGTCAAATAAAGTTTAGTTCATGTGATATAAGGTGAAATATTTCAGTCACAATAACTCAAATGGACAACCAAAATATACCAAACAAGTAAACTAAATCACCCCAACAGAACAATGTTGGTAGTCAACCAAAATGAATGGTCTCATCTTCAGGTGCTGCTTCCTCACCTGATGTCCAGATGGAAGTGGTTCTACAGTGTGAGTCTACAGGCTGGTATCCAGAACCTGAGGTGTTCTGGCTGGACGATGAGGGAAACCTCCTCTCTGCTGGACCTACAGAGACAGTCAGAGGTCCTGATGACCTCTATACTGTCAGCAGCAGAGTGACTGTGGACAAGAGACACAGCAACAGCTTCACCTGTAGAGTCCAACAGAACAGCACCAACCAGACCAGAGAGACTCTCATACATGTTCCAGGTAGAGAATCAAATGTTCATAGAATCTCTGTCTTTGCCTCAGATAACTGTGATTGTCCGTCACACACTTCTGTTCTGTGTTTTATCATTTCTTGCAGATTTTTCTTACGGGTTACTTGCTGGTTTTAGTCCATCTCTTCTTTTCATCATTGGTGTGATTATCGGCATCGTGTTTGTTCTTGCAGCTAACGTCGTTGTGTGGAAATGTAGACAAAGCGGAACCAGTAAGTTGATCAAACACCAAAGTTTTTTACACAGAAGTCCAACTTTTACCAAGGTCACCTTGAGGATTACGTGACTCCATAAAGGCAATTGTTTGTCATTTTCGGGAATTAATATTTGAAAGCTGTATGGAGCCATTTTATGTTTTCTTTTGGTAGTTTTTTTTCCCGTTTTAAAATAAGTCTCCAGCTACTTTAGTTGTTTAGGAGAATGCTGCAATGCTATTTTGCTTTTTTTTTAACCATAAATCTTGTGAGTAGATAGTGACTGAATTTTATTTTTTGGGTGAACAGTTCCTTTGACCTAACCTGAACCAATCTCACTCTTAATGCCGAAACCCAACCAACCCAACCAAGGAAGAGAACAAATCAGAGATGACAGAAAAAGTCAATTGAATAAAACTTCTCTGTTCTTCAGCCCCAGCCATTTATAGCAATCAATCAATCAATCAGTCTTTATTTATAAGGCGCTTTTCCTACAGAAGAGTTGTTCAAAGTGTCTTACAGAGATTAAAAACAGAAAAGAGAAACAGCAAATAAAATCAAGAGAAGAAAATTAAATTAACCCAACCCTCCCATCCCCACAGACATGCACAGAGACATAAACAAATATATACACACTCAAACACACACTCACACATACGCACACAGACACACAGACTCCTGCACTTACACCCACACATGCACTAGCTGTCACTAGAGAAACATGGCTGGGCAGTGAGACCTGAGGCGTGGAGGAAGCTACCTTTGGGGGGGCCAACCACACTGAGAGAGATCCCTGTCCAAGGCCGCAGGGACCACCCAACCCGGGCAGACAGGAGGCCCCACACCATGGTGCGGAGCCCTCTAGCTTCCTGGGCTGAAACCCCCAACAGCCAGACCAGAGACCACTCCCAGTCTGGCAGGCCCCCAAGAGGAAACAGGAGATTAAAAACTGACCGTCTAAAACAGTAAAATAGAGCAAAAAGCATGAAGGCTAAAAACACAAGAGACTAAAAACCTAAAAGCATAACGGCTAAAAACACAAGAGACAAAAACAGTAAAAT
>CAEMYA010000185.1:91207-114721 GCA_903131615.1 Diplodus sargus | reverse complement strand
AGCGTTTGATACTATGGACCACAATATTTTAATGTCTCACTTGCAGCACCTAGTGGGCATTAGTGGTAGCGCCCTGGATTGGTTTAGATCCTATCTTGAGGGAAGATCTATGTGTGTACACCGTGGTGGCTCTGAGTCCCGCTCTGCTCCGCTGTCATATGGGGTTCCACAGGGTTCAATTTTAGGGCCCCTGCTCTTTTCTCTGTACCTGCTTCCCCTGGGTTCCATCCTGAGGAAACATGGCATCTCCTTTCATTTTAATGCTGACGACAGTCAGATTTATGTGCCGCTGAGAAAAAAAAAAGCCTGTCTGAAACCACTTCTGCTATGTCTTGAAGACATTAAAGCATGGATGTCACTGAACTTTTTAAAATTCAGTGAAAAGAAGACAGAAGTGATGGTGTTTGGCCCAAGCGGCTCTTGTGAACCACCACCATTACATCTCGGCTGGATTACTGCAATGCACTTTATTTTGGAGTCGGCCAGTCCTCCCTCACACGTCTCCAGTTAGTCCAGAACGCCGCTGCTCGCCTCTTAACTGGAGCACGTAAGAGGGAGCACATTACTCCCATTCTGGCCTCCCTCCACTGGCTGCCTGTGCACTCTAGAGTTCATTTTAAGATTCTTTTATTTGTTTTTAAATCTTTAAATGATCTCGCCCGTCTTACCTCTCTGAGCTGCTCCATCCTTACGCTCCTGCCCGGTGCCTCAGGTCAACTGACCAGCTGCTCCTGGAGGTACCGAGGTCTAAGTGGAAGCTCAGAGGGGAAAGAGCTTTTTCCACTGCCGGTCCCAAACTTTGTAACGTGCTCCCGCTCCACATCAGACAAACACCTCACTGTCCATTTTTAAAATGCATCTTAAAACCCATTTTTATTCCTTGGCTTTCAACCCAGCGTGAGACTCTGCTCTTGTTTTAGTGTTTTATTGTTTTTATTTTTTAGTCTTTGTTTCCTATGTTTTATGCTTCTTGTTCTATTCCTTTTAATGTACAGCACTTTGTCCCAGCTATGGCTGCTTAAAGCGCTTTATAAATAAATTTGAGTTGAGTTGAGTTGAGTGACTGAAGCCCGTCAACAGAATGATCTGTGAGCACATTAACAAAAAAAGAAACATGTCATGTGAACTGATTTTTTGTGATCACAGGGAACAAGAAGCACAGCGAGGATGAAGAAGGAGGAAACAGTCCAGAACTGAAGCTCCTGATGGGAAGAGAAACAGACGGAAAACTACCAACAGAAGAGACAGAAACAGTGAACAATGTGGACGAGTTCAGAGGAGAACCAGGTCAAACTGAACCAGACGAGGAAACACTACAACAAGAAGCAAACAATGCTCAATGTGCTGATAGTGAAGGAACAGAGGTTCAGTTTACAGAAGAGGCAGGAGGACAAACAACAAGAGAGACAGAAACAGGTTTGGACCAGAGTCAAGAAGAGACAGAAACAGGTTTGGACCAGAGTCAAGAAGAGACAGAGACTGAAGCAGTTAGTGAGACAGATTCTCTACATCCAGTCAGCACTGATCTGAACAACAGAGACACTGAAACTGTGACGATGGTGGAAGAAAGACAGAGAGACAATAATCAACAGACAGCTGATGAAACAGGAGCTCAGAGTTTGACTGAGGAAGACAAACATGGAGAGCAGCAGACAGCAGAAAGAGAGACACTGAGGGACAGAGAGAAGGAAAACCTGGAGAAGAAACTAAAGACAAAAGAAAGAGAACTGGAAACATTTGATAGATATGTTTCTAGATATGAGGAGCAGATGAAGGATAAAGAGAAGCAGATACATGAAGTCAAACAGCAGCTGGAAGAGGTGAAGAGACAGACAGAGGAGACTGAGAGGAAGATGAGGTCAGAGAAGAAGGAGGACAATGATTTTAAACTTCTTTCAGTTCTCAACAGGAAGGAGGAAGAACTTCAGGGACAGCTGGAGAAGTTAGAGACACTACTGGAGGGAATAAAGAAGAATGAGATTATTGTAAGACAAAAGAAATTAAAAGCAACAAATGAAAAGGAGGAAATTATAATGAAATTAAAGGAGCTGGAGATGCAGAAGAATCAGTGATCCAGTTGATTCTTTGATTGCTGAACTGACAAGTGTCACCATGAATTTAGATGAATGTGAAGTAAATCGTTTGTTATGAATGTTCTTCAGCTGTTCCAACACAACACTGTTCACACTGGCATCACGCAGCAGAGCGATCTGATCTGAGGTCTGCTGATGATCTTTCTCCACTGAACAAACCCACTCTTTAACTATTTACTCTATATGTGATTTTTCTTGTGCATGGATTTAATTTTCTGAGACGGGAACCTTTGTTTTTGATGTTGTTCCTACAGGATCCCATATTAGAGGATTTGGTGCAAACAACACTGGACTGTAAATGGTTGTGTTTTAGTTTTGGTGTGTTAAACAATCTTGTCTATTGTCACAGTGATGTTACTGCTTTGCAAATATGTGTTTTAAAATACCAGTGCTGACTTGTGTGGTTTAAATAAAAGTGTAAAGCAACTAAGTATTGAATATCCTGTTTACATGGTTCTCAGTAGCCAAGTTATTTTAATCTGGACGTTAAATGTGTTATAGCACCACCTGCAGGACACTTTTACCTTCCTGAACTTCTGCTTCTATTTCCTGTTTTCTTCTTGAATGAGTTTTTCTGTTAAACCAGAACTATAAGGAAGCTGATTCTGCAGAAAGACAGTTGATTGTTAGTCTCATTAAAGCTTCTGGTTGGTGTTCTGCCTGAAGTTCTATCTAGAGCAACAGTATTTGACGACCTGCGATTGACACTCAACTATCAAGCGCCTCCAGGATCACCTTCCCTGCCATTGATGTAGTTTTAAGAATGACGATTGGAGCCATTTGAGAAAAAAAAAGAGGAGTTAAACTTTATGAAACCTTTAATACAACAATCTGAAATTAGGTCAGGAACCTTTTAATGAATACAATTCTACAGGGTACAAATACACTTCTTAAAGGGACACTATGTAGTTTTGTGGAAAACATTCAAATTCAGAATTCTAATAGTTACAATAATAATGAGGTAATAACACAAACTTTTCTCCAGAGTTGAATAAACAAGCTGCTCTCAGAGGAAATTAAGGTCCCACAACACTGCTTAAAGCAGGAAAAGGTGGCAGGGTCCGCCACATATAAATAAAGTCAAACAGTTTGAATTGTGTCAAGCATGAAAACAGAGAGTTTGATGCTTGCTTGCTTCACCAAAACGACATACTTCACCTTGAAATAATAACTGAATCTGATAATAAACTACAAAACGCTGAGATACAGGCCGACTGTACATACATGACTCCATGTGACACAGTCCTGACAGCCCTCCTGAAGTGTTGGCGACCCCTAGTGGGCGTCAGGACTGAGAAGTCGGTACCAGCAGCAGTTCTGCCCGACAGGAACACACGACACCGACGTTTCAGTGCGTCATGACATCACGCACAGTGTTGCTCTGACCCGCACTGCTACGTTTGCGTCTGTTTATCTGTTCAACATTAATCGATGCTTTAAATAAACGTGTGTTTCCTGTGTGTTCAGGGACGTGCTGTCTGTTCTGCACCGCATGCATGTGGCTTTACAAGCACTTCAAATACATTCCCAACCTCAACGCTGACTGTCTTCATGTCTTAATTTACCAACCGTGTATGACACAAACTCTATACGGGTCATCAAATCATCTTTATTGATTAAAAAATAATGACAAGTTAGTTTGATTTGTGCTGTGAAGTGTTAAATGATAAACATGTGTAGACATTCTAACATTAACATAATTATGTTATAAAATGTACTATTTAGTGCTATTTAAACACTGAGAAAGTGTTTGAGTTCTTTAGATGAGATGAAAATAACCACATGGTTCACGGCTGTCTCACACAGTTCAGTCTGAAACGACCACACGTCAGTCAGTTATTAATAACCGCTACCGTGTGTCGATGCTTCTTCACGTTCTCTGACAGTCAGTCGGCATCGAGACACGATGGAGTTCACAGGTTTCCTCCTCACACTCTGTGAGTAACATGCTACTGAATACTCTCTCATGTGATATTAAACAGACTTAAAGAGTGAAAGTCTAGACAAGAATCTAGTCTTTTTGCAAACATAGATCCTTAAAAACTGCTTATATATCTGTTGAAGTGTCTATTAATAACTTAAACTTTTGCATCTTAACTGAAAGATGAAGGTCCAAAGTACAAAGGTTAACGTAAATGTTACTGTGGTTTAAACCGGGGGTAGAAGTAACTAATTACATCTTCTTACATTATGTGATTCTGATGTTTTTACGTATTTTTTCAAGTCTGTAATTGGACTTGTATGTAATTGTAACTAACAAGATTTCATGGTCTGAGTTGAAGCTCCTTTTTGTAAGAAAAGTAAATTTTTGGGTCTGAGTTGAGTGGGATGGCCGCCGAGAATATTTTGTAGCTTTACTGGAGCGTCATTTGAAAAGCGAAAGTCACCAGTGGTTTGTTGTTCCGTCCTCTCTGCAGCCTCTCTGACCGTCTCTCCTGACAGATCTCAGTTCTTTAAGTACGAGTCTTTGTCTCTGAGCTGCGAGGACGACAGGAAACCCTCCGGATGGACAGTGAAGGCCAAAACCGTGCGAGGAGTCTCAGAGTGTGGACGCGACTGGGGCTTTCAGCAGGGCTCCACCTGCACCATCAATGAGGCCTACAGCTGGAACAGTGGGGTGTACTGGTGCGAGTCCACATCTGGAGAGACGAGTCCAGCTGCCAACATCAGCGTCACCGGTGAGTTCTGTCCTCCAAGTGAGGTGAAACTCAGAAAACACCCAGCCAGCAACATGAGGCAACTTTGTATAAAGCTAATAAACATTGGCAGTTTTGTTGAGTGTCTAACATGCTGCATTTCCTGTTACTGCTTCACAATAAAAGCCATCCAGTGTTTCACCAGGTGGATGCCTTTAATGTGAAGCAGCAGCAGCAGGACATGTTGGGTTAACATCAGCAGTCACTTAGTCGTAGTCATTGTTCCTTGTGCATGTGGAGACAGTTTGGATGATGGACTCCACCATGGAATATGAAAATGATTAACTGGGTGACTACAATTTAAATGAAGTGAAAGGCTACTGATAATTATGGGAAAAGAGGCTTTATCTGAAATCTTAAGGGTTAAAACTTAAAAAAAGGGGACAATTTTTGGGGTGTATTATTTAATGAAACAAGCAACAAGCAGCCAGAACATGAATCTACCACTATCTACTATCAAACCAAAATAACACTCAATGTATAGTTTGATTATCTGAACATAAAATCTACAAAAACTCATAACACTAACCTGCTATGATCAATTAAACTATCCTGTTAAAGCTGTTTGTTTTTTTTTGTTGCCAAATGTTGTAATATTCTTGAAAGATCAAGACTCACTTGTCTTTTTAACAGTAAAATATCTGCCCTCTGGTGTCCAAAACTACAAATGGATCCTCTCAGCAGAGGAATGATTTCATGCATTTTGTTGTTTTTCTCTTTGGTCAAAATGACAAAATTCTCCGAGAAATAGAATAAAAAGAAATGCCTGTAATTATCAGTTAAATGACGTTTGAACTCTTTTCCTTTAGAATTAACTAACCGAAAGCTAATTTTTAAATCATACTTCCGCACACGAGCTCCAAACTTGACTTTGTTTGTGAAGATGATCTTTTCCTACAGGTAGCACAAAGTACAGCAGATGCAGAATTTGATAATGGATTATCTCCATATTTCCAATATGAAATGTGCCGATCACACATGAATGTGTTCTGAAGCGTTTTATTTAATGTCAGACACATACTATAAGGTACAATGTCATCAGAATCTGGAGCCCAGCTGTTACACCTTGAATTATGATGAGGACCCAAACGCAAAACACCACAGCAGGAAGGTTAAGAGACACAAAGTGAGCTTCGATGATCCGTTGACAGTCCAAAAAGTCCAATGTTCAAAACGCAAAGCAACAACCCCAAAGAGAAACAAAAACCAAATAAAGTACAAATGACAACACCAGAAACACAACAGAGACAAAGACAAACTGACAAACACACTTGGACTGATTGACAGAAGAGGTATACACAGCAAAGAAAAGGACGGACAGGAAGTGGAAAGTCACAACCAGATATGAGGATGAATTCTACAAGATAAAGCAGGAAACCAAAGTAAGAAAAAGAGAGACAGCTGCACAGGCGTTCTCTGTGATCAGCTGTTTAACAGTTCATCAACACCTGCAGCTGTTTTAACTTTTGATAACGTTTCATATTTATTCTGTGATTCAAAGAGAACCATGTGATCCTGGAGAGTCCCGTGTCTCCTGTGATGGAGGGAGAATCTGTGACTCTGCGCTGCTCCACTCAGAGCAACTCTTCAGACCTGCGAGCCAGCATCTTCATGAAGGACAGAAATCCGGTCGGAGCCGCCATCACAGGGCAGATGACCGTCTCCGCCGTGTCCAAGTCTGACGAAGGCCTCTACATGTGTGTGATCACTGATGTCGGGGCGTCGGCAGAAAGCTGGCTCGCTGTCAGAGGTGAGATGAAGGACTGAACATGTGGATGTACAGTGGCTTGATATTTAACTTCCTACACATCATCTATTTTCACCACAATGGTTTGAGAGCTTTTGTTACGCTGCAGATTGAGATTTTTTGTGAGCATTGTTTTGTAATATTTAAGCTGTACACTTAAATGTATTGGTAACCATTTCAAACTCATATTTAATGTATAAACATTTAGTTTTTCCAGCTTCTTCAGTGAAGATTTGCTGCTTGTTCAGATATGTTCACATGTTTCCCATTGACCTTTTATTTACCATCCACTGTGCTGCTGATGAGGCTGTTCAAGATCAAGATGCACTCAGCTTTTTAACAGGAAAACATCTCTCAACACTGCCATCTGATGTTCAAAGCTATAATAGATCCTCTCAGCAGACTAATGGTGGTGTGAAGACATCCAGGAAGTAAAACCCATGCAGACTCAGATATTTGAAGAGTTTCTAAAAATGGGCTTTCCAATAAATAACAATAAGCTTGTGGACAGAAAATGAACTGGAAACTATTTTAAAGTCATGTCGTGGATATTTTTAAGAAGACCTCACCATGTTTGTGGCAACATAAAACAGATATGTTGAAAATGAAGTCGACACAACTGCACCTGTATGTTTGGTGAGCAGAACTCAGTGTTTTTAAAGAGACACTGGGACATCTTCAGACGTATTATTGTGCCCTGAACAGGTGTTTTGAGCCAAAAAATGATGTTTTCCTGACACCAAGTCGCTTTTATGCCTAAGCAGAGCAGAGGTAGTGTTGTGACAAGTGAACATTGAAAAAGCAACAATCGTAAAGTTGCAGCATTGTTCAGTTTGAACTTATTTGTGGTTTTTCAGAAATATACTTTAATATAATCGTAACATTTATTCTGAGGACTTGGCTGATATTTCTACAGTGTTAAATCACAGTAAATAGAGGATCAGAGGATCAGACTGCAGGTGCATTCATCTTCAGCTTGAAGTCACATGAGATCGCTCGTCAGCTTTATCTTTAAACCTCTTGGAAATCTTGGTTTTCATGCACAGAACGAGTTGCAGAGAAAAAGGACGCAGCTCGACCCTCTGGTGGTTTTACAGGAAACGTGACAGAAGGTAAGTTAACCACAGAACATGTTACACAGGTCCTGAGGCTGATGTGTCTCCTGCTTTAAATGTGTTGAATTCCAGAAGAGATAGGTTTATGAATACTGGAGAGAAGAGGTTCACAGTTTCATGGCCTCATGCTGCGTTTTGAACACCAGCAGGTCCTGGTGCTCCTGCAGCTCCCATCCTGTCTGTCTCCAGACTCATTTGTCTTCTAGTGGTGGGGACTCCCTACCTGCTGTCCACCATCAAACTGGGACTCCTATACAGAGACAAGGCTAAAAGTGAGTGTGACTGTGGGGATGCAGATGATTTTAAGGATGTTTTCAGCTCCGTTCTTGACTATAAAGAGATGAACTGTGTTTTTGTTTCTGCAGCACGGCAAGTTAAAGGGACAAGAAACTGCTATGAAGTCCAGATGAAGGAAATAATCTCAAGTACAGAGCTTTCTTGTGAAACTGGGGGACCGGACACCCACTAGGGGTTGAGAAGCCATTGTTACTGATTGGCTGCTACTGCTTTGTCTTTGGTAATATTTAGAACAAATAATAATAAAGGCATCTGAATCAATGTGCATGGTTTCTGTGCGTTTATCGGATGAAAAAAATATCAAAAAACGCATAAAAAAACAGACTTGGTGTGCAAAGGCCTCAAATGTTGCATTCGCAGTAGCTGAAAAAGGATTAGGGCTACCTTATTGAGTAAACAGCAAAACCTCGAGTCAAGCGAGGTCACTTAAGTACAAGGAAAAGTCTTGAATTCAAGGCCTAACTAAAGTAGACGTACAGAAGTATGAGCATATATTTATATTATATATAAACAATTATATTATATATATATTTATATTTCATACACAGAATATTTTCTCATATTTCCAAAGTTACTAACATGAAACCAGCTGCAGATGTTTAGTATAACATTGACCTGTGAAACATAGAGGTGCAGAAGTAGCATAACATAGAAATACTCAATAAGGTACTTAATAATTATATTTAAGATCAGTATTTGAGTAAATGCAAGTCAACACAGAAGATGTGTGATGTTCTGTGTGAGGACGAGAGAAACAAAGCTATTTACATTTAAACATCTTTAAAGAATGCAGAACCTGTGGTTTAACACTGATGGTGACTAAAAATGGCACATCATCAACATACGTGTGATCGCACCAAGTTCCTATGACAGTCACTCCTCATTGTGACAGAATGGAGGCGTCGTCTGTGTCTCTGCTCCTCGGTAAGTCAAACAAAGACCTTGAAAGAAGCTGAAATGTATCAGGGAGACGACAGGATGTACGAGCTCTTTTAGTCTCGCCTGGATGGCAGAAGTCTTACTGTGTTTGATTAGTAGACAATGATATTCTGATTTCAGTTTGTGTGTTGATACAGCGCGATAAAAAAACACCCCCAAACGTTTCTAGCATTTCTAACTTCTGCTTTTCTGGTTTGGAATGAAGCTCAGCAATAATGTCTTTGGTGGCATTGTTGCTAAATACAACAAATTCATTTTTTGCATCCATCTATTCACCTTTTCTTAGCAATAGTACAGTGACTTGAAAGGAGCAAAGGCTGTATAAGTAGATTATCGTCAGTTTGATTTGACCAAGTCTCCAAAGATCAACAAGCAAATACTGCTTCTTTTACTTAATGTTTTGCTATACTTGCAATATACGTATAAGGTAAAAGAACATAACAGAAAATGCAAGTCAGTGTCCAAAGACAAAAATTCAAATGTTAGGTTTCTACAACATACATTTATACACATAAATATATATATATATACATAAGACAGCTTGCAACAGCAGATAAGAGCAGTTCAGCTTACCCAGGTCATGTCATGGTTGATTTTATCAGCTGTGGTTACTTGGACACATTCAGTAGATCTAAATGTTACTGGTGTAATTTCAAGCTTTTGCAGAACTGATCAGTAGTTTCACGCAGGAGTCTGAAGAAAACCAAACATCTGTGGTTTGCAGGGTTCTTCTTTTCTGCCCTGCAAGGAGAATTTCACAAAACACGAGTCTGAGATGTTGAAAAACGAATAATGCAACATCATTATCTGACAAAGTTCTTACTATAATCACAGCATGCAGTTAATGTGGTATTCACCTTGTTCTTTACCCAGTTTGTCACCTTGTCTGAGAATAATGAGAGTAGATTTGAGGAACTTGACATTTTCAGCCCTGTGCTAACTGATGACTTTGCTTCTTGTCTTTTTGCAGACCTGACTGTGCTGCTTGTGTCTGGATTGGCTGTTTCTGCAAGTAAGCTGAGAGAAGTGAAATGCTACCAAAGACACACTGATACAAACACACTTTTTTGTCTTTTTCTCAGCCATCCATCTTACTCTGTCCTCTGTCTTTCCTCCAGGCTCTCTGAATGTCAGTCCAAACCGTCAGCAGTTCTTCTCAGGCGAGTCAGTCCGTCTGAGTTGCGAGAAAGACAGCGGGAACTCTGCTGGATGGACGCTGAAGAGGATATCCTTCATACGGACGGAGACGTGCGAGGCTGATGAAGGCTTCGGGAGACTCAATGGTTCAACCTGCATCATCTCTGATCTCTCTCTCTCATCAGGTCAAGGTGTCTACTGGTGTGAACACCACAGCTGACAGAGGAGCACAACAATCACCATCACTGTATCAGGTAGAGGAGCGACTGTATGTTGGGTTAGCATGTCTGGTGTTAATAGTGTTTGGTGCTTCTGTGGCGCTAATGTGTATGGGGTTGATGGTGATAAAAGTCCCACAGATTTATCAACACAACTCTGCAGATCTGATTCAGCAAGAAATCTCACATAAACCCTCTGCAGGCTGCTCGCCCAGCATGTAACAATATGTGTAGCGACCAGCAGGTTAACATACCGAAGCATTTAGCAACCGAAGAGCCAAACATTTCCCTTGGGTGATTCAGTGGAGACCAAACCAGAGCTGAAAGGAGAGTGAATGTTGGACAACCAGAAAGATGACCTTAAATCAAATGCTAATGTAGCTCAACAACTTTCTAAGATGATCATATGATAATGTTTTATTTAAAGCTTGTGCTGCTCCCCCAAAGTGGAATTAAAAAAAAAAAAAAGTTTAATTGATTTAGAATAATCTCTGAACTTCTGTCTCCTCATTACATTCCTGTTCATGTGCTTGTTCCCTGTGTGCTTCAGAGCGTCCTTTTATCATGGAGATCCCTGCACTTCCTGTGATGGCAGGAAGTGATGTGACTCTGCGCTGCAGGGACAGACATGGTTTAACTGTCCCGGTTAACTTCTTCAAGTTTGGCAGACATACCGCCCCGTTTAGAGCTGCACCTAACGGAGAGTTTACCATCGGGAATGTCCAGCAGTCTGATGAAGGTTACTACTGGTGCTCTACTGATCAGACGACATCACCATCGGGCAAGCTGAGTGTCAGAGGTAATGAAACAAGGGAGCCGTGTTCATGAACTCGTAGTAGGAAGTGTTGACTGTAGTTTCAGAGGTTTGTAAAAGATAAGTTTTAGAGTTTCTAAATATAGTGGAGGCTAATGAATGTAGCCGCCTTTGTAATATGATTTATAACAAGAAAACAGCAGGTTGTATTTGTATGATTTCATGAGTTTATCCAATTCATCTGACATATCATACTCAACAGTTGACTGATAAATCAGTATTTGTACCTGTAGTATGGCTAAATAACTTTAGTACCTATTTTTTTATTTTTTTTTAGATAGCCCTCACTGGGATTTTTGACTCCCCTGAAACACAATCTAATTAGCAGAATAAGATAGGAACAGGGAAACTTTTGATATGTTGGAACTTTATGTACGTATAGGATTCAACAAAACCCCCTTTGCTACGGTTCAGAAACATGTATTTGGCGTAAAAATGCCTGTTTTTATCGCCACAAACACAGCTGGAGAAGTCTCCAAACATATCCATGGTTTCCAGAAAAGTTAACTGCCAACATTTTATTCTGCTGATAAGGCTGCTGATACAGCGGGGGTAAATGCTCTTTATTGCGTACTGCATTGCCAAATGGCTTTTAAATGGTGAAAACTGGACTTGGGCTTGACTGGACTCTAACCCAGCCATCTAGACAATCCACAAAACTTTTTTTTCACAAACAAACACATCACAAACAGCCTCAAGAATCCAATGTGTCAATTATTTGTGTCATAACAGAAGCTGAACTCCCTCCATCTATTTTCAATTGAACTCCAGTGAACTTGCTCTCATTTTTCATATAATAACGTATTTCTCTGTTCGGGCTTTCCTCCACAGCTGCTTCTCTTCCTCCCACAACTCCTCAGCCCCCCTCTCTTCCTTTCCTCTGGTCAAACTGCTCTGCCATCTAGTGGCCATTAGTCCATACTGCATCTCTACAGGCCTGATGTTGTCCATATGCTGCTGCAGGAAGACGGGCAGCAACCGAGCCTGGAACTCAAAACACCATTGGAACTCCTCCCCCGCAGCGACATCATGTACCGTCACCATGGAGATGGTTGACGAGCATGTTGATGACATCGCTGGAGTCACCACAGAACATCACTTCTAATTGCTCAGCACAGTCTGTGTGACAGTCAACAGGGGCGCTGCCAGGGATTTTGGGCCCCATGAAAAAAAATCTAGTTGGGCCCTTGTATAGGCTGCCCATGTCTCAAAGGGCCCCCTGTCAGTGCCGGGCCCTTGGATTCGTCCTAACCTTTCCCCCCCTGGCGGCACCCCTGACAGTCAAGCTGCACAAACATCACAAATGTTGTTTCTTGTGTCATTTTGTGTGTCAGTAAAGTTCTCTTATTGTTGCGTCTTAGTTTTAATATATTCTGCCTTTCTGTTTCACTGATGATGATGATGAGGATGATGATGATGGTGACGACAAAAGATGCCGATGCCATATGAATTGTTTGCTCGTGCCAATAAAGCATTGATTAAATTTGCTGCTTATATCATCCGCTCACTGTTACCTCTGCTGCTAAACGCCGACTTGTAAAGATATAACCATATAAACTGCTTATCTTCACTGTTAATGTTATAATGGCCACTGAACACCATGTTTATATGTACCATGGGTATTGCCCAACAGGTACATAAGATGAAGCAGGTGAGCTTCTCCCGTGCTTTTGTAGTGACACAAGGCATTTTATCATCGACAGTAAATGTAAATAACTTTGTTCTTGTGGAGAGAACCATCTGGCAGGGCTTTGAAGCTGAACTTGCCTTTCAAAAGACCCTTTTTTTAAATCTATTTCTGCTCAAGGAGGTTTGTTTCTGATGCCATCAAAAATGTTACTGCTTCACGGCTTTCTGATTTCCCAAACTACAGAGCGGACAAAGTGAAAAAAGTTAGCAGCTTTAAGAGAAATTGACGCTAACGTGTTATTATCACATTAACTTTTGACAACGGTCTGACTGATGTTCACTGAAAAAAAACTGATGCTTTAATTTGTTTAGGTTGAATTCCCTTTTTTTTCTTATGTCACATGGCTGTGCATATGCTCTGGTTAGATTTAGGCACTAAACCACTTGGTTAGGTTTAGAAAAACATCACAGTTTGGCCCAAAACACCCATTTTGGTTACCACGATACAGATAGAGATGGTCCCCCTTTATGATTGCCACTGCCAGTTGGTTTCAAACATCATGGTGTCTAAATTGCTTTCTCTTTTTTTTCTGCTCACACTGACCGTCTCACTTGACTAAAGGAAACTTTGAGTGCTGACAGGAAAGGAAGGTCAGAAAGGATTTTTTTTGTTTACCTGTGCACAACTTTGATCATTTCTGATCCATAGAGTGATTGTGGAGTCTGATTGTAGAGTCTGATTGTGGAGTCTGATTGTGGAGTCTGATTGTAGAGTCTGATTGTGGAGTCTGATTGTAGAGTCTGATTGTAGAGTCTGATTGTGGAGTCTGATTGTGGAGTCTTCACCAAACAGCGTTCATCAGCATTATTTCATAAATACTCCTGACACTAACGTAGAAATATCCAAACTCCAGATATCTTGTTAATGATTTTCCATGTTCATATTAGAAGATTCTAAGTAACTTTAAAAATCAAAACAATTAAAACCTAAATTAATATAAGATGGCTTCACTATTATCCAATTTAAATAACCCTTACGATAAAGCCAGTGATCATCAACACAATGCACTTACTGATTGTGAGTCAGCAGCTGTGCATGGTACAGTGTGGTTGTGGGGCCCCCTCGCCTTAATTCTTTGGGGGCCCAAACATTAACCTGCTTTACTTCCCTGCCTCTGTGTGCAGCTAATGAAACAGTCATCAAGCCTGGGTAGGTGATGTTACCAAGATCCTAGACTCAGCTGTCTGTCGAGGTTCAAGCATGCTCGGCTGAGCTCAACTGCCTAATATTGAAATTATCTTAAAGTATAAATCGGAAAAGAAGTCTTCGTCACACACATGTAGGTTTCGTATGTCTGTATTAGTTTGCTCAGTCATTTAGAGTGTATCAGGAAAGTGATTGTTGGTGCAGCTTCACGTTTCATGATCTCACTGCTGTAGACTCGTGCGTATTTCAAGACTGACCACCTCGCTTTTATCTTCAGCACGTATTCTTGTTTTCTTATTCGGGACTGAACCAGTGAGATAATTTCATCTGCGATATCATGTTGTGCCTCTCGTAGATATTTCTAAACATGCAGGTCAACACCAGAAATAGTGCAGACAGGAAGAGGAGGGTCCGACCTGCATTAAGTCTTAGTTGTGTGTCAGTCTGACGCTGTGACAGTCAGCGGCAGAACATCATGGACGTTCCAGCTCTCTGCATCAGGCTTTGTGAGTACTTTTGTCCGTCAATAGTTGTGAACGTCTGCACACACTTCATTTATTGTTTTATTTGGCTCCTCATTAGCTTCCACAAATTAGCCACTAGTGTAGCTATCCCAAGACAAAAACAAATGTCTTCTAGTTTTTCACCAGAGAATATTAACACAAAACGCTCTCTTCATGTGTTGCTCAGTGACGGATGTGTCGGTCCTGCTCGTTGTACAGCTGTACCACAGCTGCTTCGCTCTGAGAGCTGGTAAGTTGGACTTTATTAATTAGCTGCCAGTCTAAAAATTGTGAACAGTTTGTGTGATATTCCTGATAAGTGTCTCAGCTGCTGGTATGTGCGTTTGTTTTATACCATAATGTGTTTTGATACTTTTAACTCATTGTGACTCGTCTTTTGAAAATATGACAACATATCTTCACGTGATTGTTGTATTTCTGTGTTTTTGTCTCAGATGAAGCTTTTCCCAGTGTTTCTCCAAACAGACTGCAATTTTTTGAATATGAGAATTTCACTGTAAATTGTGAAGAGTTCACTGGTTTGACTGAATGGAGAGTGATGAATCTCCAATCAGCAGTTTCTGACACCTGGAACTCATCAGCCTCGTCCTGCAGCATTGATCCTTCCTTTAAACGTCATAGTGGAGAGTACTGGTGTGAAGATGCAGAAGGAAGAACAAGTCGTGCTGTCAACATCACTGTCACTGGTATGTTTAGCAAAAAGTAAATCAAGAGAGTCTGATTTATTTGAGGCAGAGACACAGTTAGCTCAATTTAGCATTTTGGAAAAGAGTTTCAGCTCAACAATCAAACATTTTGATGTATGGAAGACATACTTAGTTTAACTACATTTAGTTCTTCCCTGCAAACTTTCTTAGGCTGCCATGTGGAGGATATGACCATGAAATTACTGACATGAAGTCCATTAATACGCGTTGCTATCCGCCCTTAAACTGCATGTCAAACAACAGCATTGGCCAATTCTATGAGTCAGGGATGAACAATTCCCAGGCTGTTTTTTCCTTAAAGGCTGGTTTATGGAGAAAGATACACATTAGTAACTCAAATATCAATTTCAATTTTAATCCTCCGAATTTCCTGTTGACTGCCTAAAAAGGCCACTTCTGAGTTACAATACTGAGTAACAATATAGTCATTAACAGGCTACTGGTATTCAAGAAAGGTCTGCAACATTTTTCCACCATGATGGACAAATAGAAAAGTTATGAATTCATTTTACATGCAGTTTAAATAGCATCACTGAGACATTACACAGGAATAGATTGTTTTATTCCTAATCCGGCGATGTTCTTAAACTCTTATTAAGGCTTTTAATTAGAATAGTACCCGGATGATGTTTCACATATAACAATAATGTTTAAAACAAAATACCTTCTCATCACATTGTTCAGATGGTTCTGTGATCCTGGATATTCCAGCCCGTCCTGTGGTGCAGGGACATGATGTGGTTCTTCACTGTTTGAAGGAGTCAGAACGTAGTACAGATTTCTACAAAGACGGTTCCCATTTTCGTACCTGGTATAAAGATGCAGCAATGATGATCGAAAACGTTTCCACGTCTGATGAAGGACTCTACAGGTGCAAAATCCCTGGAGCTGGAGAATCACCAGAGAGCCGGCTGACTGTTCTCCAAAGGACTGAAGGTGATTTGTTTTGTTGCAGCCACACTGTCAATATTTTCAAAGTTAAGGTTTTGAAAATGCAAAGTTTCAACGTAGCTGTATGATGTAACGCTAATGTATATATTTTAAATTTAACTTTGGCAAAATGTATTTTGGCGACTGGGTTGTTATATTCTTTTTATGTGTGAGCATGTGTGATGTGTTTCCAGGTTCAAGATGATGAAAACATGTTTAATGTGTGATTTCCTACGCAGACACTCGTCCTCCCTTCAGTCAGCCCGTTAATTTCCTCTCTCTGCTGTGGACTGTTGTACTCGTGGCTCCGTTGCTGTTGGTGATGGGATTTCTTCTCAGTTGGAAAGACACAGGTAATGTCACCTTGACTTCTAGATATTACATATACATTGTACTGATTTGTTTTCTCAATGCACCTCGACAAAGACCAGAGCTCACCAAAGTCAGTAGGATGAATACTGATGTTGGTTATCTTCCGACTTTTACCAAAAGTTTGCACTCCAATAATTCAAACCTTTAAAAATATTGAGTAAAATTCCATCAACTTCAGAGAAAGCAAGTCTTTGGAGCAACACGTTTTGTCTGTAAATACTCCTTGTACTAAGTATCACTACATGTTCTTGCAATGTATTATGTTTTAAATCGAACTATAGAGAATAAAATCGACATTTCAAGACCTTTTTTACGACATCAATTAGCTCATATGATCGCCTCAACAAAATGCCTTGTGTGGATGAACTGGTAAATCTGTGCTTCACAATCGGCTTCAGTAACAAACACATGATTTCTCTTTTAGCTCATAAACACAGTGTCATCAGCATGAGGACTTTGCATAGCTGTCAGTCGCCCCCCTAACTGAAGTTTATGGACCAGAAGAATTTACTTTATACACATTGACTTTTTGCATAATGAAAAAAACCTCTGTCCGTAATATTCTTTGTCGATTTGACCAAACAGTCCGAAGGTATCTACAGCTGTTATATGACACTTCAGCAGCGTTTGTTTTTCTCTCCCACATTTCATCTTTTGTACCTCTCAACCTGAGCAAACTTTAAAACTATGTGGAGAAATCATTTGACTTTTTTTCCCAAACAGAGCCAGACAGATACAGAGATGGAACCAGGCCAAGTGAGAGAGTCTATTCTTTAGTCTACTATCGGTAAGACTGAGCTTCTTTCCTCTGATATTACAGTTTATGTACCTGCACTAAGTTAGAACCACAATATTCGTACTGAACACACAGATGATGAAAAAGCTCTCCACTAGAAAAAGCTTTGCAATGACTTTAATGGAGTTAGTGAAATGTACTTAATACGTTCTTTGGAGGTTTAAACCAAAATGAACATGAAAAGTTGTTAAAGCGAAAATAATAATACAATTGTTTTTGGCATTCCAGTTTTACGTTACTGTATATTGACCTGATGATCTAAGTTCTGAAGCTCTTTCTCATTTTCCCTTTGAGATAAAATCTTACTTTGTGTATCTCCTGTGTGTTACAGGCCTCTGACACATGACTGAAGTTCAGAGGAGATTGCCTGTTTTATTTGAAGATTTTATGGTAGCTCAGTATTTTTGAATTTTTTATATAGATATGATTAAATCTGTAAAAAATTTGAAAATATAGTAATAAGCTTGATTTTCATAAAGTGACTTGTGATGTAAATTACACAAACTGTTTAATTAAATTCAATAAAATCATAGAACAACTAATGGCTGTGATTTCAGGTAACATATGTAAAGATTATTGGTTACACTGTTACCATTTTTCTCCGGGTAAAGAGAATCTCATTTAAGGTCACTTTGTGTCGATCAAGGGAAGTCAGAGTGATGATGTTCTCTTGAATATATCTGTGCATGTCATTACATATCTAGGGAATTAAAGTTTATAATCTAACATTGAGATGTGATCTATAAATCTCAAATTAATTTAACTGCACCTGTCTTATGAGTTCCTCTTATATAATTCAGCACAACTAAGGGTTTAGTCAGGAGTAGCCATGAACGAAAAGAGAAAATCAAACTTTCTGCTTACTTATACTATAAGTGAACTACTAATATCTTTAAAAGATAAAAAAATGATGTCTGGTTTTAAACCATGGCAGATGAAGAAGACACTTCAACAAGTTTACTCTACATCAGTAGTGAAAAAACATTTTGCAACAGTTTGACTTTTTTGATTGAAAATAAAAACAGGTGGATGAAAACAGACTTAATGGCAGTTGACCTGCATTAACAGCATACAGCATTCAAGCTGTTTACAGCCTCTGAGAAGGTCGTGTGGTTCATCTTCAGTTCAGTCTTTATCTGTGGGTCTTTGGCTTGGTCACGTCAACATGTGCACTTTTGAGTACCAGTGGTTTATTGGAGCGTGACAGTTGAACCACATCGTTCTGTCTGTTCACATGTCTATAGATGCTGTTTATGAGAACTTAACCGCTGCAGCTCTTGAATACACTCAGTGTGGTCAGCAACCAACATGATGTGGTTGCAGCAGTTTGAACTGAAGCAGACACACCGAGCGCAGAGACGCATTTATATTAAGTTTCCAACCGTCACAGCTCGCTGATTCTCCCCTTGGTGTCCGCTCACAGGAGCATCGATAACAGCAAGAACTCCACATTTATTTCAGTTTTTAAACCACACACAGCTGTTTACTATACTGTGGGTCCTCATTTTGTTTGCATTGTGCATCTGCACGAGTACATGAGGAATGAGATATACAGGGTTAGGTCCATCAGTCTTGATGGTTTCACACGATACCACAGATACACGCTTTAGATTTCTTTGATTCTTTATTAAAATCCCTGTTAACTTTCACAAAAAGGTCACTAACCTTCACACCTTCTAACAACAGATGCTCAAATTAACATCTCACTTTCAACAAAGCACAAAAAATGATACCGATCAAGCATAAAGATACAAACTCAATAACTATATTATAACTATAACATAACTATATTTATTAAAAAGCAGTGTAAAAGAACATGCCATCTAATGAACAAATAAAAACAGAAAAACAAAAATTAAGAAAATGGTTTTGCAAGTTTTTTAAGAAATTAAAAAACAAACACACACATTATACATATATATACACACACATATACTGTATCTGTATCTACTGTATCTCTCTGTGTTACTATATGTTTCAACGTGCATGTTTAGTGTTTAACACTCTTCAGTCCACATTACTCTTCATTTATCTGGTTCCCTGTTTCCTTCTTTTTTGTCGTTTTAACAATCACATCTTCTGTCATAAATAATAATTTCTCTGTGTTCAGTACCATAGTGTCAAGTTCCTTCGCTCTCTTCTTCAGGTCCCAATTGTTCTGATTTATTATTTGTTTATGCTTTGGTGCACTAGTCAATCCTTTATCTGTCATATCTTTTTCCACTGACTGAAGCTTACTTTCATTGCCCTCCACCAGTTCCTCTATTTTCGTCCGTAGCTGTTTCAGTTGTTCTCTCTGGTTCTTCAGTTCCTCCTTCTGTTTCATCAGTGTGTCCACCATGATTTTGTGTTCTTCATCAATCCCTGCCAGTCTCTTCTCAAGATCCTTCATATTGTCCAAGAGCCGCTGTTCTTCTCTTTGTGAGGTCATCTTGGTTTCTGTGAGAAAATAAAGACAGGAACAGTTGAATTTCAAGTGTGCATCGATTGTTTGATGGTGTGCTGTTCATTCCATCTATCCGTCTTCTATCTCTTAAAAAGGCAGAAAGTAAAATATTGACTTTGTAACTTACTGGTTTTGCTTCGCCTCAATTTCCATACAACAAAGACAACTGCAAGAACACATGTGAAGCAAGCAACCAAGCTGATGGTGATACAGGCAGCAGAACCAGACGGGACCACGAAGAAATCATCTGAAATAAAAGATAAATAATACTGAGCCACATTTCCAAAATAACACAACTCCACTGTTTGATGTGAAAGTGATGAGCACATCATACATTTATAAATAATTCACTACCTGGAACATGTATCTGTGCCTCTCTGGTCTGGTTGATGCTGTTCTGTTGGACTCTACAGGTGAAGCTGTTGCTGTGTCTCTTCTCCACAGTCACTCTGCTGCTGACAGTATAGAGGTCATCAGGACCTCTGACTGTCTCTGTAGGTCCAGCAGAGAGGAGGTTTCCCTCACCGTCCAGCCAGAACACCTCAGGTTCTGGATACCAGCCGGTAGACGCACACTGTAGAACCACGCTACTGGAGGTTCTGTCAATTCCTGCTAAACTGATTGCGGGCGAAGCAGCAGTCGCTGAAGAGGGGAGGAAGATATATCAACTGTCAAATAATGAATTTTGAGATTTATAGCAATAATCTTTTCCATCCCAACTGTCACATACATTAACTTGGTGCCTGCGGTATGTGGTTGTGGTATGTTCATATTACCAGTACAACAACAACGACAACTCATAATAATAATAATAATAACAATAATAATAATGTATGCATGCTTACCAACAACAAGTTGAACAGTCGAGTCTTTATCCAAATCTGGAAAGTAACATCTGTATGTTCCCTTATCAGACAGTTTGACTCTGGAGAGTTTCAGGGAAACGTCTCCCTGCTTCAGCTTGTCGATGGACACTGATGTTCGTCCTTTGTAGGACAGATGCTGATTGACATGAAGGTCTTGACGTTCATGCCACACATGGACAAATCTGGGATTCAAGTCAGGTCTCGCCCACTCAAACGTCATACCCACAGCATCCCCAGCCGGTTTCAGGTGGCATGGCAAAATAACATCCTCACCAACGGTTACCATCACTGGCTGCAGTGGACCAACTACCTGAAACTGACCTGGAAACAAACAGTATACAGTCATAATCAGGCCATTTAAAACTTTGTTATATCACAATCACACAATCAATCAGTTTACTTTAATAGCATTACCATTCAGGATATGTGAGACGTGACAACATTTTTTAGTAACACAGTGCAAAAAATATCTCTAACAACAGAAAACGTACCAGTTAAAATGTCTTGCTACACTGAGCAATACAGTTGGACTACATTGATTTTGTGTCTCGTTCCAATGTAACGTTTTTCACTTGAATTAAATGGTTGTTCAACATTGTGTTTGTGTGTAAGTTACCTCCACAGCTGTGTGTCAGGAGAAGCAGCACAGCGGTGTGATAAAAAAACTGAGAAGCTAAAATTAGTGAGCTCAGATTTCGACTGCCTCGTCTTCAGGAGAAGCATAGTGGAGGTCTGCAAAAACAACAAAAATAAATGAAAAAATTAAAACAAACCTTTAGGCTCAAGTCAGGAGCATTATGTATTATGTTGCTGCATAACACACTGCAGAGGCACACAGGTAAAGAAACACAGAGGAAACATGTGGGCAAACTCAACAATAACATCACAGACATACTCTCAAACAGGTGTTAAACATTCCTCAGGCGTCCATTTTGTGAGGTCAACCATCAATATATGTGTTTGCGTCTCACCCCAACATGGACAAACCCACGCTGTGCAGCAGTAAAAACCAATTAAACATTTACTAGCTGCATACAAACCTCTCACAACTCTCATACTGTATGTTTACATTGAGCATAATTATGTACAAAAACTCATTTTTCTAAAACTGAGGTTTTATTGTAATTCTTATTGTGACCCACCTATTATATGAGACTTGATTATGTTATACTTTTTAAAAAGGGGGAAAAAAACACCCTTACTAAACTTTGCTGTATTTGTTGTAGGCCTCCAAAGCTACATTACAGCCAAGAAAAAGACTCGAATTTCAACTTAAAACTGCTCTAACGTTCAAATTACAATAACTATCATTATCACTTGTATATAATTTGTACCCTTGAGATGAGAAAAATATTGGTGAGCTTTTATGACGGACCTGCTTACGTTGCAGACAGCTAAATCCTTATCATGAAAAGTTTGCGAGAACATCAATACTCTTAGGAATCAAATGATAAAAAGTAATTTTTTTTCAAAATGTCATACCTGTTCATGTCAACGATCACCTCACTGCGGTAAAGTAAGCTGCAGTCAAAGTCCTCAATGCATGAACTTTGATCATGAGAGAGGTGTGTCCACCTAACGTCTAAAAGCCATGTTTCACCTCATCAGACAGCTGACGCAGAACTAAACATCATGATAAAGAATATTACTGATGTCATTGTTCCAAAGTGGAGATGATTTATTGATTGCGAAAAAGAAAAAAAAAAGCCAAAAAATAATACAAAACAAAATAACAATACTCATTTTCATTCATGTGATCACAGGGTAAAGAACAGCTTCATTAGTTTAAGACACACTTTCTGTTTTAAGCCTCTCAGTTGTGGTGGAAAATGCAAAATCTTGGCCGCAGGATCACATCTCTGAAGATGCTGTTTATAAGAGTGGATCCACTCTTATCACAGTGAGTGTATTTAAAAGCTGCAGCAGCTGCTGCAGCTTTTAAATACACTCACTGTGATCAGCAGCCAACACGCTGCTGTTAGAACAGCCACTGACACCGTTACTAAGCCAAATACCCCGAGATTAGGACGGAGGACAATGAACCACACGACCCTTTTCAGATGCTGTGAACGACGTGACAACTTTTACATTGTCGATTCAGGTCAACTGCCTTAAAGTCTGTTTCTATTCAACGGTTTTGCTGTATAAAGCTCTGAATATAAATGCATTCCTGACACGTTAATACTGCACATGCTTTTATAAAACAAGAACCCTCTTGGAAAAGACAAAAAACTATTTACCTCGCTACTCAAGTCGTTAAAACACTATTACTGATAAAGAGGTGATGAATACAATGCTTTAAAGTGATGGAAAATAACAAAACAACAAAATAGAAAGGCACTGGTTCACATCTTCCTCTTTCCCTCAGTCAGCCATTTCTGCTCTCGGTGGCCTGTAAGACATGCTTCCTGCAAAAGAATACAAATCGTATTTAAAAAAAGAAGCATTCAGTACAAAAGATGGACTGAAACTACTTCAGTTGTATTCAGGTGAACACAAATTAGCTGTAGCTTGATAGTGTTAAGCTTTACTGAGACTTGAGAGCCCTACAGTCATTCTATTTTAATTTCTATAAAGTGAAGGAGGTACACAAAGTGTTACGTATATTATGTGTTGTGTTGTGCATTTGTAAACTGGGAAAAGCAAGTTGCTCCCTCACTGCTTCAGAAAGGCCGTACATACAGTAACTATTGAGACATTAAAGGAAACAGACGTTTGCATCAGTCTTACCTCGAGTGTAATAAACTGAAGAATAGACAGCACTCTCCTCTGGTGCACATAGCCTGGCAGTTGTTTTGGACACTTTTGGTACCGTTTTAGAAACAAAGATATTCAACTTCAGCTTAATGTGTCACTTTGTGGCATCTAAATAGCAGCCAATCTTCTCCTGTAGTGATAAAAATCTAAAACTTTCATTCAAACCTGACTGCAATCTTCCTGTAAGTTATGTTTTATGTACAAATGATTGAAACATTTACATA
>CAEMYA010000185.1:73454-91115 GCA_903131615.1 Diplodus sargus | reverse complement strand
ACCGTGTTCTAATTTATAGTGTTAAAGGTTGTGATATGAACTACCATGAAATCTGAAACATTCATGTCCCCGTCTACAAAAAGTGTTGTAATTTCCTGACTTCTCTTCTAGCTCCATCAGGTCAAATACTTTGGTTTGTGACCAAATGCCTGACAAACTGGTTACATTTCCATCAGCCTCAGCTGTTCTTTGTGTTTTGTGATAATCAGTCACTGTTAACATGCAACAATTTCACAAAAAAACACAAAAATCAGCTTCTTTGGTGGCAGTAGTGGAAAAGTCATGGAATCATTATGCTCCATCATCTGGGAACTATTACTTACATATATAATAACAGAATTACATGGCTATCAGTAGTTGCAGATATCATTTGCCTACATTACATTAAATGTAAATTAATGCAATGATCAGAGCGAGAAGTGTCTCCTTACACTAAACTCAACAGCCTTCCTTTAATCTCAGTCAAACTGGGAGTACAGCAGTGAACAGTTACCTCTGCTGGGGCTTCCTTCAGTTTTGTCCTCTGAATCTTTGGGTTCCCGACAGGACAGCAGTCCAAACACCAATAGCAGCAGGGTTGGCAGTAAAAGCAGGGTGAGGAGATCTGGGGAGTGACTCTGGATAGGGGGAGTCTCTTTATGGGGCTCTGAAAAACAGCATAAAGAACATTCATAGACTTTGCTGTAACACAGACAGCAGAAATAATAATTACAAATTGGACCTTTAACGCTGTCTACCATGACAGAAACAATCATGTAGCCTACACTTACACTCACCTCTGACAGCCAACCAGCTCTCTGGTGACTGTCCAGCTCCAGAGATGTTGCACTTGTAAAGGCCTTCATCTGATGTGGAAACATTGTAGATGTCCATGTTTCCTCTATAGCCAGTCCTGATTCGGAGGCCATCTTTATAGAAATCAGAGATGAGTTCAGCGGAGGTTTTCTTCTTTTTGCAGTGAAGAGTCACATGGTCGCCTTCCTTCACAGGTAGAACAGGACTCTCCAAGATCACAGAACCAGCTGAACAAAAACATATTTTATGGTAAACATACAATATGTTTATGGAGACTTTTTGGGCTTTGCAAATCCTGACGATGTAGGTTGTTTGACAGACCATTCAGATTGCTAAACTTCCTTTACTGTGTAAATGTGTGATAAAAATGCCTTAATTATGTATCAATCAGATTTCATAGCTCTGAAATACATCCTAATATATCTTGAGTTACTGGGTAAACATACCAGTGACAGTGATGTTGACAGCATTACTTCTCAGTCCATTTCCATCTTCACACCAGTATCCTCCACTGTCTGATGAAAAGGCAGGTTTAATGGTGCCAGATCCTGCTGAAGTCACCCAGTTAGAAATGTTTGTAGGGATGATTTCCGTGAGTGTCCTCATCACTTTCCATTCGCCTGAGCCATCAGACTTGCAATTAAAGGAGATGGACTCGTATTCAAAAAACTGCAGTCTTTTTGGGACAATATGAAGAAAAGCTGCACCTGAGAAATGCAAGAGATTCACCCTTTAAACTCTGCTGGTTATGTCACAGAAATTAATACAATTTATACATGTAATATCACAACACAGTCATTTGTATAGAATTAGTATGCATCACCCATGCAGGGTGCAGAAGCTGTCTATACAGGACAAGTTCATACACAGTATTGTGTATTATGCACACAGTCAGTAGAGCCCAACTGTAGTTGAGGGCATAAAACTGAAGAAAATAGGCTTGAAGCGTAAAAATACCTTTTGGTTACTTTTCTAAACTTGCACTGTCCTTCATGAAGTACACACCCTTAACGCACCCCGCGTCTACAACTGTTCAGATATTAATAGGACTGCATCGGTGCAGTAGAGAATGTGAGGCGGCCGGCTGAGAAACACAACATGTATGTTCAAATTTATTTTGTACTGCGCATATAAAAGTGGGCAGTCTTAGGTTAACAATGTGTGGGCTTTGCTGCCTTTTACAAATTACAAATTGCCTTTAAAATGATTTGTTTTAGTGTTTTGTTTGAATTCGTTACTATCATCAATTTCATTTTTAAAAACGTTTTTTTGTAACATTGGTACTGAACTCAAGAGCAAAATTCTTAATTGAACTTACTGCTGCTTACCATCTTTTTGAGCACAATTGCCGTTCTGAACTTGAGCACCAAGCACCATCAACACATTCATCACTGAAGAGACAAAGGACGAGACGTGTGGATCAGACGTAGATAATTTTACATGTAAATTCATTTCTTTTTTGGAAAGCATCACTTCAGTATATGATTAGATGTCAGTGGATTTACTTGCCATAGTCAGTTAGAAAAAATAGACTGAATATAAATATGTATACTGTAATAATAGTGCCCAGCTTAACAATAACTTCTCAATAACAGAGCCAACAAAGAAATGTGCAGATATTTTAGCAAATGGATTAGAACATCAATACAACGCATAAAACACACTTTTACTAAGTCACAGAGACAAACATTTCTTCTGCAAATAAAAATAGGTTTGATTAAGAAAATACAACATTGCTTAGATAACCTTAGCTTGTGTAATACTTTGTTTATCAACTCTTGCACAGGAGACGGACTCAATACTCACACAGTCTGATGAAGCGAGCTGTGACTTCCATCATGTCCTCTTGCTGTTGACTGTCTGAATATCAGACTGAAATGCAGAGGAAGTGAATTGTAGGTGAGAACTTCCTCTTCCGGTGAAGTTTATTTCTGATGTTGACACAATAGTAGGTTTGCGTGTTGTCTGTGACTGAGTGAGTTAGGGTATTTGTGCAGACAGACAAGTAGCACTCCCCCATGGCTGATGACCTTTCAAAATGATAGGTGTGAAATGGTTGTTACATCACCAGGGGTGGTCTCTTCCTCGCTGTATGCAAATAAACACAAAGGCTACATCACTGGTAGAAACCGATATGTTCTCTACACACAGAAGGACAAAGCTTCATGTAGAACCAAAAGTAAAAAAGGATTTGTAGACAGCATTTCTCAAAGTTGATACATTTTCTGCAAACTGAACAGAGTTCGCCCCCCCTCGTGGCCCAATTGTTGAAAAACACACGCTAAAGTGCCCTCCTGGAAGCCAAAACGTGCGCTAAAGTGTCCTCTTGGGAGCGAAAAAGCATGCCAAAGTGCCCTCTTGGTTGGCAAAACACACTAAACTGCCCCCTTGGCTGGTTAAAACATGATAAACTGCCCTCTTGGGAGCCAAAACAGGCGCTACAGTGCCCTCCTGGGAGCCCCTTCTTTTCGCCCCTGCCCTTCAAAAAGTCTGTGCACGCCACTGCCATCAGTTCTAGGTTTACATGTAAGTAGCGCACTGTACTAAGTTTTAGTAGTCATTTTTAGATATGTGTGTCTCTCCTACTCAGTATTCCTCACTGATTTCCATGCAAAAACAGAACTGCAGAACACGCATACTCTCAAAGTACACACTGAAATCAAATCAACAGTTACCCATCTCTATCTATCATTAAACCAAGATGACCTCACAAATTGAAGAGCAGCGGCTCAAGGCAGAGAATGACAAACTGAAGGACATATTATGGAATAATATCTATGTTGACACCTGAAGGACAGATTGAGGGAACTTTAGGCTGTGGTACTGAACACAGAAACTATCAGAGATGACAGAGGACATGATTATTAAAACATAGGTAATGAATAATGACGAGCACATAAGAAAAAGGTGAAAATGTTTCACGCATAAAAAGGGGATACAATCATAGCATTTCAATGTAAATGATATGGTTTATGAAAAACTTGTATCACATCAGTACAGTACAGCTTAAAGGCGCCCCCTGGAGTTTTCTTGTAAATGACAGTTCTGTTTACATTTAGTGTTCTCATATTTTCCACACCAGCAAAGCCAATTTTTCATTATTTTTTTTTTTTAATTGTGTAAAGGGTTTATTGTTTACTAGCTTTGTTATAGTATGAAACCATGAGCAGGACTGTTAGTTGTGTACACAGTGCTTGTGTATTGTGGAACCACTGAGACCTTTTAAAGTCCCAAAAATGATTCAACTAAGAGTTCACAGGGGTGAAATTCCCCCAGGGGGTGTTGTTGACCAAACTGAAAACTTAAACTTAGTTCACCACTCACAATTACTTGGCCATATTTAATATGCAGTTACAATCTTCTAGTCATATGGATAAATAACATTAGACAATGATGTTTTCACATTAAGTTTAGGGGAACAGAGACGAAGCAGACATCTTGCAGTGTTGTTTTTCCCAGTTGTTTGTTCCAAGTGCATCTGAGTAAACTCATGGAGTGTCATATGTATCAGAGTTCTGAAAAAATGGTCTTATTGAATAGCTATCAAATCTGAAAAACAGTGTAAGTCGACTGCAGCTGCTGCTGACATGCTTTTTCTTTGCAGACATTGTACACAAGGTGTACTGTTTTATTCATGTTTTAATAAATGTTAATATGTACTGTATCAAATTCCTCGTATAAGTACGAACAATGCAAATCCTGATTCTAATAATTGACTGATTCCATTTGTTTGCTTCAACCATTATTAATGTCCAACACTCTACACTACCTTCCTTGTACTGTCTGAGAAATCTGAGATTCTTATAGCTGCTAATTGTTGTTTGCAGTTGAATGTAGAAGAGTACAGAACAGTAAAACCCTTGATTGATAACATCTGAACACCAGGGGGCAGCACTGAGCTGTCCTTCACTAAGGGGTGGAACACAGAGCAGAGTATAAATAATAATTGTAATAAAATGATCAGAAGAATTTAGTATTTGTAACATATTAAAATGTCCTCATCATCACCAAGTAATCATTAATAAATAATTCAAAACGTTACAGCTTGCAGCTAGAGAAGTTTATTTGAAGCATTACAGTTGCTGTAACTTTTAGGTTTTTGATTCTTCCAGAGACAGGCTGCAAACATATTATTTGGCATTGTATTACAGTACTAAGAATTCATGAAGTGGAACAAAGTCTTCACCACATGCAGTACAGTCACTGATAGTGACAATACCAGCACAGCTGTCCAGTGATGTTAAACTGCAAAAGCAGAGAGAACTGGACTGTTAGGGAGTGTATCACTCTGAGTGGGTTTTAAAAAAAGAATGGAACGTGCTGTAAAGTTTCAGTATCGGCATTAGCTTCAAAGAGGGGCTGTGTGTTGGATATCAGTGGTTTAATATATTAATGGAACCTATGATGAATGTTTTTTTAAGCTCAGTGTGTCTGCTTCATGTCAAACTGCTGCATTGGTATCAGCGTGGTTGCTGACCACACCGAGTGTATTTAAAAAGCTGCAGCAGCTCTGATCTTATAAATGTCAAGACGTGTGAACAGACAGAGCAGATGGAACAACGTGACCAGACAGAGCAGATGGAACAATGTGGTTTAACTGTCACACACTTTAATAAACCACCGACCCTTAAAAGTACTTACTGATGGCGTTACAAAGCCAATAAAGGCTGAGGACCATAAACCACACGACCCTTTCCAAATACTGTGATACTGTGAACAGCTCGATTACTTTCTGCTGCAAGAGCAAGTTGATTGGAAAATAAGTACATAAGTATAAGTAAGTATAATCTCGCCTTAAAAGTAAAATCTACCATGTACAATATACTGTCAAAATGTGAGACCAATTCACCTTCCAAAGGTGAAAAAAAACAACCGTTTTTGTTCCCTTAAAATCTTGACAATCCTCTTTAGGGTGTAAAAAATACTCTGCTTCTTTTTCTTCAATGGATTTCTACCCTGGTGGTTTTAGAAAGGAGGAACGAGGAGCTTAAACACAAAAGCCAACAATAACTATCGTAGTTGTTAAAGAACTGAAACGTTTTCTGCCATCACTCTGGTGTCTGGATCAGAAGTGCGATCTTCTTTGTCCTAGCAACAAACAGCAAGACAATGACTTGGAAACACACTGTAATAAAAGCAGTTTTTCTCTCGCATATTCATTTTTTTTATTTTTACAATTTTAGAAATATATACACTAAAGAAAGAAGTAAAGAAGAAGAAGTAGCCCCCCCTGCCCCCCAACCGCCCCTAAATTAAATAGTAAAGTAGTCCTCAGTCCTTCAGTCAGGTGCAAGTGGCCTGTAAAACACACAATAGCATGGAAGTTAAACATATGACATCTTATTTTATTTATTTTTTAAAGTTTGTTATAAAGTGTACAAGACTAAGAATCTATGTTGGGCTGAACAGCATAGAGCAGCTACAGGGTGCTCACAATGACAATGCTCATGTTCAAGTTCACCATCTTAGTTTAGCCTGTTAACATGGTAAAATTTGATACTAGCACAAAACACAAAGGACAGCTGAGGCAGTTGGGTATTCAATTAGATGTTAAGGTGTTTGGCCATAGACCAAAGTACTGGATAAAACTTTTCACATTGTGATTTTTAGCAAGTAATACATGTATAATCTATAACAAATTTCATATCTGGGCAGTCTGACTGTAAGTGTGACATTTCACAGAAATACATTCTGACTGGACCAAAAGTGATGGGAGTTAAACTGAAAATGATCCTACATGACTTCTCTCAGTATGGCCCTACAATAGTGTGATCAAGATTCCACTTTGAGTTCACTGTAAATTAAAAACAACATGACCATCATAATGCCAAACACAGCTGTATCACTGTTTGAGAGCATAGCTGTTAATGTTCATCATTTTTTAAAACCTCCAAGTAAACCGATTTGGTGTATATTTCATTGGAGTCTTTGTAAAGCTTGTTCATATTCTAAACTTTAAAAGAGGTCTTACAAGGGTTATGCCATCCGTGATTGAGTGCAAGAACATTAACTGTAATATTAGAGAAAGAGATTCTGAATCAGCCTCACCTCTGGTGGACTGAAGAATAGATGACACTCTCTTCTGGTGAACTTGCCTTGGTCCTTGCACTTCCTGTTTCATGAAGTAAACATATCAGTTCATTGTTGTTTAATATTACTGATAACAGGCAAAGCAGTTCATTTTTACTTTAGGATTTTTTATTCTTCATTTTATAATGTTTTTTTTCACTGGCTGGTGTTTTTTCAGCTTATGAGATACTCTGCATCAGTGGCTAATAAGGCAATAGTTAAAGAAGATATACCACAGAGCTGTTGGTTATTTTAAACTGTTCAGTGTGTTCATGTTGAAACTTTCCATCTCATAGTGCATGTCACCTTTCACAACCTCGAGGCTACTGAGGGGCCTCTGTGGTTTTCTCATGTGGTTGACAGCTATAAATTATCACGTGCTACCAAAGTACTGAAAAGTAAACAGTGTTCTGCAGACATATCTGACAATGTTTGATTATTTAAGTGCTAGAATAATGTGACAATTGCGACCCTGTTCAAGTTGGAAAATGATTAATTTTTAATTACTAATTTAGCGTTAACCAACAGTATCACACCGAAAACTTCATATAGTCTCATTCTGAAAGGAAGTGATCCCCAGTTAACAGTGAAGTGGGAGGAAACAGAAACTACCTTTCTTCTTCCTTTGGTGTTTAACAGCAGCATATGTGACATCGTCTGGATCAACTGCCTTTTCTCCTGCAGAACAGTAACATAAAAAAAAAAAAAACAGAAAGACAGTTTCTCACATCCTGTTTTTCATTATCAAGCTGTCTTATCATGAAGGGTTTGAAATGGTATTTGTGCACATTGTCATCTGTGGCATTAAACAGCACTTCAGATATTAGTTAAAACCACATTTTTAATAATTAAAAAAAAATGTTGCCCAAGCTTGTAAGAAACACTTTTATAGTAAAATGTACCTTTTTCTTTCTTTTGTTGTTGGACAAGAGCATATGTTGCATGTTGTGGATCGACAACACCGTCCGCACCTGCAACTGAAACATAAAACTGTCACGCTGTATTTCATTAGAAAAAACTGCACATACTATATAAAGTATAGCAAAGACAGAAGGATAGGAGGAATACAGTAATTGCAATATAAAAAAAAAAGTCAGACACAATATATCAAGACAAATTAAATTTGTAAGTTTTTTCTTTGAGCAAGTTCTAACTGAACAATAGCCTTTTCTCTGCCTAAAATATAAGTTTCTTAAATCACAAAATGTGCACAAAACTACAACTGCAAAATAACTGCAAAAATGCAGAATAACACAAATATTCAAAGTACACCAAATAATCTCTCTTTAATCTGAAAGGGGTTACTGTGTTTAGAATCAAACTAATTGTTGCACAAACTCTTCAGATTAAGTAGACATTTTTTTTCAAAATGTACCTTTTTGGACAAGAGCATATGTTGCGTGTTGTTGATTGTCAACACTGTCCGCACCTGCAACTGAAACATAAATCTGTCACGCTGTGTTTTGTTAGAAAAAGCTGCAGATAGTATACTGTATACATTGTATACAGTATAGCAAAGACATGAAGATAGGGGAATACAGTAATTGCATATATATATATATATATATATATATATATATATATATATATATCGTACCTAACACATTAAGACAACTTCAACCTTGAGTTTTTCTCTTTGAACAAGTTCTACCAGAACAATAGCCTATCCTCTGCCTCAAATAGACGTTTCATAAAGCATAAAATGAGTAAAAAACTATGTGTAAAATAATTTAAGAAGTGCAGATTACCACAAATATCCCAAGAACACCAGAGAATACTTCTAAGAAGAAGAATTTTAACAAAATGTACCTTTTTTCCCCTGTTTTTTGACAAAAGCATATGTGGCATGTTGTGGATCGACAACACTGTTCTCTCCTGAGACTGAAACATAAAAAAGGACAACACTCACTGACCTGCTGTATTTTATCAGAAAAAGACACATATACAGTAAAGCAAAGACAGGAAGACAAAGGTATACAGTAATAAGACTCAAAAAGTCAGACCTAACATTACGATAGCTTAAACCATAGGTTTTATTTTTCTCTGAGTAGGTGCCAATAGAATAATTGAATTTTCTTTGCCTTAAACAGACGAAAATGAGCTGAAATTCAGCAAAATATCCAACAAAAAAAGTTTTTCACCTCTATGATCTTCATGTGAACGTGATCCTGGTTTTGGCTTTCCAGATGAAAAACAGATCAATACTGAAGGACAGAAAAGAGCAAATGTCATCAACACATGAGTCTTTAAAAGAATAATTTCAGTGTATGTGTTTTAGAAATGACACTGAAGACATTAAATCCTGTACTATCAGAGGAGGAGAAGTGAATGAGAATTAACATGAAAAACACCATCATCAAAGCTATTTAGACTCCTACAATTTGACTGATTAAAAAACGCTTAACATGTACTAGGTTAAAGTAGTAGGACACAGCATCGCTCTACCTTTGTGTTTCCTGCAGAGAAGTGGTCCCATCACCAACAGCAGCAGACCCCCCAATAAAATCCAGACAACAATCCACAGAAGGGAGAGGAGATTAGATGAGGGGCTGCTGGAAGGTGGAGTCTCTTTGGGGGCTTCTTTACTTGGATTTAAAACAGTCAGTCGGCTCTCTGGTGATTCTCCAGCTCCAGGGATTTTGCACCTGTAGAGTCCTTCATCAGACGTGGAAACATTTTGGATGGTCATTGCCACACCTTTATACTGGGTACCAAGATGGAAACCGTCTTTGTAGAAATCTGCAATGTGTTCTGACTCAGATTTTTCCTTCAAACAGCGAAGAACCACATCATGTCCCTGCACCACAGGACGGGCTGGTACGTCCAGGATCACAGAACCATCTGAACAATGTGGTAAAAGTGTATTATGTTAATGTCAATCCTTGTATGTTCATTACAAAAACATCAGTAACATATGCCTCATCCATTCCTGTGTTATTTATATATTACACAAAATTGTTGAATTTAACAACAATGCAAAGGCAAACACATTGAAAATCCTGAAATAATACAACAGCATAAACCTTAATTTTAACCAAAAACATCAAGAAGTGCCATATTTAAGCAATCTTCCCGTTTACAAGTAACTGTATATCAGTCAGAAGTGGCTTTTGTCTTAAAGCCGAAGAGTTTAAAGAAATAAAAGTAATATTATATTACTTGTTTTATTAATCCTACTTCAGTTGCAGCTGGATAAATCCGACTAAGGGTTCAGTGTGAGCCACAAACTGCAACAATTAAGTTGGTAAATTGTGGGTACAAAAGTCACAGATTCTGGTCATGCAGTAAGCAGATTAAAACATGACGCATGATTAAAAAACATGGCAAAGACAAAATCTAAACGTTCTGCAATTCCTCCCTTTGTTATGTGGGCACCTACAGTTTTTTTTCTCTGTGTTTTATGATTGTAAACTCAATATCCTCGTGGGTCTTTCCATCTTTTAGGTCTTTCAGGACTACCTGAACTGACATCTACTTTAAACAAATAGTGAGTTCCAAAATGCTAAGTTCAGCTAACTGTGTCTCTGCCTCAAATAAATCAGACTCTCTTGATTAACTTTTTGCTAAACATACCAGTGACAGTGATGTTGACAGCACGACTCATTCTTCCCTCTGCATCTTCACACCAGTATGCTCCACTATGGCGTTTAAAAGAAGGATTAATGCTGCAGGACGAGGCTGATGAGCTCCACGTGTCAGAAACTGCTGGAGTTATTGGAGTTTGGAGAGTCCTCATCACTCTCCATTCAGTCAAACCAGTGAACTCCTCGCAATTTACAGTGAAATTCTGATATTCAAAGAATTGCAGTCTGTTTGGAGAAACACTGGGAAAAACTGCATCTGAGACAAAAACACAGAAATACAACAATCAGTTGAAGACATGTTGTCCACATGTAATATTCACCATTTACAAAAACAATACACATCCTTAAATGTATCATTGCTTACAATTTAATATACTTTCTGCAACTTGCAAAGAACAAGGTGGCTGTGGTTGTGGTTACAATGTCTGTTCAAATCTGCATTAGCTTCACTCTGTAACACGATGACATAGTTCTTGGTCTCTAAGCACTGTTGATGTTGACTGTTGATCTCTTTTTTAAATCAATTTGCTGCAAATGTCTAAACAAAAAGCATAACAGGAAATATCAGAATCAGATTCAGTATGAACATATGTTAGGTTTCTAGTCTGAGTTTTTCATTTCACCAAATGCTACACACAGTACTGAGAACAAGTATAAGTAATGACGGCAATTATCAGGAATATCTCATGGCCAAGCAAGAGTGTTAGGGATATTAGTCCAGCAATAAGTTAAGATATCCAACTTACCAGCTTTCTGAGCAGAGTAACTATGGCCAATTTGTGCAACTAGCAGGGCCACCACATCTATTACTGAAGAAACAGAGGAAAAGAGCTGCCTACCAAACACAGTATAGAAATATTTGTCCAATGGCTAAAAATACAGATTAGTAATTGAGTGAGAAAAAGTGTCAGTACTTACACAGTCTGGTGCAGAGGGCTGTAATGTCCATGATGTCTTGCTGCTGACTGCCGCAGCACAGACTGAAGTATAACTATGACACAATGCACATCGGTACCTCCTCTTCCTGTTTGTACTATTTCTGGTGTTGATGCAGCAGCAGGTTTGAACTGTATGTCTAGAAATATCTTCAAGATGCACAACTGCTATTGTAAAGTAAGTGGAACAGTGTCAGTCACTGGCTTTCTCACAGCAAGAGTCATAAAACCTGCAACTGATGGTGAGCCTCCTTTGCTGTTTTTTGAATATTGCGGGTAAAGTGAGTGCTCAATGGTGACAGTCAAAAAACACTGTCCTTAAAAATATAAACCTAATATCCATGATCTACGTAAATGACACACAGCGTGTACTATAACTTCTTTTCCCAGTGCAAAAGATAAAATCAGAGAGTTGATCACCAACTCACTCGCCGAGCTAGAAGAATACAGTTTGAACTTTGACAGACTGCTGGGTTGAGAATCTGGACTACATCATTTACTTGGCTTGATTACCATTGGAGCAAACATTGGCAATTTTAACATGTTTTGACTGATGTCTACCATACTGTTGGTAGTCTGCAATGGCCTTCCAAGACCATAGCTGCATGAGAGTATATAGCTTGTCAGGGCCTTCAATAACTATTCAAATCACCATTGCAATACTATTTTTTTTTTCTTACACAAAAATGTGTTATTTTTCTACATAACAAAAAATGGGTAAGCTTAAGAAGAGTGCAAATTTTCGCTGAATGGGCAATATGTAGTTTGAGACAAAAATTCAAAATGAGAATTCGAGTTTAGAGGCTCTATTGTCACACTTCAGCCGTCATAATCCACACAGCCACTAGAGGTCTTTTCAGTTAAATGTAATCACAAGTCATTATTGGCATTTAAATAATGACTATTAGTGTTTTGGATGACATAACCTGCCCAAAAATGTATCACCAAAAAAACATGGAGGGTTTTCCTGAAACTCTAGACTTTAATATTGCTTTACTAGGTACAGATTCAGTATTTTAATCAAGAACACCTAGCCTGACCACAGTCTTTAAGAATGTTTAGGGAACTGAGCCTAGGATTTTTTTGTAAATAAAAGTCTGTATTGCAATTGCAAGTTTGCAATTGATCTGTCACCCTGCAGAACTCTGATAAGATTATGATTCCCATGAATATCTGAAAGAAGTCCTACTCTGCCCTCTGCAGTCCCTCAGCCACTATTACTACTAGACTGTACAACATGACAAAGAGATAACTTCTTGGGTTATGGCTCAGTTTTATTTGTGTCAACAGACTTCTCCCCTGATTGAATAAAGGTGTGACAGTTATACTCGTGGGCAGGATATTTTACGAGTGCAACTCACCTCCAACTTAAACTGCTTCTTAAAAGTAGTTCATTAACTAGAATCATTCTGAATATCCTGCTGTTGGGACTGTTTCATCACACACTGAGCGGAATGTCCCATGAGATTTACAGGAAAAATCACCCATTCAATCAAAGTGATTACTGATAGTATATAGACTGGATATGCATGTGACATGTGGCTACATGGTGAATGTTAAAAGTTGCACATATTATTGTTCATGCAATGGAAACTTATTGACAGGAACACAAGGAGAACAAACCTTATCTGATTACAGTTGACCTGCTTAAAAGGAACAAAACATTTATTTGAGGGCTTTGCTCCTAAAACTTGCTGCGCACTGAGGTTTAGTTCGAAGTTGTAACTACAGCAAGCAAACCAATACCTATTTGTCAAATAAGATCAGGTCTGCCATCACAAGTACATGTCTTCTTTATATTATTATTATTTTAAAAATGTTGAAGTTTTGAGGGCCTTTTTTACATTGAAATATTATAAATATATATCTGAATGTTTCAAGGTGTTTTGCATGACAATCTTCCTCAGTTATACAAATGAAGAATATAAATAGTCAAAGCTTTTCTTTGCCCTCTTCTCAATTGGCCAAATTCACAATATTGTGGTTCTCATTCATATATTTTCTGTCCTTCAGAATCCTTTAGTATATACAAAACATGCACTTCAAAATGATGTCTTATTTTGATATAAAATGCAACAATTGATACAAAAGTGGGCAGACAAGGAGACAGAGGAGACACAAAAGAAGAAACAACAGGATGAAACGGCACCAGTGATGGAACTAAATAAGGAACTGAAGGAATGATGAGGAGGGAACTAGTGGAACAGAGAGATCAACTTAAGGAACAGCTCCAGAAAGTTGAGACGGAGAGAGTGAGTGGAGACAAACACAAGAGAGAGGAAATCTATTTGACAAACCTCAGGAACTATTAAAATAGAAAATTTGTGAAAAACAAATGATGAACAAAGAAACATTTCTGGGCGCATAAAGTACCAGGTTACTAGAACTGACACACAGAGGGGTTTTAGAATTCATTCAGAATTAGTGGAATACAGAAGTTGAAATCAATCAGTGCAAGGGTCACTAAAAGTCCAAAAGGTGAAAAGATAATAAATCACAAACATTTCATTAGTACACCTGGAACTTGCATAAATGGCGAACCACAGACAAATCTTTCCATGCTTTCTGTGGAAAAGATGGAGTGTAATTTGAATTTTCATTAAACAGGGTAGAGTGGGAAAGTGGGATTTAGGATCAGCAGGTGCAGCAATGACAGCGAGGACGACATTTATGATGGTATAACTGTTGTGTACACACAATGTTTAAAATGTGTCAGAATAAGATCTTCTATAAAGAGGAAGCTATCCCTTTTTCTTCTTAATACTATTAGATTCTACTGTAAAACACAGGAGTTATTGTATGAGTTATTAAGTTTTTACATAGACCTCATCAAGTATTATCGGTATGACATACCATGTTTAATAAAGTACACATATGTAGTTGTAGCTCTATGTTGAAGATTCACTTTTGTTATTTTTATACGATCTCACATGTAATCCTTTTAGAACTCTTCTATCATGCAACTTTTATTATTAGTATTAATGATACTACATTAGACTTTTTAAAAATAGTACTAAATAATAACAACATATTTTTCACTTAGAAGACAGATTTAAATCAGAGAGATGACAAATCAACTTCATGGTTGTGTAGTTGAGATCAAAATGTAAGCCAAGTTTAAAGATGGCCATTTGCAAATCACACAAGTTCTCCTAGTTATAAAGATTAGTCACACTGTCTATAAAAAATGGTCGCACATTGCAATGATTACAATCTGGAACACTGGACTATAATAAAACAACCAGTCACCTGATCATCCTAACATCAAACCTGGTGTTGTTTGCAGTGTATTATATTTGGTTTCAACATTTTTGTAAAAGCCTTTCGTAAATGATTTCCTACAGCTGTGGGTAAGAAAATTATAGAGACACAAAGTTGTATAGAGAGAGTTTCACACTATCCACTGATGATTCAAGGCATGAAAGCAAAAATAAATCCTCAATATTTTGGATGTATTTTTTCAATCTGACTGGTATAAAAATAAAAGACATCTATTTGATTGTGCAGATGTGCATGTTTGTGCTATGAAGTGAACACACCTCATATTATCATACACGGATAAGTCCAAAGTGTAAATCCTTTTGAGGACTTTGACCGCAGTTTACCGAGAAGTGAGGCGACACCTTTGAGCACGCAACAGGTTTGTTTGATTTTCTAAGATGAATCCATTGCACTGTAAAAACTAACATATAGAATTTACCCAATAAATCTGAGGTAACAATCTGCATCTACTTTTTTGGGTAGATTTAATTCCATATTTTTAGTATAAAATAACTGAAATAAAAAGCTATGGAATACTAAAATAAATTGGGTTATATTTATCTAACAGTTCTTTATATATCTAGCAACTACTTACTCATCAAAATTGGGTAAAATTAACTCTTGATTTCTAAGTAATACCTGATAATTACTATTCAAAGTTAATTAATATCATTTTGTAACTATTGCTTATTGAGAGAAGGCAAGATTTACCCCAAATAATTACTATTCAAAAATAATTCATATCAGTTAGTTACCATTACTTATTCAGAGAAGGTAAGATTAACACACCCCCCCAAAAAAAAGAAAAAAAAAAGACTCTCAGATGGTAAACCATCAAATACGGTTAGGAGCAGACAGATAGCAGCGGAGGGAAGAGAAGAAAAATAAAAATTACACTCCTTCACAACTCCATCTAACTCTGTTCAGACAAAAGATCCTCTTGAGGGGAAGAGGGGAAATGTGTGCCTATTGCATGAGCTTATTTTTGAGGCTGTGGCCCTTCTTCAGTAGTTTCGCCCTGTCAAGCTCCAAAAAAAGTTTTTGAAAAGCTTCAAACGTGTTCTTCAGCTGCTTTGGATATTCGAGGTTGAGAGCATATATCAGTCCCATCAGCAGAATGCAGGGTTTTGTTCGGCTTCCACATCATTCCATCACTGTGTTTCCCTCAATTACAATACACACATCTGATGGATCCTCCTCGGCCATGACACTGTGCATGACGATCACTTTCATTGTTTTGTCTGTGTGGTCCTCACATTCCTACATGTTAAAGAGAAAGAAACATTTACATATATTATTTAAGATGCTGTTCCAATACATTTCAGTTTATCTTGCACAGTAAAGAAGAGCAAAGGGGAGTGGACAGAAGACAAAAGGAGAAGCGGTGAAGAGGGGATACCAGAGGAGAGCCGAGTAGAGCAGAGAAGAGGAGGGGAGAGCAGAGAAAATGAGAGGAAAAAAGAGGAGGAGGGGAGAGCAGAGGAAATGAGAGGAGTTCAGAGCAGAGCAAAGGAAGACATGAGGATCTTTTTGAGTTAATCAGTCCTCTGTTATCAATGACATAGCCTACCTGGCAGTCATGGAAAAGATCTTCTTGTCTTTCACCAAGGTATTCAATGAGGCAGCAGACAACTACATCCCTTTTTTTCTCAATGCTCTGTGACTGTAGGGAGATACAATTTAGTCAAAAGACTGTTAGTGGAACTCAGAGATTTACATTAAGACTGAATTCCTTAAAAACTAAAACATTTTTAAACATTTCACAGATTTGTGTTGAACTGTAGTTTGTTAAATTGGTTAGGCGCTCATCTTTGTGCACAACAAAGCAATTGTTTACAAATTATTTCATTTTTAATTCACTTAAATCATTTATTACATATTTTTGAAAAAAGTGAAACAACATACGTCATTTACAGTCTCAGTATCAGTGAGTGGTCTATCAGGCTTGTGGAGGACAGCCGAGAGGATCTGAAGAGAGGGCAAAACATTAGTGAGGGTCCACATACAAAGTGACTTTGCCTGCAACAGAAAGAACAAAAATACTAAGATATTTCACAAGAAAAATGATCAGACATGTATCTGGGAAGACAAATATAGTAAGGAGGTTGTTATGGAGAAATAATAATTTCTCCATAACAACCGACTAACTATATATTATCCCGCTTATTACATGGCTTACAAGTTAAATAATTCATTGGAAATATGTTTATCAAAACACGACTTATATCGATTTATAAATTGCATCATTTAGCAATACATGTTACGATGTGTGTATTTGTGTTGTCATATCCGTCAGAGGCTCTGATCATGCAGGTTTGGTTTTCAGCCACAATGTGGAAGGAGCCTCCATTCTCCCTGTAACAAGTTACAAGGCATTTATCAAATATTACAATTAGTCTGAAGCTCTTTGATGAAGGTAGAAATTAAACATAAGATAAATATCCTGCATATGTTCTCTTTGAAACCTTTTCCTTTGCTCCTCTGATCAGAGCGGCGTCCCCGGAAACAGTCTGTTATACATGACAAGGGTCTGTTATACAGAAATAACAGGCTGTACTGTACCTCACTAAAATAAAGGCATTGCAGTTGCAGAAATTAATATTCATACTTAAAATAATAAAGCTATTACAAAATTATGAAAACATTTATTAAGCAATGACATAATGACCCAATAAAAATATAATTCTAAATAAAATGTTTCACTTGACCCCACTCATGAATAATCGAGGCTATAGGCCTATAACTGACTGGCCTATGAACAACAATTCCTTTAAAAACTTAAGTGCAGCCACTGTGGGTGTTTTCACACAGGCTAATGGCGGGATAGAGTGATACTTAGTTTCATCTCACAGCTTGTACACGTGTTTTTTTTCACTCTGGTCCAAACCAACTTCTCTGTCAAAACTCAGCACCACTGGATAAGCGCCATGTTTCCATGACAACTGACCAGAAAAGATGTGCGATATGTTTACATCAGTTTGTAAAAATGAAACTCTGAAAAAAAAAAAAAAAAAAAA
>CAEMYA010000185.1:46136-69967 GCA_903131615.1 Diplodus sargus | reverse complement strand
TGACCAGGCCAGTATAAATAAGCGCGCAGCGCCGCCCATCAATCAGTGCGTCAATCCACACCTTAGGTGGATGGAGCGAGGAGGAGGGGGGGGGCATGTGGGAAAAGATGAGACCATCCTGCCACACTAACAACAGATAAGGCACAAACAAAGACGCCCTTGCTGAACTGCAGGAACAGAAGGAAGAGGTGGGGAAACAGAGGGAAGAATTTCAGAAACTGAGGAAAGAACTGGAGACCCAGAGCTGCCGACTTAAGGGTCAACTTGATGAAAATGAGAGAGAGAGGGAAGATAATAAGCAGAAGCTTCAGTCAGCGGAGAGGGAAATAACAAAGAGAGAAAAGATGTTTGACAAACCGGAGGAATTATTAAGAAAAATGGAAAAACTATTACAAGATCAGTGGAAACTTGACAAGACTAAGAACATTTGGGGGAAAGAGATACTTGACAGGGAGAAATTGCTGGAGCCCATAGAGAATCCATGGAGAATTATCAGAAAGAGTGATGTTTAAATCTCTTTATATTAGACAAAGAGATGCAACTGTCAACACAATTAGAGAAAATAGTCACTAAAGACCAACATGTGAAAAAATATAGCATCACAAACATTTACTTGGTGTCTGGATTAAATGTCAAACTACAAATTAATTAATTCATGCTTGCTGAGACTGTTGACAAAACAAACAAAACAACAAATGCAGTATAATTTGAAATTTTATGAAACAATGTTAAATGAAGATTCGTGATCACTAGGTGCAGCTAGGTGACAGCAAGAACAACATTTATGATGGTGTAATAAAAACCACTAGATTTAATTAATTGTGTGCAGACAGTATTTCAAAACATGTACGAGATTTATGAATGAAATGACTGTTGACTGTTGCAGACATGTTAAAAATCTAAATAAAATCTAATTCAATAAGGTTTTGTGGGAGTTATTTTTTTTTCAAAAGAATGAATTACTGTTGGATTCTATAAACATTAATCCCAATTTACCACAAGTGTGTTCTTTGTTCCCTGTGATGGAGGCAACTGCAATGATTAAATTACTGATGTTTTAAAAAAAAAAACCTACAGTGCTTCACAGGAGGAAAAACACTGAGGAGAGTAATAAGTACAAGTGTACATGTCACAATGAAGTTATCTATACTGTGAAGTTAAATCTCAAGTTTCAAAATCAACAAAATACATAACAAGGACACAGCCTGTTTTTGATCATTCACTATCAAGAAAAAAAATCTGTCCCTAAAGTGACAGGGAGCAAACAGAGAGAAGATAAACTAGAGTAATGTGTGATCGATAGTTTGTTTTGTTAAAAATCTTCACATACAGTGTGTCAAAGCTACAGCAGGCAGGCGGGAGAATCAGACAGTGAACACACCTTAGTGATAACAGATGAACAGTATCAGAGTACGACTTCTCTTATTGGAGGACTTTGATCAGCAGGTTACTGCATGCTTCTCTAACAAGAGGAAACTTCGACACAAACTGCTGGTACGTACACTTTTCAATAATTCAGTTATATTAAACTGCTTATTTTATTTGAAGTTGTACAACATGCAGCACTGCTACATAATAATGATTGTCATGCCTGGATTTCAGCTAAACCTTTTTGTTTTAAGAGCCATTTGAAATGACTCTGAAAGCCGTGTTGTTTGCTGACTCTGTCTCATCCATATGGTTTATGGATGAGACATATACAGTATATGATGCCCTCAGAAAAGTAAACCCAGTATGCTCTCATCAAATGGACCGTTTTTCTGTCAGCCACAGACAGGTTAAGCTACTGAACTATGGCAGATAATCCATTAGCAGTTCTTTTTTTGAAATATACCACTGAATGTACAGACACTATTAATGAATGAAAGATTCAAATGCATTTCATTTCTTTCCTTAATCCTGTCTGAATGAGGCTTTTAACTGAAACTGTGACAGGTTATTTGGTGATTATGTTACTGCAGATGTTGCTCATTAGGCTAAATGATTTATTCACATGTAACAATCTTAATGACATTAAATGTCCTACACTAAAAACAGATTGTACATTCATTTAGATTTTTGGAAAATGATATTGCTTCTAAAACCGCTTTTTCAACTAATTACTATTTCCATCCATCCATCCATTTTCGTCCGCTTGTCCGGGGCCGGGTCGCGGGGGCAGCTGCCTGAGACGGGACACCCAGACTTCCCTCTCCCCGGACACTTCCTCCAGCTCTTCCGGGAGGATCCCAAGGCGTTCCCAGGCCAGCTGGGTGGCATAGTCACACCAGCGTCTCCTGGGTCTTCCTCTGGGTCTCCTCCCGGCGGGACATGCCAAGAACACCTCCCGAGAGAGGCGTCCCGGGGGCATCCGAACCAGATGCCCGAGCCACCTCAGCTGGCTCCTCTCGATGTGGAGGAGCAGCGGCTCTACTCTGAGCTCCTCCCGGGTGACAGAGCTCTTCACCCTATCTCTAAGGGAGCGCCCCGCCACCCTGCGGAGGAAACTCATTTCGGCCGCTTGTATCCGGGATCTTATTCTTTCGGTCATGACCCAAAGTTCATGACCATAGATGAGGGTAGGAACGTAGATTGACCGGTAAATCGAGAGCTTCGCCCTTCGGCTCAGCTCTCTCTTCACCACGACAGACCGATACAATGACCGCATTACTGCGGCCGCTGCACCGATCCGCCTGTCAATCTCACGCTCCATCCTTCCCTCACTCGTGAATAAAACCCCAAGATACTTAAACTCCTCCACTTGAGGCAGAAACTCTCCTCCCACCTGGAGGGAGCAAGCCACCTTTTTCCGGTCGAGAACCATGGCCTCGGACTTGGAGGTGCTGATTCTCATCCCAGCCGCTTCACACTCAGCTGCAAACCGCCCCAGGACATGCTGGAGTCCTGGCTCGAAGGAGCCAACAAGACCACATCATCTGCGAAAAGCAGAGATGAGATCCAGTGGCTCCCAAACCAGACCCCCTCCGGCCCATGGCTGCGCCTAGAAATTCTGTCCATGAAACTAATGAACAGAACCGGTGACAAAGGGAAGCCCTGCCGGAGTCCAACACGCACTGGGAACAGGTCTGAGTTACTGCCGGCAATGCGAACCAGGCTCCTGCTCCGGTCGTACAGGGACCGTACAGCCCTTAACAGAGGGCCTCTGACCTCGTACTCCCGGAGCACCCCCCACAGAATGCCACGAGGGACACGGTCGAATGCCTTCTCCAAGTCCACAAAACACATGTGGACTGGTTGGGGAAACTCCCATGAACCCTTGAGCACCCTGCGGAGGGTGAAAAGCTGGTCCAGTGTTCCACAGCCCGGACGAAAACCGCATTGTTCCTCCTGAATCCGAGGTTCGACTATCGGCCGAATTCTCCTCTCCAGTACTCTGGAGTAGACTTTCCCAGGGAGGCTGAGGAGTGTGATTCCCTGATAGTTGGAGCACACCCTCCGGTCCCCCTTTTTGAATAGGGGGACCACCACCCCGGTCTGCCAGTCCAGAGGCACTGTCCCCGACTGCCACGCGATGCTGCAGAGACTATTACTATTTCATAACATTTTCTATTTGAATATTTATCACTCCAGGACGTTGTCTTCCTTCCAACACTCATTTGTGGAGGCAGCTTACACACAACCATGTTACTTATACCATGGTTTATGTTTAAGTGATACAGAAACAGACATAACTAACACAACAAGGCACCATTAGGTTATCACTGATTGTCTGCTGCTTGTAGTTTGACGGTGTGCTGCCACATCAGTAAAATCTTACAATTTGCCAATTGCTATTTATGATTCACACACACTCAATCTGCTCTGAATGCATTAATAAACTGTACAGTCAGATCCATGGTGACAATTAGATGATTGATGGATTTCTATTGTTGTTGTTTTTTAACTTAAACCAGGAGTCACCAAAGTGAATCTGGATAACAGTTGTTGTTTAGCATTTAACTGATGAGTTAAATAAGTTTCATATGATCAGCTTTTTTCAACAGTTTGACATTTCTGCTCATGTCTCTCCTCAGCAGGTGAAACATCAACTGAAAAACCAGTATTACATCTGTCCCCTGTGTTACCATGGATGTCTTGGCTGTCTTGGCTGGCCTAATTCTTGGTGTGGTAGTCTGCGCTGTTGTGTGGACATATAAACGTAAGCTACAGCTTGTTGATGTTACATTAAATAATTTCCCAGTCTGGGATCATTAAAGTATTTCTATCTTAATAGCATGTCTGAGTGCAAAGCATCAACACAGTTTTACTCTTGATAATATTAAATCATTATTAGTTTTATGATGTGTATGGTGGGAAAAAAATGAACACTGCATCATGGTTTTTACTTTCATAGTTCATTCAAGCATACAGTTTCTGAAATGGGACATGAAGGACATGTTGAATTTACTGACATTCTGTTTGCTGTCTAATAACACCTTTTTGGTGTGTTTCTGTGTTCTTCATTGTCATGTCTTTTCTTCACAAATGGTGACACAGCTGATTTGCAGAAGAAAAATACATCTCTTCAAAATCAGTTGCGGAAACAGAGGGAAAAACTGGAGAAACTGAGGGAGGAACAGAGGGAAGAACTGGAAAAACTGAGTCACCAACTTGGGGAGCAACTTGATGAAATTGAGAGAGAGAGGAAAGAGAATAAGCAAAAGCTTCAGTCAGTGGAGAGGGAAATAACAGAGAGAGAAAAAATGTTTGACAAACCGGAAGAATTATTAAGAGAAAAGGAAAACCTCTTACAGGTTCAGTGGAAATTGGATGAGACCAAGAAAAGTTGTGAGAAAAAGATACTTGACAGGGAGAAATGGCTGGACAACATTGAGGATCTGTTGAGAAGTAACAGAGAGATGTTTGAATCTCTTTAGATCAGCTAAACAGATGCAAATATCAACACAATCTGAGGAAATAGTCACCAAAAGACCAACATGTGAAGAAATATAGTATCACAAACATTTACTTGGTGTCTGGATTAAATGTCAAACTACAGATAAAAAATCCTGCTTGCTGGGACTGTTGACAAAAAAACAAAACAACATATGCAGTGTATTTGGAATTTTATGAAACAATGTTAAATGAAGATTCATGATCACTAGGTGCTGCTAACTGACAGCAAGGACAACATTTATGATGGTGTAATAAGAACCACTAGATTTAATTAATTGTGTGCAGACAGTATTTCAAAACATGTACGAGATTTTTCAACATATCTATAAAAGGTGTCAAATATATGGATGAACTGCTCTGTGATGTGATGTCATGTGTTTGTAATGTCAAGGTTTTTGTTCAAAATTTGCTGATTGTTGCAGACATGTTAAAAATCTCAATAAAATCAAATTTAATAAGGTTTTGTGGGAGTTATTTTTTTTTCTTCAAAAGAATGAATTACTGTTGGATTCTATAAACATTAATCCCAATTTACCACAAGTGTGTTCTTTGTTCTCCGTGATGGAGGCAACTGCAATGATTAAATTACTGATGTTTAAAAAAAAAAAAACCCTACAGTGCTTCACAGGAGGAAAAATGCTGAGGAGAGGAATAAATACAAGTGTACATGTCACAATGAAGTTATCTGTACTGTGAAGTTAAATCTCAAGTTTCAAAATCAAGAAAATATATAAAACAAGGACACTGCCTGTTTTTGATCATTCAAAAAATGTAATTGATCCTTAAAGTGACAGGGAGCAGATACAGAGAAGATAAACTAGAGTAATGTGTGATATACAGTTTGTTTTGTTTAAAGTCTTCACATACAGTGTGTTAAGGCTGCAGCAGACAGGTGGGAGAATCAGACAGTGAACACACCTTAGTGATAACAGATGAACAGGATCAGAGTACAACTTCTCTTATTGGAGGACATTGATCAGCAGGTTACTGCATGCTTCTCTGACAGGAGGAAACTTTGACACAAACTGCAGGTACGTACGCTTTTCAATAATTCAGTTATATTAAACTGCTTATTTTACTGAAGTTGTACAACATGCAGCACTGCTACATAAAAGAAATGCCTGGATTTCAGCGTAACTGTTTTGTTCATATGAAGTGACTCTGACAGCCATGTTGTTTGCTGACTCTGTGTTATCCAGTTCTACCTCCTGTGTCATCATCATGCGTTACATCTTACTGGCAGCTCTTGTCCTCATTCCCCTGTGGAAATGTAAGTAGCAGCTCTTGATGATCATACTAATATGAAAACATTAATAACAGAAATGTAGGCTTACAGGTCTGTTTGTAAAAATACATCTGGTTGTATTGTTCTGTTCTTGTTGGAATTACAGGTGAAAGACTTGCTATCATATTTTCATCTTCAGTCATATAATGATTCACTGGTTCAAGTTTTACTTAAATCGCTGCTGTGCTTTTGTGATTCCAAAAAGATGAGAAAGTGGACCAGGACACGATCAAGTCACAGGACAAAGAGAAAGAATCAGAAAAAGCCCTGAAGACTTTGACAGAACAGATGAAGGACACTGAGAACTTGACAGAACCACAATTTCAAAAGGTAAGACCGAGTGTTGCACAGACTAGGCAGAAACTGAAGCAAGGAAAGATAACATAACTTTGCAATCACCATTTTGTAGATTTTTTTTGAGAGACAGTTGTATATGAATGTAATACTTCTTAGATAAAATGATGCATAAACAAAGGAAACTGGTCAAGCATCTCTATCTTAAAATAAACATAAAAGCTTGAATCCCACTGAGGATCTTTTTTTGTATGTTGTGTTTCGCCATCATGCAACTGACAAGGCTTTGAGCAAAACCATAATTGGAATAGTCATTTATGTTATCTTGAGTATACTAGTCAACGAATGATACAATACGTGTGCTCAAAGTGTAAATAGTTAAGAATTTTCTTTTATTCTCCTCAGTTACTTCTGTCATTTCAGACATCTGTCTATGCTCTCCACTATAACAGCAGTTAATGAGGAATAACACCAGCTGAAGATGTACATTTCTGATGTTATTTCTCAAAATGTATTTTACACATTGCTGCTGCAAACATCTTGTAACACTGACAAACTCACTCCAGTTAAAGAACTTTCCATTATGACATTGGTTTCAGTTTTTATGCATATATCCAATCATATTTGTGTTGTGTATAGTGAATGTAACATAATAATTTCAATTAGAGCATGAGTTGGTAAGTTTTTCTGTAAGCATTTTTGTTATATATGGAGTAAATCTCTCAACATACTGAGAGCACTCAATTAATAAAACACTCTGAGTAATAAAATCAAAAGTCTGTGGATGTTGTCGGCCTCTAACAAGCACATCCAAGCAGCCTCTTTGCTCGTCGTCCAACAGCTAACTCAGTAGCACAAAGCAAATAACACCTGAGCTAAAAAACACAGTCATTCCAGCAGCAACATGACTGATCAGTAGCCAGGTCAGCAGCACAAAACACACACCTACAGAAATAGGGAATACCTGTCACACTGACTAGCATTTTTTTACTAAGGCACGTTCGTCAAGTCTATTTTGCTTGTGTTTGTGATTGCAGCAATGGAAAGTTATTAAATCATGTATTTACAAACCCCTGCTTCAATAATTGACTTGACTGGACTGTTTTACTACTTGAAAAAAGCTGAAATTATATTATAATCAATATCAAATTGTTTTATAAATGACATTTTAGGAGGTTTATTGGAAAAAAAATATCTGCCAATTGTTTTGTTTTTTGCTTTCTATGAATTACAGCTGGTTTAATTTTTTTTCAGAATTTTAACTGGACCAGACAGAGAAAGATAATAATAGACAGCTACTACACACAGAGATTGCTGAAGCCAATAGGGATATCACTGTTATTAAACATTGTATCTGCCCTTTTGCTTTTTTACATCTTGTTTTGTTTCATTCCATTTTACAGAACAACACAATGCAGAACCAGAAGGACAGACTGTTCTTTAAACCTGCTTTCACAGCCCTCAACCTTGACACAGTATTCTTCCTTCTATTAATACACACGTGTGGAGGTAACAGGTAACACTTATTACTGATATATACTATAATAATACATGATGTTATCTATGAATTTAATGTCGATTTCTAAGATTTATAGATAAAAACAATGATTTTGGCAGTTGTGAAGTTCCATCTATAGCATCATTTTGTATTGTGGTTTCCAGAAAGTGTAAATTTATAACAACGGCATTAAAAATCGATGCATTTTTCTCCGTCATAGATGACACTGTTTATCACCGAAAAGGTGTTACTACTGATTTTTTATTTGTCTTTTCATTTCAGCTGATTTGGTTCAATCCATTTCCACACTGTCTCAACACATGTGGTCGATTGTCGTCTTGGCTGAAGTGGCTTTTAGCTTTATTCTTGCTGTTTATGCCACATACAAATGGAAACGTAAGTCCCACTACTGTCATTTTCAGTGACATGCCGCGTGATTCATTCATAGTAAAAAACAATGAATGCTAACACAGGTTTCATCATTTCAAATAGCATGGACACATTGTTGAAAGTGATAATTCAATATTAAATAGCTTTTGTCTCATTTTGAAATGTATACAGAAGTTACAGCTTGTTAATGGTTATATTAAAAGCATGTGTCAGTATAAACGCCAACCCTGGTTTAAACTTGATAATATCAATAATACTTTGGTCTAGTTTTATGTTGTGTGTTGTGGAAAAAACTAAACACTACATCATGGTGTTTACTTTCATATTTCATTAAAAGGATACAGTGTCAGACATGTCTTTGATAAAAAAAAAACCCCCGAAGGATGTTTAATTTACTATGGTGTTGTTTGATAATAACACCTTTTTGGTGTGTTTCTGTGTTCTTCATTGTCATGTCTTTTCCTCACAAAAGGTGACGAAGCTGATTTTTTGAGGAAAAATACATTTCTTCAAAATGAATCCCGGAAGATGGAGAAAGAAAAGGACGACGCAGCTGCTGCACTGCAGGAACAGAAGGACGAACTGGAGAAACAGAGGGAAGAATTGCAGAAATGGAGGGAAGAAATGGAGAAACAGAGGGGAGAACTGGAGAAAGAGAGGAAGGAACAGGAGAAACTGAGGAAAGAACAGAGTGAAGAACTGGAGAAACAAATGGAAGAAAATGACAAACAGAGCAAAGAATTGGAGAAAGGAAGGGAAGAACTGGAGAAAAAAATAGAAGAAAAGGAGAACCAGATGGAAGACCTAGAGAAACACAGGAAAGAACTGGAGAAACGGAGAGAAGAACTGGAGAAACAGAACGAAGAACTGGAGAAAGAGAGGGAAGAACTTGAGAAACAGAGGGAACAACGGGAGAAACAAAAGGAAGAACTGGAGTACCAGAGCGAAGAACAGGAGAACCAGAGGGAAAAACTGGAGAAACAAATGAACATTCAGGAGAAACAGAGGGAAGAACTGGAGAAAACAAGCAAAGAACTGGAGAACCAGATGGAAAAACTGGAAAAACAAATGGACGTACACGAGAAACCAAGCGAAGAACTGGAGAAAGAGAGGAAGGAACAGGAGAAACTGAGGAAAGAACAGAGTGAAGAACTGGAGAAACAAATGGAAGAAAAGGACAAACAAAGCAAAGAATTGGAGAAATGGATGGAAGAACTGGAGAAAAAAATAGAAGAAAAGGAGAACCAGAGGGAAGACCTGGAGAAACACAGGGAAGAATTGGAGAAACAGAGAGAAGAACTGGAGAAACAGAACGAAGAACTGGAGAAAGAGAGGGAAGAACTGGAGAAACCGAGGGAGGAACAGGATAAACAAAAGGAAGAACCTGAGAATAGGAGCGAAGAAATGGAGAAACAGAGGGAAGAAATGCAGAGACAGAGGGAAAAACCGGAGAAACCGTACAAAGAACTAGAGAACCAGACGGAAGAACTGGAAAAACAAATGGATGCACAGGAGAAACCAAGCGAAGAACTGGAGGAACAAATGGAAGAACTGGAGAACCAGAGCGAAGAACTTGGGAACCGGAGCGAAGAACTGGAGGAACATGGGGAAGAACAGGAGAAACAAAAGGAAGAACTGGAGAACCAGAGCGAAGAACAGGAGAAACAGAGAGAAGAACTGGAGAAACAAATGAACATACAGGAGAAACAGAGGGAAGAACTGGAGAAACAGAGGAAAAAACTGGAAAAACAAATGGACGTACACGAGAAACCAAGTGAAGAACTGGAGAAAGAGAAGGAAGAACTTGAGAACCAGAGTGATAAAGTGGAGAAACAGAGTGAAGAAATGGAGAAACAAAAGGAAGAACTGGAGAACCAGAACGAAGAACTTGTGAACCATAGCGAAGAACTGGAGAAACAGAGGGAAGAAATGCAGAAACACAGGGAAGAGCCGGAGAACCAGAGGGAAGAACCAGAGAACCAGAGGGAAGAACTGGAGAAACAATTGAACATACAGGAGAAACAGAGGGAAGAACTGGAGAAAACAAGCAAAGAACTGGAGAACCAGATGGAAAAACTGGAAAAACAAATGGACGTACACGAGAAACCAAGCGAAGAACTGGAGAAAGAGAGGAAGGAACAGGAGAAACTGACGAAAGAACAGAGTGAAGAACTGGAGAAACAAATGGAAGAAAAGGACAAACAAAGCAAAGAATTGGAGAAATGGATGGAAGAACTGGAGAAAAAAATAGAAGAAAAGGAGAACCAGTGGGAAGACCTGGAGAAACACAGGGAAGAATTGGAGAAACAGAGAGAAGAACTGGAGAAACAGAACGAAGAACTGGAGAAAGAGAGGGAAGAGCCGGAGAACCAGAGGGAAGAACCAGAGAACCAGAGGGAAGAACTGGAGAAACAATTGAACATACAGGAGAAACAGAGGGAAGAAATGGAGAAACAGAGGGAAGAAATGCAGAAACAGAGGGAAGAACTGGAGAAACAGAGTGAAGAACTGGAGAACCACACGGAAGTACTGGAAAAACTAATGGACGCACAGGAGAAACCAAGCGAAGCACTGGAGAACCAGAGCGAAAAACTTGAGAACCAGATCGTAGAACTGGAGAAACAGAGGGAACAACAGGAGAAACAAAAAGAAGTACTGGAGAAGAAGAGCGAAGAGCTTGAGAACCATAGTGAAGAACTGGAGAAACAGAGGAAACAACAGGAGAAACAAAATGAAGAACTGGAGAACCAGAGCGAAAAACTGGAGAAACAGAGAGAAGAACTGGAGAACCACAACGAAGAACTTGAGAACCATAGCGAAAAACTGGAGAAACAGAGGGAACAACAGGAGAAACAAAAGGAAGAACTGGAGAACCAGAGTGAAGAACTGGAGAACAAGAGAGAAGAGCTGGAGAAACAAATGAACATACAGGAGAAACAGATGGAAGAATTGGAGAAAGAGAGGGAAAAACTGGTGAAAAAAAACGAAGACCTGGAGAACCAGAGCGAAGAACTGGAGAACCAGAGCGAAGACCTTGAGAACCAGACTGAAGAACAGGAGAAACCAAGCCAAGAACTGAAGAACCAGACGGAAGAACTGGAAAAACAAATGGAAGAACTAGGGAATCAGAGCAAAGAACTTAAGAACCAGAGCGACGAACTGGAGAATCAGAGCAAAGAACTTAAGAACCAGAGCGACGAACTGGAGAACCAGAGTGAAGAACTGGAGAAACAAAAGGAAGAACTGGAGAACCAGAGTGAAGAACAGGAGAACCAGAGGGAAGAACTGGAGAACCAGAGTGAAGAACAGGAGAAACAGATTGAAGAACTGGAGAAACTGAGCGAAGAACTGGAGAACCAGTGGGAAGAACAGGAGAAGCAGAGGGACGAACTGGAGAAACAAATGGACGTACAGAAGAAACAGAGGGAAGAAATGCAGAAACCGAGAGAAGAACTGAAGAAACCGATTGAAGAACAGGAGAGACCGAGCAAAGAACTAGAGAAACAGAGGGAAGAACTGGAGAAACAAATGGACGTACAGAAGAAACAGAGGGAAGAAATGCAGAAACAGAGAGAAGAACTGAAGAAACCGATCGAAGAACAGGAGAGACCGAGCAAAGAACTAGAGAAACAGAGGGAAGAACTGGAGAAACAAATGGACGTACAGGAGAAACAGAGGGAAGAACTGGAGAACCAGAGGGAAAAACTGGAGAACCAGAGGGAAAAACTGGAGAATCAGAGGGAAGAACTGGAGACACAGACGACAGGACAGGAAAAACAAATGGACGTACTGGAGAAAGAGAAGGAAGAACTGGAGAAACAGAGTGAAGAACAGGAAAAACACAGCGAAGAATGGAAAAACACAAGGACATACAGGAAAAACAGAGGGAAGAACAGGAGAAACAAAGGTAAGAACTGGAGAAACAGAGGAAAGAATAGGAGAAACAGAGGAAAGAATAGGAGAAATAGAGGAAAGAAGAGGAGAAACAGAGGGTAGAACTGGAGAAACAGAGGAAAGAACTGGACAAAGAGGGAAGAACGGGAGAAACCTAGACGCCGAGGAACAACTTGAGGAGAATGAGACAGAGAGAAGAGAATAAGCAGAAGCTTCAGTCAGTGGAGAGGCAAATAACAGAGAGAGAAAAGATGTTTGACAAACCGGAGTTGCTCTAATGTTTTTATATTAGACATAAATATATTAGATATTAAACAGATGCAAATGTCAACACAATCAGAGCAAACAGTCACCAGAAGACCAACATGTGAAGAAAATATAGCATTAAACATTTCATTGGTGTCTGTGTTCAATCTCAAACTACAAATGAATTAATCAATGCCTGCTGTGACTGTTGACAAAAAAATTGTAAAAAAACAAAACAAAACAAAAAACAGGTATAAAGTATCATTTGAAATTATGAAAAAGAGTGCAGTGTTAAATGAAGATTCATTATTACTCTGTGCAGCTAACTGACAGCAAGGTCAACATTTATGATGGTGTAACTAACTAGCTTTAATCAATTGTGTCCAGACAGTATTTCAAAACATGCGCAAAATTCATGATGAGATTTAGAATATCTTTTAACAGGTTCCAATATATGGATGCACTGCTCTACGATGTGAGTTTCACGTGTTTGTGATCCCATGGTTTTTGTGCAAAATTTGCTGTCATTCCTTGACATGTTAAAAATCTAAATAAAATTTCATTTCATCAAATAATTGAAATGGTGGAACAAATAATGTTTGACAGTAGGGCTGACCTCCAATAGATTCGATGAGGTCTGATTCGACTATGAACCCCGTAGTCGAATGGTCCGAAAATGTTGTTATGTAAACAAGACCGTACCATTCTGAGTATATGGGGATGCCCACAGCTGCTGAGCATAAATTGTTAAATAGAATGTCTTTTTTTGTTATATAAAAGCCTATTTTTACTTTCTGTTAATAAAGAGTTTAAAATGATGTGTGCGTTACAGTAATTTCTTAGCTTAGCTTCTTACTACGTATTAATACATCACCCACTGCAGTTGCACAATCCTAATGAGCAGCACACTACAGGACTGTTAGCATTTACGGATTTATTGGCTCACAATGGCTACTAAGGCCCCGTTCACACGAGCGAAAACAATCATTTTTTCTCTGTCTTCCTCGTCATAGTTTTAACAATATTTGCGTCCACAGAGATCCACTGAAAATGACCGAAAACGCTGTAGTTCATATTCCAGGTGGCACTTGACATTCACCAAAAACAGAGAAGAAGACACAGAGCATGCGCAGAAAGCTTGCATGCTGTAAACAAACAGGCAGTAGATGGAGAAACCGAACACAGGAAGCAAGAAAACCAGAATCGTTTGTGTGGACCGATAATGAGGTCGAACTGCTGCTGCGACTCACACTGAACTACAAGGCGAGTAAGTTGCCAGAAAGGCTCAATATCTTCTGCGGCACGAACACGAGCATGTAGTCCGCCACTGTTGTTGTTGTTGTTGTTGTTGTTATGAGACGTCGCGGGGTTCAGAGGTCGGAGGCAAGAGGTCGACATCCACATTCCATCTCTGCTCTCTTTTTTAGAACTGTTTACCAGCGTAACTGGCATTGTTAAAAACATGATCAGTTAGTTCACACAACTTGGTTACGGCTTCATATTTTGATATTCATCCATATCAATGAATTATGCATAAAGTAGTCCCATACACTGGGAGAAAAGGAAGACGGTGAGAAGAACTGGGGATCTGGGAGGGTTGGAGGGAGGCATGACATTACATGCCTGTGACCCTTAAAATTATGATTGAGTAATATAACAGTTAAGTACGCAGTGATACGCGCTGTTGGCTGTTTAGGACAAATAAACAAGAAAGGAAAACACAATAAATGATTCCCTGTGCAGTACTTTTTGAGTGATATGGCAAGCCTCTATGATATTGTGATTTATGGTAGCAGGGTATGATGATATGATGATATATTTGTCTTCACATACAGTGTGTTAAAGTTACGGCAGGCAGGCGGGAAAAGCAGACAGTGAACACACCTTAGTGATAACAGATGAACAGGATCAGAGTACGACTTCTCTTATTGGAGGACTTTGATCAGCAGGTTACTGCATGCTTCTCTGACAGGAGGACACTTTGACACAAACTGCAGGTACGTACGCTTTTCAATAATTCAGTTATATTAAACTGCTTATTCTATAGAAGTTGCACAACATACAGCACTGCTACAAAAAAGCATTCCAGCATAAATTATTTGTCCGAAGCACCATGTGAAGTCACTCTGACAGCCATGTTGTTTGCTGACTCTGTTATCCAGTTCTACCTCCTGTGTCATCATCATGCGTTACATTTTACTGGCGGCTCTTGTCCTCATTCCCATGTGGAAATGTAAGTAGCAGCTCTTGAGGATCATGCTAATATGACATTAATTAAAAAAATTGTACCCCTACAGAACTGTTTGTAGAAAGAAATCTGAACAACTTACTTGCTACTATCTTTTTAACCGTAATGATTCACTGCTTTTAGTTTTACTAATAACGCTGCTGTGCTTTTGTGATTCCGAAAAGATGAGAAAACGGACCAAGACACGATTAAGTCACAGGACAAAGAGAAAGAATCAGAAACAGCTCTGACTACTTTGACTGAACAGATGAAGGACAATGAGAACTTGACAGTTCAACTCCAGCCACAATTTCAAAAGGTAAGACTGAATGTTGCACAGACTAGGCAGAAACAAAGACAGTATAACTTTGCAATGAACATTTTGTAGATTTTCAATATGAATATGGCTTATTATAAGTTAAAACCTAACAGCAGTTCATTTCAGGATGACAGACAAGTGCAAATTGATGTAATTCTTCTTGGATAAAAAGCTGCATAAAGAAAGAAAAACTGGTCGATCAGCTTTATCTTTGAATAAACATGAAGGCTTGAATCTCACTGAGGACCTTTACATGTTGTGTTTCTTGCCATCTCGGAACTGTCAAGGCTTCGATGAAGGCTTTGTGCTTGGATTGGAATAGTCATTTATGTTATCTTGAGTATACTAGCCCACATTAAATACAATGCATGTTCTCAAAGTGTGAATATTGAACAAAAGTCTTCTCTTATTTTGTCTGTCTCTTAAGAGACAGTTAAACAGGAATCACACCTGCTTAGGAAAGGTGTAAAATTCTTATCGGGATGTCACTGATCAGATCTCCAGGAGCGGGATCGGGGCCGACATGGGCATTTTTCCACTGATCGAGGATCAGCAATTTTAAACGTGGACCTAAGTCTGATTTTTTTTTTTTTTTTTTTTTACGTCAGAGCACAGTTTGTGGCATATAATATTTAAAATTAGAAAGCAAGAGCAGTCCAACAGCTACATGTAACATCTGCAATACAACACTTTTGCGAGAGGGTAACAAAAGAGCTGCATTTAATACTGCTCATCTGATACGATAAAATATTACAGAGAAGGTAATTAAATTAATGGCTCTGGATAACCAGCTCATCTCTGTGATAGAGGATCAGGGTTTTCTTCATCACTTGGAGTTTTTGAATCCACGGGACGCCCTACCATCTTGCCATTACATTACATTAATTCCACTTTCAAGTTACAACATGCCGGTAAGTGAACCAGTTTGGTGGGTCTCAAACAGCAGAGCATGTAAAACAGGCAACCGAGGAGATGCTGAACACTGTGAAATAGACAAGCAAAGGGTCGATGTCATTTTACATGACAGCGTAAGGAATATGAAAAAGTTGTGCATGATATGGAGGCACCAAGCGGTGGCTGCGTCTCACACACTTCAGCTGCTGTACACGAGCTGCTGTCACAGTGCAGCGTCACAGACTCACCTGCTAACACATGGAAGGTGGAGGCCAATGTTGCTGTTGCATATGCAGAATAAGAAAGAGCCATAAGTATATACTTTGTTTCAACAAAATAAAAAAAACAAAGAAACAGCTTGGATGCTGTTATTCTTAATGCAGCTGTATTATCCAGGAAAATATTAGTTAAGGCTAAGTATCGGATCGGAACTCGGTATCAGCAGATACTAAATATTGAAGGACTCTGATCGGGATCAAGGTAAAAAAAACCTGACTGGGACATCCTTAATTTCCTATATTATTTATAAAAGTTTTAATCTTACACATTGCTGCTGCAAACATCTTGTAGGACTGACAAACTCACTCCACTTAAAGTATTTTGCATCATGACATTTGGTTTCAGTTCTCGTGCATATTTCTCATCATATTTGTGTTCTGTATAGTGAATAACATAATAACGAGTGACTAAGTTATTCTGGAAGCTTTTTGTTATATGGAGTAAATCTCCAACCATACTGAGAGCCCTCAATAAATCAAATGCTCTGAGTAATTGAATAAAAAAGTCTGTGGCCGTTGTAAGCCCCTCCTAAGCACATCCAAGCAGCCTCCTCACCCGTCGTCCAGCAGCTAACTCAGTAGCACAAAGCAAATAACACCTGAGCCAAAGAACAGAGTCACTCCAGTGGCAACAACCCTGATCAGTCACCAGCCAAGCAGCACAAAGCACACACATACAGAAGTAGGGAACACCTATCACACTGAGTAGCATTTTGAGACTAAGGTACGTTGATCAACGTACCTTAGTGTTTGTGTTTGTGATTGCAGCGATGAAAAGTTATTAAATCATGTATTTACGAGTTAACACATTTTCCCAGCTGACCAGCGACAGGGCTGTCTGTGTCGGTGTGGTTAAAGGAGAACTTCGATCAATTTCAACATCAGCTTTATTGCTCAAGCTACCCTTGACTTGCCAGTACCGAAAACACAACCACTTTTGGTCCACCCCTTACAGGGCTGCTTGAACGGAGAGTTAGCATTGACAGCTAACAGCTGGGGCAAGAACTTTACACTGTGTTTTAAACATCTTAACATGCTCCAAATATCACCCCAAAAGCTATGCAACATCAGCAGACACCTTACAACACAGCACTGTAGTGTGTATGGCTCAAAATGAATAAAAAAGTGGTTAAAACAGTGTGTTTGTGCAAGCAGCTACATACCGTTTGTTGACATCCCGTCTTCCCGTAGTCTAGTCAAACTAGTCAATCCGTCGAGCGTGCGCTGACTCCCTCACTGGCAGACGGAAACTTTTGTAGACAGAAACGTATTTCAGCATTTTCATTTTTCTATTCATAACGTACATGTCCATGTTAGAGCCTGTCAGGAGCCATGAGCCTTACAATAGCCTGTCATGAGTCTACTCGCTCTGCACTTAGAGCTAGCTCGTACAGAGAGGGGACCCAGTGGCGATCAAAGCTGTTTCCGAAATAATCATGATGGAGAGCTTGTCTGATACCGAAGTGGAAGACATTGATGACGAATCTTTTTAATTAGATTGTAGACCATATTTGTTCTAACCGGAGTATACAGATAAGGAGTTACTTGCACTAGAGAACAAGAGAGCTCTGCTCTCTTCTCTGCAAGAAAATGGAGACGCAGCATGCGCATCAAGCTTGCGCGCTGTAAACAAAGACGTAGAAACCGAACACAAGAAGAAGAAAACGAAAATGGCTAGTACAAGGAAACCAGAAGCGTTTGTGTGGACCGATAATGAGGTCAAACTGCTGCTGTGACTCACACTCAACTACAATGGCAAGTAAGTTGGAAGAAAGACGAACGCAAGCAGTAGTCCGCCATTGTTGTTGTTGTGAGATGTCGCGGGGTTCAGAGGTCAGAGGCAAGAGGTCGAGGGGCGGGGCGATGGGGTCAATCTTTTCGGAAAGTATGCGGATTTGCTGTTCACAAGAAAACGGAAGGGCTGTGTTTTCAGATTTTTCCACCCTGAGACCCGTTTTAAAAAAAAGTGCGTTTTCAGGATCCGTGTGGACGATCGGCCAAAACCATGCAATACATGTGCGTTTCCACAAAAGAGCGTTTCTGTCTGGACGGCCTCTCAGTGCAGAGCGAATAGACTCATGACAGGCTATTGTAAGGCTCATGGCTCATGACAGGCTGTAACATGGACATGTACCTTATGAACAGAAAAACGAAAATGCTGAAATACATTTCTGTCTACAAAAGTTCGCTCGACGGATTGACTAGTTTGGACTACGGGAACACAGGATGTCACTTTCTGTGAATTACAGCTTGTTTATTTATTTTTTTCAGAATTTTAACTGGACCAGACAGAGAAAGATAATAATACACAGCTACTACACACTGAGAGATAGGGCCAATAGGGATATCAATTTTGTCAAACATTTTGTCTGCCTTTTTTTCCTTCTCGGGAATTACATCTTGTTTTGTTTCATTCCATTTTACAGAACACAATGCAGAACCAGAAGGACAGACTGTTCTTCAAACCTGCTTTCACTGCCCTCAACCTCGACACCGTTTTCTTCATTCTGCTCATACACACTTGTGGAGGTAACTCAAACACTTTGGTTTTTCTGTAATGTTTACTATAATACTCATATATACTATAATAATACATGCTGTTAGCTATGAATTTTAGGTCGATTTCTAGATTCTAGAAGATTTATAGATAAAAACAATGATTTTGGCAGTTGTGAAGTTCAGTCTATAGCATCATTTTGCATTGTGGCTTCCAGAAAGTGTAAATTTATAACAACGGCCTAAAAATCAAAGCATTTTGCTCCGTACTGTTTATCACCGAAAAGGTGTTACTACTGAATTTTTATTTGTCTTTTCATTTCAGCTGATTTGGTTCAATCCATTTCCACACTGTCTCAACACATGTGGTCGATTGTCGTCTTGGCTGAAGTGGCTTTTAGCTTTATTCTTGCTGTTTATGCCACATACAAATGGAAACGTAAGTCCCACTACTGTCATTTTCAGTGACATGCAGCATGATTCATTTATAAGAAAACAATGAATACTAACACAGGTTTCATCATTTCAAATACCATGGAAACATTGTTGAAACTGAGAACAACTATATGACTACAATACATCCACTTTTAATTTTACAAAAGAAAGCAATACGGATCATTCATGGGGCTGGATACAAGGATCACACAAACTCACTATTCTTACCGTCAAAACTAATACAATTCAAAGATATGGTGGATTTTCATACAGCACTAATACTATTCAAAGCAAAAAATAATCTGCTACCAGAAAACATTCAGACACTGTTCACTGGAAGGGAAGGGGGTTATAATCTCAGGGGAAAATTTAAATTCAAAACACTGAAGGCACGCACAACAAGAAAATCTTTTTGTATCTCAATATGTGGGGTTAAATTATGGAACAGTCTGGAGGGGACACTCAGGGAATGTCCGAACATAAACCAGTTTAATAAAATATTTAAGGAGATGATTTTTACACGGTACAGAAATGAGGAGAGTGTATGATTATCAGTGTGTGTATATTGTTTATTTACTTTGTCATTATGTATCTTTGTGCTATCTTCAGTATGTGTGTATGTCATATGTATGTATGTATGTATATGTGTTTATATTTATGTGTGTGTGTACGTCCGTGTGTATGTATGTTTATATAGGTAGCTATATTGCACTCTGTGTCATCTACAGTATGTGTGTGTATATTATAATAATATAAAGAATAATATAATATTTTAGTAAGATAAATCTCTTTGTAATAGATTTGTACTTTGTTAGATACAGAACAAAGGTAATTGAAAAATGACAAATGGAAGTATTATTATTGTTATTATTACAACATTGATGGAAGGCAAACAATTATTTCAGTAATATTTATTAAAAAGGGGTGGAATAAAATAAGTTTATACTTCTTTCCACTCCTTTTTCGGATATGTAAACACTCATTTTGAAATATATACATAAGCTACAGCTTCTTGATGGTTATATTAAAAGCATGTGTCAGTGTAAAGCACCAACCAGTTTTAAGCTTGATAATATCAATAATATTTTGTCCAGTTTTATGTTGTGTGGTGTTGAAAAAAGAAGGTACTTTCATAGTTCATTCAAAGTGAAAATGTCTTGCTTTGATAAAAAAGACAGAAGGACATGTTTCATTTACTGTGATGTTGTTTGCTGCCTAACACCTTTTTGGTGTGATTCTGTGTTCTTCATTATCATGTCTTCTCTTCACAAAAAGGTGACAAAGCTGATTTGCTGAGGAAAAATACATCTCTTGAAAATCAGTTGAGAAAGATGGAGAAAGAAAGGGACGACACAGTTGCTGCGCTGCAGGAACAGAAGGACGAACTGGAGAAACTGAGGGAAGAACAGGAGAAACAAATGGAAGAAAAGGAGAATGAGACGGACGAACTGGAGAAACAGAGGAACCAACTGCAGGAACAGAGACGTCGTCTTGGGGAACAACTTGAGGAGAATGAGAGAGAGAGGGAAGAGAATAAGCAGAAGCTTCAGTCAGTGGAGAGGGAAATAACAGAGAGAGAAAAGAAGTTTGACAAACCGGAGGAATTATTAAAAGAAAAGGAAAAACTATTACAGGATCAGTGGAAACTGGATGAGGCTAAGAAAATGTTGGAGAAACAGATACTTGACAGGGAAAAAATTCTGGAGCCCATAGAGAATCTGTTGAGAATTATCAGAAAGAGTTATGTTTAAATCTCTTTATACCAGACAAACAGACGCAACTGTCAACACAATCAGAGAAAATAGTCACCAAAGACCAACATGCGAAAAATATAGCATCACACATATTTCAATGGTGTCTGGATTAATGTCAAACTACAAATTAATTGATTCATGCTTGCTGAGACTGTTGACAAAAAACCCTAAACAACCTATGAAGTGTAACTTGAACTTGCACACATGTTTACGATTAAACATGTGTGTAAAAAATAAAAGACCAGGCAGAAACTGATACAGGGAAGACAAAATATCTTCACTATGAACATTTTGTAGATTTTCAATATGAATGTGCCGCCTTATATGTTAAATTCAAACTGCAGTTGATTTCAGGATGACAGACAGTTGCATATGAATTTAAGTCTTTTTGGAGAAAAATCAGCAGAAAGAAAGAAAACTGGTCAAGCAACTTTATCTTTCTATAAACATGAAGGCTTGAATCCCACTGAGGATCATTTTTGCCATCTCCCAACTGTCAAGGCTGCTCAAAGTGAAAATACTGAAGAATTTATTTTCTCTTATTCTTCTCTGTTACTTCTGTAATTTCAACCATCTGTCTATCCTTTCCGCTATAGTGACAGTTAATACAGTTTAAAACAACAAAAACATAATTAGCAAAGAACAATTGTAACATGGGGAGAAGTTCTGGTGTAGATCAAAAGGACATTAGGACATTGATGTTAAGGCTGGATAACACAGATTTAATACAGGTGCAGCTTTAAGTGTTACTAAATGTGTTACATGTCTGATATTAACATTTGAAAATCTGCTTTAGTTCATGTGAGTTTTTACTCGAAATATGTAAACATTTACAAAGTCAAAACGACAAGTGGCTTTGTAAAATTCCTTAAAAAAAGACTTTGTTAAAACATTTTCTATATAAAAACACTTTTTTTTCCAATGTATGACTGCTGTTTTCGTTTCTGAATTTTCCGCTCTATAGTCAGTTTATAATAAGATGACCACACAGGACTGAGGCTTGAATGGGTGGTTGAAGCACTGACTACGACATCTTTAACTAAAGTGTGTTACATGCTAAAAGCAAGCAGATATCCAACTCCATTTTATAGAGCTGATTAAATATTAACCAGTGTTGTTGAGTCTAACACAATAAAACAACGGCGTCTTAAAATCCTGACATCAAATCTCAGCTTGTGTATTTTATGTCTTATTCATTGTTTCAAAAGCACAGCTTGATTGTTTTCCTACAAATATGGCCTAATTCAGTAATTATGTCTGGTATAGAAGCGTGGACATACACATCTGTATAAGTGCTACAACATAAACACCTCATTGAATGTACATGGTACCATTCAAAGTGCAACACGTTATGGACTTTGACCATTCAGTTTACTGAGAGGCAAAGCACGACGACAGTTTGACAGTCAGGTATGTTGGATTTTCAAATTTAAAATCTAAAGTTTTTTCAAGATTTCAGTCATTTTTATTACAACACATTCATTTGTATATGCATACTTTCTAACCCTTTCCCAAGTAATAATTACAGATGCAATTGCACATAATTATACTTAGCTTGTTGGTCCTCCTGCTATCTGAATTGTATCTGGAGTGGCGTCCATTTTAAAGTGCATTTTCCCACACGAGGAGCTGCTTTTCACAGTAGCCTACTTTTCTTTTTTTAATCAGCTCAGTGAGAAATCTGGCTGTGAAAATGAAGAAAGATTTACACCGCCTAAAAATAGATTATATATTATATATTATTTTGGGGAATGGCTTCATTACAATTATGACAAATACGCTTTTAGCAATTCTTGTTTCAATGTAGCAATGGATAGAGAGACTATCGCTACATTGTATTACTATATGACGTTCAATAAAAGTGGTGACAAATATGTATTTGTGTCACTATTGGTACTGCATTATATTTCAGATGCTGTACATTCTAACGTATTCACATATTAGGCTGCTCACAACAGTGTCTCATTAAAACAACATCCTTTGTATAGTCAGTTGGTATTCATATGTTTTGATTCTTTTCTACTCTTGCTCATTTTAGCAGTCGAGGATGATTCCCATTAAGGATACACGTATCAGAACTGTCAGTGTTTTGGCTGTCTTCCTTCTCCTAACACACTTTTGTGAAGGTAACTTACACACATACATCACTAACTTCGTGGTTACTGGTTTAGTACTTTCACACACAAAGAATAAGGCACCAGTGATGTTATTTTTGAGTTTCTCTACTCAGTGCACATTTACAGTTAGCAAGTTGCATCTTTTTATTCACAAGCTTAACTTAAACTCATGCATATACAACAACTGTAAATTCAGATCCACAGTGATCTCACTGCATTGTTTTTTGGATTACAAATATAATATAATATGCAATTCATTCAATTCTGTAATGCAAACACATAAGTATGTTAGATGGGGATGTCAGTGATGGGATCCTGCAGGCAGAACAGTTTAAGTAATTTTACAATAAAGAATATGTTTGCTATATTTCTGGCTATGCTTCTCTCACTGGTTTGAAGTGGGTGGAGCTAAAACAAAAGGTGACCTAACACACCTGTTGGCACCAATTTGCAACATTGAAATATTTGAATCAGAAAACATACTATGATTGTTGCATATGAAGTTATATATACACAGTAATAGTAAGTAAAATATTTAAGATTAGAACAGTTTTCTGGCTTTAAAGATAAACTTTAAATATATAACACACGACGTGAACAAAATCCGGGGTCATGATAAATATTCAACGAGAGGTGAATGGGTTTTTTTTCTAATGAAGGAATTAAAAATAGACCTACTTTTTTCCCAGGTCAGTCACAGGATGTCGGTCCTCCTCAGCCAGTCATGGCTATGGTCGGTGATGACCTCGTTTTGCCATGTCAGCTGGAAACTCCTGTGGATGCTGTTTCCATGACAATGGAGTGGGGAAGACCTGACCTGGACCCCAGA
>CAEMYA010000185.1:34246-45326 GCA_903131615.1 Diplodus sargus | reverse complement strand
CTGATGACCTCTATACTGTCAGCAGCAGAGTGACTGTGGAGAAGAGACACAGCAACAGCTTCACCTGTAGAGTCCAACAGAACAGCACCAACCAGACCAGAGAGGCAAAGATACATGTTCCAGGTACACATGAACCAGTTTCAGCTTCCAAATCATAAGACATTAGTTTAGCTGTACAAGTTTCATAAAGGTGATGCACTTTTTGTTTTTGTTTAAATTTCAGATGATTTCTTCAAGGCCCCATCAAGTTGTAATCCTTGGATTGCCATCAGCGTGTTGCTTGGTCTTATGTTAATTACCGCAGTTGGGCTTTTGGTCTGGAAATGGAGACAATGCGAAATTGGTGAGAAAAGAACAATCATTTCACTGTTTAAGTGATGATTAACAATCTATCACATTTACTGTTATGATAAGCAGAAGAGATGATCATCACAAAACAGTATAAAATTTAGCATTCGTAATGTCTCAAAATGAATAGTTACGTCCTTTTGGTCTTGAAAAGGAGACGCAGCAAAACCAGTAAGTCAGAAATGTATTTTACACTTCTCATAATGATGATTTTCTTGACAGTGTGTCAGAAAAGAGCCTCCTATTTGAAATGGTGTGATCTGTAATTTGAAATGAAATTAACCAGAAGCACAGTAAATATTTAATTTGGTGTCATTTGTGTCGAATGAACTAATGTTTAATTAACACTTTATCTCAGTTTAGCATCCGTGTGTCATTCAGTTTCACAATGTTTTTTTTCCTAAAATGTGTTGTTTAAAATTGTTTCTGTTTCTACACAGAGACAAAAAAGAAAAATGAAGAGAAAGAACTCAAGGAAATGGAGGATTTGGATAAGATATTACCAAAACTCAGTGAGGAGTTACAGAACAAAAATGAAGAACAGAAAGATATGACAAAGATTGTTGGGATACTGAAGGAAGTGAGTGACAAACTAGTGACGCAGAAAGAGCAAATCATTGTCCAACAGCAGAAGACAGAGAAGCAGATGGAGGAGAATGAAAAGAAGGTTAAATCAGTGGAAAAAGAAGTAACAGAGAAGGAGGGAGATAAAACAGTAAACAGAGCACAGGGATACTTAAAACTCAAAGAAATCATACAAGAGGCCAACTGGAACCTGGAGGAGAGAAAGAAAGAACACCAACAACTGCACATGACCACAGAAAACCTAATGAAGAGGACCATGGATGAGCTCAACAGAATAAGTGAGAAGAAGGAACAAGTAGAGAGACACATTCAGCAAATTAAGAAACAGAAGGAGGAGACAGAGAGACAGAGAGAGGAGATTCAGAGGAAACTTCAGTCAGAGACAACACAACTAGTCTATTAACATTAAATTATACTCACTGTGCTCAGTATCAAATAACAGACAGCACAGTCAGGACCGAGCTAGTGAAGAGCAGATATGTTCAGAGGACCTGACAGACACCAAGAAACAGAACCAGAACACAGTGAATTCTGAACTTACATTCATCAGGAGTCCAGAAACACGGTGCTTAATAAATGTTCATGATGTTCAACAGCTGGACGTGTAAATAAGCAGCTGATTCTGGATGATGACGCATTTTAAAAGATGATGATATGTTGTATTAGATTGTGTTTCTTCAATATAAAAATGAGTTGAGCGCACTGATCAGCGGAGCTCATTCAGTGGTAATGTAATTAATAAGACCTATACTATAATATTATGTATATGTGATGGTTACAGAATTCTCACATTGATTTGATTGCATCATTCTCAACACTCCAGCAGGTGAATGAAAAATGTAAAGTGTTTTCTCCTGCTGACAGATAACAGACCATCCAGGACTGAGGAACCAATGTTTCTATTTCCTTTATGATTATATTGTAATATGATGAGGATTAACATGCATTGTTCCTGTTGTTACTACCCATGTCAGCCATATTCTTTGCATTCATTGAGCATTATCAAAAATTACATGAACTAATGTGGATTGTCAATACTTTCATTTCATATCAAATCCTATCAAGTATTTCTTTAATTGAATTTTGTATTCTTTTAAATTACTAAGTTGTTGTCTGTTTGATGGATATATTCGCTTTCCTTTGATCTCGTGTTTTTATTGGTTAAATTACTGTGTGTGTGTGTGTGCGCGCATCTGAATAGTTGAGGCCAGTTTATGCTGTAGTGTGTATACAAGAACTGTATAAATAAATGTTCTATTGTTTGATCAAATTCGTTCCATAATTTCATGTATTTAAATAGGAGAGAAATGTTTTCTCCAGGAGTCTGATTTAGAGTGACGAGGTGTAGGTTGGTGTTCCTGTTAAAGAGCACGGACACAGCTGTCCAGTTTAGGGTTCATTTATTTGACTGTGGTCTGTAAAACAAGACAAAGAAATCATCAGTATAACAAACACATACATGATACACAACAAAATATGAAACTAATATCAAAAAGGTCTGTATTCAGTACTCAAATACATCATATAATCTAAACAGATCACCTCACACGAGGCACTCAGACAGCATAACTGAGCTTATTAGCTTTAACAACACACACTGGCATAATCATTATTCTGTGCACAGCTAAACAATAAACATTAACACAACATTAGCATGCAACTTAGGCAGGACAACATAATTAACCTCACCTTCTGGCATTTACACACAGCAGTAAACCCAGGGAGGTACAGGTGAGTGTTAGAAAGGGCAAAAGAAGTTACAGTCTACTCGCTGCTGTATCAGGAGAAACAACATTCACAGCAGGACACTTCACACACAGGTGTGGTGCGTTCACCAACGTAGGACATATGACAACTTACAGAAACAAGCTATTACTGAATAGAACTCAACAAAGGCCAACAATAATAAACAAACAGTGAGTGACTTTCTAACAGTATTTACATAATGAACTGAGGGAAACATTTTGGGAACCTGAAGCAGCATGTCATGTTTGCTTAACATCATCATTTTCTACTGGCAAATAAGCAAACAGCAGATTATTATTTAGGGAAAAGAGACATTATTAAGAAAGAGCATAGTGCTTTTGTGTTTCAAGTGTCTTTTTCTCTCAGTTCTGCAGAAATACTCTGCGTCGGCAGGTAATAACATGAGAATATATTAATACATTTAAATGTGTTCAGTGTGACGTGCAAAGTAAGAAAAAGAAAATAGTAAAAAGCTTCAATGCTGCTTGTCTTCCTCTCTTGGAACTGTTTTTTCCAACATTTCACTCTGTAATCAATTAAAATATGTAAAATACATTTACTTGCTGTATGTGTCATTTGTGGTTTGAAAAGCTCAAATTATAGATCACATTGACGTTAATATTTTTAAAGATGCTTTAACAAAGAACAGTGCGACTTGAACAAAAATTAAATAAAACTTCCTGGTTGATCCAGTCTGATAAATAAAGTGTTTCTGTTAATATAACACCAGTAACCAACCGCCGTCACAGTTTATGCTCTATGTAGTTGTAAAACCATAAAGTGGCAAACAGTCCAAGGTCTGATCTGAATCTGGAGCAAAACGAACAACTTATATCACGGTAAGCTGAGTCTGAATTTCTTTTCAGTAACACTGCTGTACATCAGGGCTTTGACTCCGAACTTCGTTATTCGAATATCATTCGAATATTTACAAAATATTCGAACGAATATTATGCAGCCCTTAATATTCGAACTGTATTTTTTGTGAACGTGTTTGCTTGTAAACGTTGTTTTCAATTCAGATTCCGAGGCTGTTTCACGCCTGGTGAAGTTGTGAATGGCTATTATTGGTCACTGGGTTCTCCCCAGAAATGTGTAGTGTAGTGGCGCACGGTCGGGGGGGTAGAGCGAATGCTCCTCGACGGTGTTCCACAGTCTGGGTAGAACATTAGGTCATCTGGGCTCCCGTAGGTGACGTGAGCGTCCTGTTAGCACCTATGTTGTATACCAGAACAATGGCCGCGCCAACGCCTACAACAACTACGCCTGAGGAGTTCCAAATCTACTCCAGACCATCCGAAAAGTAACGTGTGGCGCTACTTCGGGTTCCCAAACGAACAGGGAAGAATCGACTAAGGACAAAGTGAAATGTAAAATCTGTACGACCAAACTCACACACCACGCGACTTGAGAGCCCACCTGTAAACACTACATCCCGGAACGCTGGAAGAGGAGGAGGGGTCTGACTTTTATTACAATAAAGAAAACAGTCTTGTGTTTTTCTTCTGAAAACATTATTGCCTGCCTATTGACATTGATTGATAAACTGCCCTCTGGTGGACAGAACATGTGCAACTTAACTTTGATACCAATATAGGTCTTACTGAATGCATTTAATGGTCAAAATACTATTAATAAATATTCAAATATTTTCTAATATTAATATTAATAAACAAACGAACGCCGAATATGATTTTTGGGCAAAAGTCAAAGTCCTACTGTACATTCTGATGACGATTGAATAGTCGTACTTGTACCTGCTACAGTTTGTAAGGATTTTGCTTTTACTGCTTTACCTCACTATCGTACTGTTACTCTATAATGTAACGCTCAATATATGACCAAGTGAAAACATAGAGAGCTTTTCTCCGGGGTGACTGTTGTGTCTACATAAATCTACAATATCTGAATCAAGAAAAATAGAGCATGTCTCATACTTTATCAGAATATACAATATCATCTATTTCAGTAATTGATTTGACAGAGAACAACTGTTGCTAAATACGTCCTTTAATGTCATCTGGCTGCTAATTTAAAGTGATTTAAGTTAAGATTGATAGATTGATTGATTAGGTTAACATTGGTGTTACACTGATGTACACTGATCCTGGTTTCATCCTGGACTATCTGTCAGGTTATTTTATATATATTTTTTGAAAACATACCTTTAGTCACACTGACTTCCTCTGTTCTGTTCACAGAAGAAAATGTGTCTCTTCATATGGTTTGGATTCTGGCTATTTTTACTCTACAGTCTCCCAGTAACCTCAGGTAAATCTGGAAAGAAAACAGACTTATAATTAGAAACTGTGTCACTGCTGTTTGTGATTGTGTTCTGATGTACATATTCTACATGATTGCATCAGAGAAAAGCAAAAACACAAACACTCACAGGTTTTTTGTTTAGCAGCCACTTTTCTCCATTTTCCTTACAGGGCAGTCAAACCTGATTTGTTCAACTCAACCAATCGTAGCCCACGCTGGAGATGATGTCATTCTGTCCTGTCGCCTGGATCCTCCCATCAGTGCCAGTTCCAGGACAGTGGAGTGGACCAAACCCGGTTTAGACCCCGAGTACATCCATCTTCACCAAGATGGACGGCTGGTGTATCAGAGTCAGAATCCACTGTATAATTACCGCACAGCTCTGTTTGTGGATCAGCTGATTAATGGAAACGTCTCCATGAAAATCTTCAGGGTGAAAACCTCTGATGCAGGAAAATACAAATGTTTCCTTCCTTCATTATGGAAAGAAGCTTTCATCGAACTGAAGATAGGTGAGGAAACGTGTTTGGGAAGATTTGTAGTGGAACACACCAGGATCAACATTGCAGCTGGAACATTGTCTTATTGGCTTTTCATATGCATCAGTAGTATCAGCAGTAAAATATGCAGCTTTTTTATCTGGAACAATTGAAAAAATATGCATTTGAGGCATAAAAAATTCAAATATTAGAACATTTAAGGGTAATTCCAATTGATTAACTTTTGTTTTGTTTTGACTATTATTTATTTCAGTCAAAATAACATTATAGTATATTAAAGTTAATGTTATATTTACATAAACCGGTCAAGAAACATGACAGGTTGGACAAACAGACAGGTTGTAAATGAGCATACAGCTTATGTTCCACACCAGTGTTTGGAGGTTAAACCCGATGTAACTGCACCTGAAATGTCCATAATTTTCCCTCAATACACAACAAATACAGTGTTGAAGTCAAAGGTGCCTTACAAACCTCAAAGAAACCATAAACTGTTGACCTCTTCCAATATGTTGCTAGCTGGGGGTTTGTTTACAATCTGAATGATGTCTGACTGCTTTGTGCTGTTGGACATTCTGATATTCTCGGATACGACACACATCCATGTTCCAGGTCGACATGATTTTGAAAACAAGTGTCAGCTCAAATCACTCTACTGTTTGGTGGGTGGCATATGAACCACATGTTTTCTGATAAACATGAAGTTTTATAGAAGTGTTTCTCTCTTATATTATTTCAGAAGATGACTTCATGGCTCCATCAAGTTGTTCTCCTTGTGTTGCCATCAGTGTGTTGCTTGGTGTCATGTTTATTCTGACAGTTGTCGTTTTGGTCTGGAAATGGAGACAAAGCAAAATCGGTGAGAGAAAATTCTTACTCAACTTTTTTATTAATGATTCTCTGTGTATTACACTTATTGTTATGATAACAGAAAGAGATGATCATTACAAAAGAGAATAAAAGTTAGAATTCATAATCCCTAAAAAATAATTAATGTCCTTTTGGTCTTGAAAAGGAGACGCAGCAAAACCAGTAAGCCAAAAACACATTTTTACATTTCTAATAATGAAGTTTCTCTTGAGCTTATCGTTAAGTTGATATGTTGCAAACCATCTCAAAACAGTATTATTGTCAGATGATTTTATTGTGTCAGAAAAGAGACTCCTATTTAAAATGGTCCAGAAGCACAGTAAAGATTTTATTTGGTGTCATTTGACTGAACTACTGTTTATACTTTCAACAGTTTATTTCAGTTTAGTGTCTGTGTCTCATGCAGTTTCTAAAATGTGCTGTCACACTGCTTCTGTTTCTACAGAGACAAAAAAGCACTACAAGAAGAAAAATGAAGAGAAAGAGCTCAAGAAAATGGAGGATTTGGATAAAATATTGCCAAAACTCAGTGAAGAGTTACAGAACAAAGATGAAGAACAGAAAGATATGACAAAGATTATTGAGATACTGAAGGAAGTGAGTGAGAAACTATTGAGGCAGAAAGAGCAACTCAAAGTCCAACAGCAGAAGGCAGAGAAGCAGATGGAGGAGAATGAAAAGAAGGTTAAATCAGTGGAAAAAGAAGTAACAGAGAAGGAGGGAGATAAAACAGCAAACAGAGCACAGGGATACTTAAAACTCAAAGAAATCATACAAGAGGCCAACTGGAACCTGGAGGAGAGAAAGAAAGAACACCAACAACTGCAAATGACCACAGATAACCTGTTTAAGAGGACCATGGATGAGTTCAAAAGAATAAGTGAGAAGAAGGAACAAGTAGAGAGACACATGCAGCAAATCAAGAAACAGAAGGAAGAGACAGAGAGACAGAGAGAGGAGATTCAGAGGAAACTTCAGTCAGAGACAACACAACTAGTCAATTAACATCACATTAATTTACTGTGCTTAGCACCAAATAACAGACAGGCACAGTTAGTGCTGAGCTAGTGAAGAGCAGATATGTTCAGAGGACCTGACAGACACCAAGAAACAGAACCAGAACACAGTGAATTCTGAACTTACGTTCAACTTACAGGGGTAAAACTATCCAAGGGTCATCTACTGGGTTGTGAAATAACAGGAAATGAAGTCTGAATAGATAAAGTGGTTCAAAGTGAAGGTTGGATGGTTAGAATATATAGTATCTATATCAATGTCCTAATTACAAATGTTGCACTATAAGTGCATATGAAAAACAATACAAAATGATCTACCATGTTAAATCATAAATAATAATAATAAAATAATTTTCATTAAATGTATATATTAGGAATGGAGGAAAGTGTCAACACTTAGAATGAAAAACAGAGATCAAATAGCCAACATGTGGCGGAAAGTAAGTAATTTGAGGCAAACATTATTAATTAAATTAATTTTGATTAGTGGGTCAAAGGCAAAACCGGAGTCTGTGATGTACTACTACACCACCAAGTACGGCGAGGACGTCCCGGACCAGATGCGAGGGGGTACTCTGTCAAAGGCGGTACCTGAAGATGGCCAGTGGCGGTCTTCTATGACATCCTCGACCTGGCTGGGATCAATGCCCGCATCTTATTCAAGGAGCAGCAGCAGCAGGAGAGCCCGGAGGAAAGTCCTGCAGCAGCTGTCAGAGGAGCTGAGGGCAGAATACATGGAGGGGAAAGAGGCCGCGGCAGGAGGCACAAGGTGGCAGCAGCGGAAACAACCACCGCAGCAGCAGCAGACACGGACACGGAGGCAGTGCCGGTCCGAAAGAGCTGCAAAAAGAACCAAACATTGGACACTTGAAATGCCACAAGCCCGTGTGTGGTAGCTGTGAGGAGAGCGGAGGTAATCTGTAGATTGTGACCAGTGATCAAAACGGATCTTTCTTTGTTTTAGATCAGCTCATTTCCATCTTTTTCGATTATTTTTTTTTAAATCATATATGAAGAGTTAAAATAAAATGCTTCATAATCAAATAAGTAACTTTTAATTGTTAATTTTCTTGTTCTGAGTTTTCTCTATTAAAATCTTGTGCAAATATATGCAACAATTACGGTTTACTATGTGCAATGATATGAATATTGATAAATGTATAAATTAAACTGCTTAAAAAGTAAATTTTGGTGTTATTTGTTTTTTTTTTTAAAATATGACAGATATGACTGGAATGAACCCGCCACAGTGATTCAATTCACCCGCCAGCCCACAAATCCACCTGCATTTGGCGGATGCTAATTTCCATCCCTGGACAGGAAGAGTTTATGTTTACTCCAAATGTGCATCGACTCCAAATACTGGTTGTCAGCCTTCTTCTTTATCAACATTCGGAATCAGTATTAGTCGATCGTTAATAAAGAAGTCATATTGCAGACATATAGAACCCATGATAAGAAGCTAATTTGCTTTCACTGACTGAACAATAGCAGCATTTATAAAGTAGCAGTACAGAAGTGACTGGCTGCACCTTTAAAGTGGGTTTGTGATCCGCCAAGAAATATCATACAGTTATTGTATATTATCAGTTTGTATTATTACCTTATTGATATAGAACATTTGAAAATGCTAAGTTTTAACTTTTTTCTGCAAAGCTACACACTGCCCCTTAAATAAGAATACATACTTTTACATTTGTGTAATAATAACTAGAAACAAAAATTGCTTTTTTAATCTGGTATTTATTTATTTCTTAACTATAGGCATTTATTGAAACCTATTAAATCCACATGAAGTGCTTTATCAGTACTCACGTTACTTGGAAGCTCAGAAAGTTGCTGTAATGATGCTTCTTTACAGTGATGTGGACAAGATGGCGTCGCCTGTCTCTTCTGGCAACCAGCAGCTCTTTAGCTCGTCTTCATCAGCAGTGAGTCCAGAGTATCAGTATCCAAAGATCCAGACACACTAACTAGCTTCTCCTCTTTTAACCAAACGTCTATATTAAGTCAGGTCACAGTTAAATTGTTCCTGCACACTCTTCTCAGCTAGCTAGCTAGCTAGCTAACACCAGTTGCTGTATAGAAACTGCGTTCGCGCCAATTAACTGACATTCCCGACATTAAACCGCATCAAATACGAATTATTTCCTCGTTTTTCCTGGTTACAAAACACCAGAACACTTCAGGCTTCTGACTGAATTCACAAGCAGTGAGCTAACTGGCCTTACCGAGCTTGAATCAGGGTTTTGCTTGGCGGCTAACAGCTTCACCTTCAACGTCTGCTCCCTGGTTTGGGTTTGGGGTTGCCAGGTCTGCGTGAAAACAAGCAGTAGGCAATAAAAACCAGTATATCTTTATTAATGGTGAACACAGGTGTAAACAGGCTCTGTGGTTACTCTTGTGTGCGTAACTAGAACAACACAATTTTGAAAATAAAAAATAAAAATAAATATACATTTTGCCTAAAGCTTAGTGTTTCTTTTTTTCTTACCTAAAGCTTCCTCCCTGGTAGAAAACTGACCAACAACGATGTACAGAGACACAACATTTTAAATGCAACACTTTGTCAAATTATAACACTGAATTCTGACTTTTCTTCATTGAATATGATCTGTGTAATGTTAAATATCTGCTTTCTGTGTGTGTAAAGAAATAATTATGTTGTGCTTTAATGATATACTGAAATTATCATTTACTTTGTATTGTTATGTTGATAATCATCCCTCTTGTTTCTTTAATCGAGTAATAAAGATTATTGGGAGGTTTCTGTTGTTTTCTTTTGGCAGGCAGTCTCTAAATCCATGTTTTATGACGGTATGTTGTCAGTCACTTGTAAAGCACTTGATTTTGCTGCTCTTTAAATAAAGTTGAAGTTAAAGTTGACTGACTGATGTGTATTCAAAGCTTCTGTCCATGGTCATTTTCACCAGTGTTACATCATTTTTTCACTTAGATTTTCCTGATTACTGGTTTTATTTCAGGTATGTGGTATGTGTATAATCATGGTATGTTTTTTGCTTTTCCATTTTCAGAAATCTGATGGTTGATAGTTATTAAAAACACTCTTCATGGCCAGAATGAGTTACATATATGAATATTTATGGAACAAATAAGCAACATTTCAAATATTTTACAGTCTCAGCCATTTAAAACATAAACCCATCACTTTGTCTCAAACTGCTTTTCACTTTTGAAGGTGACAAAATACAGAATTGAGGATAAAGACACTTTCTTCCCTCAGCACAGAACATGTGACAGTCATTGTTCTTGTTTTAACTGCTGCTTACACACACCTTTAAAATAACCAGGGACTCTTTACTGAGTGTCTCTGTTCCTTGTGAACTCGGTCGTGTCGATTGTCACGGCTCAGCTCACAAACAATGTATGTCTTCATGGTTCTGTGCTAGTTTGTCCCGGTGTGCTGCAGTCGTCTGATTAAAGAGGAGAGTGTGATGAGCCAACAAGCACCAGCTGTGACATCAGCTCACCTGGTCCTGCTGTCATCAGCCAGCTCCACACCTCCTCCTGCAGCTCAACGCTCATCTTCACCCAACTCAGAGACACAAATATATTAAATTCTGCCAACGACAATAATGAGAGAATGGTATTATATCTACATACCATGTGTAAGTCCACCTCCATCACATATAACATCAAATTGATGTAATATCTTAGTGAATGTCACCCTGGTTCCCTGTGTGAGTTTCCCTGTTGAATTGTGTATTATTGTAGAAATAGGTAAAAAAA
>CAEMYA010000185.1:5171-16468 GCA_903131615.1 Diplodus sargus | reverse complement strand
GACTCAAGACATTTACATTATTAACTATGGGTGCTTTGATTGATCAGCTACTAACTGACACCAGCCTATATATGAGGTCCAATCGCATCTCAATTTGAACCCCTCAGAACAGAGTTGAAATCGCCCCAATGAGATACAATGACCCTTCAAGAGCCTCACAAATCATCAGCTGACATCAATGTTGTTTACAACCAGACATTTGTAGCTTCTGAATACAACATGAACAGTAGAATCCTGCTGGTCTGTGTATTCTCTTGGCCACAGGTGCAGAACAGGACACACCTGTGCGTCCTCTCTCATGGCTCCTCTGGCCGGCCTCGTCTCTTCATGAGTGTTTTAGGAGCTGCAGCATCCTTCAACATGTTTCCTTGGTAGCACAGGCAGGAGGGCAGAGCAGAGAGGAGAGAAGAGGCATACATTAGGGAAATTAAATATCCAATGAACTGATTTTATTCTCAATGCTGATGTATCTACTAATATTTTTTACCTCTGAGTTTCCCAGAGTCTCGTTTTCTCAACACCAACAGCAGCAAAGCCACACAAAGAACTGTGGTAACAGCCTTTAGGAGGAAGTAGAGGAGAACAGGAAGCTGATCGGAACAAAAGGGAACGCTCCCTCTGTGAGATTCTGGAACGACAATGCTGTTGTTAATATCCCGACTTTCTATCCATTTGATTCACAGAACTGTGTTAGTGCTTAAACTGTCACATAGCTTTGACTTTTCATATTGTGTTTCAGTCTTTGTGTTGGCAAAGTGATCTGATTTCACTCAGGTTACCTCTCACCTGTGACGGTGAGCCGGCTCTCTGCTGATTCTCCGACTCCAGAGATGCTGCACTTGTACACTCCTTCATCCCACATGTTGACATGTTGAATCTTCATGTCTCCAGTAGCGCTGCTCCTGATGAGCACCTCATTCTTATAGAAGGAAGCTGAGATGTTGGAAGAAGGTGTCCTGGTTTTGCAGAGTAAGGTCACATGGTCTCCCTCCATCACCGTATCGACAGGACTCTCCAGGATCACAGAACCAGCTCAACATATAGTTTAGTGTTGTTATTGTGAATGATATGTAGCATCAGTGATCAACAGTGGAACACATTTAAGTCAGGCAGTGTACTTGATGTTTGGTATATTCACTACACACATGCTAATAATCTGACTTACTGTACAAACCTACTGTAAGCTAACTGACTGGAGACTTCATTCATTATATGGAAAGTAGCTGATTTGATGCACAAGCATGCTGGGATACCTGGACATGTGGACCATGTGGTTCTTTGACGGTATAAAATTACAAAAAAATCCAATGCAAATGGATGATGATCTAAACAGCTGTGTGTACAACCAGGAAACACCAAAGCGACTGACCACGTTGTTGACCTACCAGTGACGCTGATGGTGACAGTCCCACTCTTCTCTCCTTCTCCAGTCTCACACCAGTATTCTCCACTGTCGTCTACATAAACATCTCTGATGATGCAGACAGACTCCATTAAAAATCCCCAGCTTGTGCCACAGGAAGCCTTTTCACTCGAGATGTTCTTCATCACTCTCCATCCAAGCGGCCTTTGAAGGCCCTCACAGTAAAAAGAGATGTGCTCGTACTCAAAGAACTGAAGTCTGGTAGGAACGACACGAGGAAAAACTCCATCTGACACCAACAAGAGAGACAGAGACATTAAAGAAATGTTCTCTGGCAACATTTCATCCTAGTGACTGGGCTTCAGTAGATCATAATCAAATATATTGACGGTCCAAAGTATGTGAACAGCTAAGTATGACTACCATAGATATCCTGAAAACCAAAACCACGGTTATAGCTATAACAGCTCTCACCCGTGTGGTTTCAGTCTTTCCAACAGATTTTGAAACATGTCTGCAGGTATTTGCTTCTATTCAGACACAAAACAGACTTGTCCACACAGTTTCAGCCATCTTTTCTCTCTTTCTCCCAGACACATATTAACAGGTAAATGTAGTTCAATGCTGCCCTCTGTTGAAAATTAACCATTATTACACATATCAAACACAATTCTTTCCCCTATATTGCCGAGACAATAAAGGAAAAACCCATTGCTGCTATATAACTATAGATCAGCTACTGAAGACAGGATGCTGCCAAGTTCAAAGTACCATGAAGTTAAAAATTAAAGATGTAGAACTGAACAATGGTTCTGCTATTAAATAATATCAGTTCAGTGAACTTGCATTATGACCAGAGTCTGCCCATCCTCAAAGTCCAGTAAACTGTAATTGCATGACTTTACTAATTTGTTTTTTGCTTTTCTTTTGTGAACTTTTCTTTATCAAAAAGTATAATTAACAATATTTAGAAGAAATGGGAATTATTCATTTGACATGGGTCATCTGAACAGCTCCGATAATGCAAAGATCCAGTGCAGAGTGCCAAACAAGGTCTGATGAAAAAACAGTCAAACAGTTAGAATGAATGAATGAATGAATGAATAGTTTTATTTCGGTTACAATATGAAATACTTAAATTATGTGCCATCAACTGACAACTATTATCAAACAAACTTACACACAACATTTTCTCACAAAAAATTTTTTTTTTCTAAACAAGCTCTGTAACCGAAAAAGGAATAGGCTGAAGCCAAGGCTTATTTTTGCCTAACTGTTCTATCCTATCCTATCCTAGAACAGTTGTATAACAATACGATAAACATTAAAAAGAGCAAAGTTTTAGAATTCCATGATGGGTCGAAGCATTGGCACAAAACACGTCATTATTAGTCATAATCAATATGCTCGATGTGTGATTGTGATTGTGAGATAAAAGTGAAGTGAACTGCATGCAACATTGTTCCTGCAGTGTGAAATCTACATGCATGTCGATCCAAGCTGCAGTGAAAAGGATATACACAGTGTGACCAGAGCTTATCTGTTGACACGCTGCCAGAACATTTATGCAGATTCATTAAACCATTTGAAAAAATTCTGTGTTCTTAACTGCAGCTACAGTCTTCTTTAATCAAAGTTGTTTAGTAGTTAAATGTGATATCATACTAATAAAACAAGTCACAAAAAGGAGTTAATCATATTTTTATCATCATGTGTTGATATGCAAGTAAATGATGACAATTAATGAGACCGAGAACTCAGCTAGTTCAGTTATGTAAGTGTATCAATTTGAAAAGTCACAGTGAGACTAAACGTTTTTTTAAAGAGAGACCTGAGCACATACAAGAAATCTCAATGTCAAAGTAAAAATTCTACTGTTTATTTTACAATCTAAATGATATTGATCAAAATGATATTAATTCTGCCATGGTGCAGATAGCAGAATTTTCATGGGGTTAACTCTGCCTTCATTTTAAACATGATAATTAATATGTAGATGTGAAAATCGTTCATTGTGTGATTGAATCTATTCACGTGTTTTATGATTATGAAATTATAAAATCAAGAAAATACATAAAACAAGGGCACACCACATTTTTGATCATGCACCATCACGGGTAAAAATGTTAAATTAGTCCTTAAAGTGACGGGGAGCAAATAGAGAGCAGGCAAAACTAGAGAAATGTGTGATCGATAGTTAGTTTTGTTAAAAGTCTTCACATACAGTGTGTTAAAGCTGCAGCAGGCAGGCGGGAGAATCAGACAGTGAACACACCTTAGTGATAACAGATGAACAGGATCAGAGTACGACTTCTCTTATTGGAGGACTTTGATCAGCAGGTTACTGCATGCTTCTCTAACAAGAGGAAACTTTGACACAAACTGCAGGTACGTACGCTTTTCAATAATTCACTTATATTAAACTGCTTATTCTATTTGAATTTGTACAACATACAGCACTGCTACATGTAAAACAGTCATGCGTGGATTTCAGCATAACCATTTTGTTCATATGAAGTCACTCTGACAGCCATGTTGTTTGCTGACTCTGTTATCCAGTTCTACCTCCTGTATCATCATGAAGGGTTACATCTTAGTGGCGGCTCTTTTCCTCATCTTTCCCATGTGGAAATGTAAGTAGCAGCTCTTGATGATCATACTAATATGACAATATTCATTTCAGAAATGTAGGCTTACAGGTCTGTTTGTAAAAATACATCTGGTTGTATTGTTCTGTTCTTATTGGAATTACAAGTGAAAGACTTGCTGTTATAATTTTATCTTCAATCATGATTCACTGGTTCAAGTTTTACTCATATTGCTGCTGTGCTTTTGTGATTCCGAAAAGGTGAGAAAATGGACGAGGACACGATCAAGTCACAAGAGACTTTGACAGAACAGATGAAGGACAATGAAAAGGTAAGACTGAAAGTTGTGCAAACTAGGCAGGGAAACAGGGAAAGACAATATAACTTTGCAATGAACCTTTTTGTGAATTTTCAATATGAATGTGCCTTAAATGTTAAGCCAAGCAGCAGTTCATTTCAGAATGAGAGACAGTTCCATATGAATGTAATTCTTCTCGGATAAAAGCAGCATAAACAAAGGAAACTGGTCAAGCAGCTTTATTTTAAAATAAACATGAAGGCTTGAATCTCACTGATTACCTTTGATGCATGTCATTGTCGTTTCTTGCCATCTCGCTACTGTCGATGCTTCTATAAAGGCATTGTGCCAAAAAACATAATTGGAATTGGTTATCTTGAGTATATAGCAAATATACGATACAATACGTGTGCTCAAAGTGTAAATATTGAAGAATTTTCTCTTTTTCTCCTCAGTTACTTCTATAATTTCAGACATCTGTCTTTCCTTTTGCTGTAGCAACAGTTAATGTGGAATAACACGAGCTCCAGTGTTATTCATAAAAACATGTATCTGACACATTGCTGCTGCAAACATCTTGCAGGACTGACAAACTCACTCCAGTCAAAGAACTTTCCATTATGACATTGGTTTCAGTTTTTGTACATATCTCCTATCATATTTGTGTTGTGTATAGTGAATGTAACATAATAAGGTCAATTAGAGCATGAGTTGGTAAGTTTTTCTGGAAGCATTTTTGCTATATATGGAGTAAATCTCTTAACATACTGAGAGCACTCAATAAATCAAACACTCTGAGTAATAAAAATAAAAGTCTGTGGATGTTGTAGGCCACTAATAAGCACATCCAAGCAGACTCTTTGCCCGTCGTCCAACAGCTAACTCACTAGCACAAATCAAATAACACCTGAGCTAAAAAACACAGTCACTCCAGCAGCAACATGATTGATCAGCAGCCAGGTCAGCAGCATAAAACATACACCTACAGATGTAAGGAATACCTGTCACGCTGAGTAGCATTTTGAGACTGAGGTATGTTCGTGGCGCTATTTAGCTTGTGTTTATGTGACTGCGACAATTAACAGTTATTAAATTATGTCTTTAGCTGTTAACACATATTTCCCAGCTGACCAGCGACAGTTACAGGGCCGTCTGTGTCAGCGTGGTCAAGCAGTGCGTCTATATGTTTTGGAGGAAGGGCTCAGATGTAGACCTGATGGGAGGGGAAATATTTTAGGTTGGATATTTCAAACTTCTGCACGCTCTTGATGGTTTCTACAATCTTACAAACCACTGATTTAACAAATCTCAGGATTGAAGAATTTAACTATTTGAAAAAAGATAATAAATATTAAACTGTACTACTACAATTTACTTTAGTTGCTTTAAAAAGTTTGTTCTAACAGATGTATCGAGGAAAAAAAAATCTCCCAATTGTTTTGTTTTTAAGTGTAAGTTTTTTTGGAGTAAGAATTATTGTTGTTCTAAAATTTGTGTTCGTCTCTGACATGGTTAAATTATGTCCAAAACATACTCTGTAGTTTGTGGTTTAAAATGTATATGTTAAGGATGAAAATGAAACAACCCTGCTTAGCAAATAGTATCATCCTGTTTCCTATGCATTCTGCTGCTAGATTTTCAGCGCTGCTGCAATAAATAGATACATAAAAAAAAAAAGACATGATGTTTGTAGGTTTAATATCAATTTGCACACAGTGCAAGCACTCCACATTCTATTTCTACAAGTCACCATTTAAGTTGAGTGAGTGAAATCCTTGTCATCCTTTTCAAAGGCTGCAACAGGCGTCTCATCTAACCGGGGTGAAGTTAGTTTCAGGTTGGATATTCTGCGGATATTCACTCGGGTCCAGCCGCGACTTTACTGAGGTTCTCCCAGTGTGAGCAGCAGGAGGACGGTCAGCTCACCTCCAGAACCTCGCGCTGAATCACTGAGACTGATTTAGGGACCGTCGTTAAATTACTTAGCAGAAATATATTAATACAAAATAATTGCATTTTTTTTCAATATCTTCCATGTCATGTGACCCACTGACTCCAAACCAGCAGCAGATTGTATTAGTAAACTGGAGAAATGAGACACAGCTATGTTTATTGTATTTTAGTGCTTCCTCTATTTAATATGAATATTAATATGCAGAAATTATGATTTTTTTTTTCTCAATAGCTTCCATGTCACTGACTTCTGGAACAGATTGTTTCCATAAAAAAATCTATAATCTTCTCTAATGCTGAAGAGGTTCACATATTTTCAAGCAGCAATGTCAACTTCTACACTATTTTGTCTCATGTCTTAGATTCTGATTCTGATTTTCTGAAAAAAATAAAAATAAAAATAAATCTCAAAAACTCAATAGCAGTCACCATTTCAAGGGTTATTTTTCAAAATGTTCTCCCGGGGGGGGGGGGGGCATGACCCCGGATCCCCCTACCCTGTCAGGGTTACTGACTCAGAGCACCGCTGCTACAAAACAGTCTGGGGGAAACACTGTATTCTCAGAATTTTGGACATGTGGGGCGAAGTATTTCCTCTTTAGCTGAAGCTGAAAACAGTACAAAATAAATGTAAAGAGAGACACAGTGGAGCTGTATGTTGTCCCACCAAACACACCTATGGAAAAGTGTTAAGCTAAAGTAAAAAAGTAAAAAAAAAAATCTGGATTTTGGAGTTAGTTAAATTAATGTTAAAATGATAAAGTTATTTTTCAATAGACATATTTTTGTTTTTGGGAGAAAAAAGGGTGGGTGGTGGCAGTCAGGCTCATTGGGTGCTCAGCACCCATAAAGCTCAGAGTCGCCCCTGATAGCCACTGAACACTGGGCAACTGATGAAGCCAATAGAAATATCACTTTTATCAAACTTTTTTTTTCTTTTCAGGGAATTACATCTACATTTTCTTTTTTCCATTTTTACAGAATGACACAATGCAGAACCAGAAGGACAGACTGTTCTTTGAACCTGCTTTCACAGCCCTCAACCTTGACACAGTATTCTTCATTCTATTAATACACACGTGTGGAGGTAACTCAAACACTTTAGTTTTTAAAGCTTATAATGTTTAATGTTGTTATTTAGAACCCTCCTGTATTAGTACATAATATATTATAGGTTGACTTATGAGACTTATAGATAACAAGGATGATTTTTGCAGCTGTGAAGTTCTGTCTGTAGCATCATTTTGCATTGTGGTTTCCAGAAAGTGTAGTTTTATAACAACTGCCTAAAAATCAAAGCACATTTCTCTGTAACAGATGACACTGTTTATCATTGAAAAGGTGTTACCACTGAATTTTGAGCTGTCTTTTCATTTCAGTTCGTTTGGTTCAATCCATTTCCACACTGTCTCAACACATGTGGTGGATTGGTGGCTTGGCTTTCACAGTTATTCTTGCTGTTGCCATGTATAAATGGAAACGTAAGTCCCACTACTGTCATTTTCAGTGATATTCAGCATGATTCATTGATAGTATAATGAATACTAACCCAGGTTTCATCATTTCAAATACCATTGAAACATTGTTGAAACAGATGTTTCAATAATAAATAGCTTTTGTCTTATTTTGAAATATATACATAAGCTACAGCTTGTTGATGGTTATATTAAAAGCATGTTTCATTATAAAGCACCAACCCAGTGTTTAGCTTGATAATATTAATAACATTCTATTTAGTTTTATGACCATGTCTAAGTGTCTTCTCTCATTCAGTTTCACAACATTCCTCTTCAAAAGAAGGAAAAAATGAGGACTCAGATGAGATAAAGGCCAAACCTCAACACCTACATGAGACAAATGAAGAGCTGGACAATGAAGTGTACAAAATGAACATGTTTCTGTGCCTCCGGAGGCTTCTGGAGAACCACAGGGAGCTGTTCAAACTGCATATGGAAGACGTGGAGAGAGAGAGGGAGGACAACAAGGAGAAGATCCAGTCAGTGGAGAAGTTTATAACAGAGAGTGAGAGAGAAAAGGCAACTGAGAAAACAGAAGAACTCCTCAGAGAAAAACAAAAGCTGTTAAGTGCTCAGTGGAAACTGGAGAGGAGAAAGGAAGACCTTGAGAAGCTGCAGCTGAACACAGAGAAAGTGCTGCAGAGCGAAGAGGCAGACGGTCTTCTGACCAAGATGACCAAGAGGAGGGAGAATTTAGAGAAGGAGGCATATAGTTTGGGTAACTTCAAATTTCATTCATTCAAATTTTCCCTACAGCCTAATTGAAGAAGAAAACATGTTCATAGTATTATCTCTACTCCAAATTATTATTAATGAAAATTCATGTAGAAGTAAACTAATCCAAATCCTCCACTGACATTGATCTTGAACTGTCTTAGTGGTGAAAATAATTGGTAGATAATAGGGATGCAACAATATTCGGTATTTTACCAAACCGTTCAATACGCCCTTTTCGGTTCGGCATTTTCGGTATGTTTCCCTGTCACAAAACTCTGTGCAGCCGCATGCTGTGTGTTCCCCTCAGGAGCAGAGGCATGAGAGCAGCACATTGTTTAGGCTCACCTCCCCCACCCATTGTAGTAGTGAAGTGATCCCAGAACTTTATGAAGTAAGCCGGGGCGATATTGAAAACGAACTGAGGCAGCACCTCACCTTGCGCTCTCCACCGATAGCTGGACCTCCCGTGAACAGCGCTGCGCCGCTATACACATTTTCAATGTTAGCAGCTTTGTAGCGGGTGTTTGTGGGCTGCCGCGGTCTTCTCGTTAAAAAAAGTGGCCCCCGGCTGACGGTGAAGAGCGTCCGTTCATCTGTCCGTCCCCCGGCTGACGATGAGGAGCCCGGGAACGGACGGACGAACGGACGCTCGTCACCTCCGCTGACGGCGATAACGACCGTCTCTCCCCTCTCTCCCCCCGCCGGCTGACGGTGCGCCACTACACTAAAAACTTCTGGGGAGAACCCTGATACTTGATTGGGAAATGAGGGGCTTTGTGCTGCAGACTCATCCACCACAAGTGAACACCTGGCTGAAGAACTAGTGCATGCAGTTACTGAATAGAAGCTAGAGAGAGCAAATATCCAAATTCCTGTAACCACAGACAATGCACAAAGAATTGTGCTATTATTTTTACAATGCAATATTGCCTTTGCTAGTCTGAGTAGTTTTATATTAAGATATTGAAATTGTACCGTTACCGTGGCCCACAAACCGTGATGCATACCGAACCGTGGGAAAACTGTACCGTTGCATCCCTAGTAGATAAGTGGTGAGATAACAGTGGCCAACATAAACTTGCTGTTCACATTTTAAGAATTAATATGAAAAACAGGTGTAGGCAAGGATTTTAAGCTTTTTTAAACAAAACTGAAAAATGAAACATCAGACTTGGAAAAAGCTTTACGTTGGTTTACCACCTCTGTAAATAGAAAATAATTATAGTTTTTGTGCCGTGTCATGTAAAACCTTCTTTTAACGAAATCATGTCTATGTTTACCTCTTGTTTTAATCATAATAATAATTGTCTTCTCTCATTTAGCAACGAATGAAGAGCTGGACAATGAAGTGTACAAAATCATCACGTTTTCATACCACCGGAGGCTTCTGGAGAACCACAGGGAGCTGTTCAAACTGCAGCTGGAAGACGTGGAGAGAGAGAGGGAGGACAACAAGGAGAAGATCCAGTCAGTGGAGAAGTTAATAACAGAGAGTGAGAGAGAAAAGGCAACAGAGAAAACAGAAGAACTCCTCAGAGAAAAACAAAGGCTTCTAAATGCTCAGTGGGAACTGGAGAGGAGAAAGGAAGACCTTGAGAAGCTGCAGCTGAACACAGAGAAGGTGCTGCAGAGCGAAGAGGCAGACGGTCTGCTGACCAGGATGACCGAGAGGAGGGAGAATTTAGAGAGGAAAGAGGAAGGAACGTGAGGAATATTCCCATGGTCAAGAAGAACTTTCAATTTGAACTTTACCTTGTAGTTGTAGNAAAAAAAAAAAAGAGGAAAATGCTGATATGACATTGTGCTTTAAAGTTGTTTTAGTGAAAAATATTCTGTAAAAATGAATAAATACAGTGTACAAATAGTTGCTAACAAGTAATAAATAAGTGTGTTACATGATGGGGTTTGTTATAATTCCGACCACAACACTGGGGGTGAATTGTAACTTTCTAGGAGACAAACATGTATGTAGTTTTAGCAAGCTGAGGGTTAACAGGCAAGCTATAACCATAGTAATTTTATTTTTTTACTCTGAGTTAATTTATTTAAATGTATTTTAAGTTTTCTGCTGCTGTTTTGTTAGGTTTAGTTAAAAGGTAACACTTGGTTGGGCTTAGGGGACATATAGTTTGGATTAAAATTAGGGATCGACCGATTATCGGCGCCGATATTCGGCATTTTGACGCATAACAGCATCAGCCTGTTTTTTAAAAAAACGGCCGATAAGCGATCAATTTAAAACATGGTTATTTTGGCTCTGATGCAGCCGAGCCTCTCTATCTGCTGCCAGCTGCCCACAGCCCCATCTGATTGGTTACAGGCAGAGCGGGTAACAGCCAATCAGTAGTGAAGCAGAGAGGAGAAAAAGTTTAGCCACCAGGTAAAACTGGATTCACAGCCCGGCGCTGTTCCTGGGGGCTTGGCTCCGAAGGTAATTTAAGGCAGCAGACTCTCCCGAAACTGTAATAAACATCCCAGTACTGTACAACTCACAACTACTAGTAACATTACCGTGAGCCCGTTAACGTTATATAAACATAAGCGGCAGCTCTGCTGCTCGCTGTCCCTCCAGACGAGCCTGTTAATCACTCGCTAATATCAACGTGGAAATAGTCCGTGACAGTAGAAGTCTGTGTGTGCGAGTGAGAGAGTAAAAACCTAATAAACTCAATTCAGTCCAGTTTTATTGCAGGGAAGCGCGTTGAGGTGAAGGCTGATTAGCTTTTAGCATAACATTAGCCCACCTGTCCGCTTCTCCTTCTCTGGCTGTAGACGCTCAGCTGACTGTAGAAACTCTACAGCTCACTATTACTAACGTTACTGTAACTAACTGAGGCCCAATACGTCAAGCGGCAGCTGTC
>CAEMYA010000184.1:1787889-1846132 GCA_903131615.1 Diplodus sargus | reverse complement strand
CTTAAAACATTTCAACATTCTAGAACTGGTTACCATGGTTACCGTTGTGCTTTCATGGTTACTCCACTTCAAACATTTCAACATCGTAGAACTGGTTACCATGATTACCTATGTGCTTTCATGGTTACTCTACTTGAAACATTTCAACATTCTAGAACTGGTTACCATGGTTACCGATGTGCATTCATGGTTGCTCTACCTAAAACTTAGTTGGTTAACTATGGTTTAGAATTCTATTCTCACCAACTGGTTATCATGGTTTCCATGGTTACTCAACTTTTAACATTTCAACATTCTAGAACTGGTTACCATGGGTGCCGACGTGCTTTAATGGTTTCTCCACTTAAAACATTTCAACATTCTAGAACTGGTTGCCATGGTTAGCGATGTGCTTTCATCGTAACTTAAAACATGTCAACCATAATGGTTGGTTAACTATGGTAAAGAATTCCATTCTCACCAATCGGTTTTCATGGTGTCCATGGTTACTTAAAGTTACTTTCATGGTTACTCAAAACCTTTCAACATTCTAGAACTGGTTACCATGGTTACCGATGTGCATTCATGGTTGCTCTACTTAGTTGGTTAACTATGGTTTAAAATTCTATTCTAACCAACCGGTTGTCATGGTTTCCATGGTTACTCAAGTTTTAACATTTCAACATTCTAGAACTGGTTGCCATGGTTACCGATACTCACTCTGCTTAAAACGTTTCAACATTCTAGAACTGGTTACCATGGTTACCGATGTGCTGTCATGGTTACTCTACTTAAAACATTTCAACATTTTAAAACTGGTTACCATGGTTACTGATGTACTTTCATTGTTACTCTACTTAAAACATGTCAACCATGATGGTTGGTCAACTATGGTTAAGAACTCCATTCTCACCAACCGGTTTTCATGGTTTCGATGGTTACCCAAGTTTTAACATTTCAACATTCTAGAACTGGTTACCATGGTCACCGATGTGCTTTCATGGTGACTCAACTTAAAACATTTCAACATTCTAGAACTGGTTACCATGGTTACCGATGTGCTGTGATGGTTACTCGACTTAAAACATTTCAACATTCTAGAACTGTTTACCATGGTTACCGATGTGCTTTCATGGTTACTCTAAACATTTCAACATTCTAGAACTGGTTACCATGGTTACCGATGTGTTACTCTACTTAAAACGTTTCAACATTCTTGAACTGGTTACCATGCTCACCGATGTGCTTTCACGGTTACTCTACTTAAAACGTTTCAACATTCTCGAGCTGGTTACCATGCTTACCGAGGTGCTTTAACGGTTACTCTACTTAAAACATTTCAACATTCTGGAACTGGTTACCATCGTTACCAATGTGCTTTCATAGTTACTCTACTTAAAACATTTAAACACTCTAGTACTAGTTACCATGGATGCCGATGTGCTTCCATGGTTACTCTACTTAAAACATTTCAACATTGTAGAACTGGTTACCATGGTTATGGATGTGCTTTCATGGTTACTCTACTTAAAACATTTCAATATTCTAGAACTGGTTACCATGGTTACCGGTGTGCTTTCATCGTTACTCTAATTAAAACATGTCAACCATGATGGTTGGTTAACTATGGTTGAGAATTCCATTCTCACCAACCGGTTTTCATGGTTTCCATGGTTACTCAAGTTTTAACATTTCAACATTCTAGAACTGGTTACCATGGTTACCGATGTGCTTTCATGGTTACTCTACTTAAAACATTTCAACATTCTAGAACTGGTTATCATGGTTACCGATGTGCTTTCATGGTTACTCAAAACATTTCAACATTCTAGAACTGTTTACCATGGTTGCCGATGTGCTTTCATGGTTTGTCTACTTAAAACATTTCAACCATAATGGTTGGTTAACTATGGTTAAGAATTCCATTCTCACCAACCGGTTATCATGGTTTCCATGGTTACTCAAGTTTTAACATTTCAACATTCTAGAAATGGTTGTCATGGTTACCGATTCTTACTCTACTTAAAACGTCTCAACATGCTAGAACTGGTTACCACGGTTACTGATGCGCTTTCATGGTCACTCTACTTAAAACATTTCAACATTCTAGAATTGGCTACGATGCTTACCAATGTGCTTTCACGGTTACTCTACTTAAAACATTTAAATATTCTAGAACTGGTTACCATGGTTACCGATGTGCTTTCATGGTTAATCTACTTAAAACATTTCACCATTCTAGTACTAGTTACCATGGTTACCAATGTCCTTTCATGGTTACTCTACTTAAAGCATTTCAACATTCTAGAACTGGTTATCATGGTTAAAACATGTCAACATTCCAGAACTGGCTACCATGGTTACTCATGCATTTCCATTTCAACATTCTGGAACTGATTACCATGGTTACCGATGTGTTTCCATTGTTACCACGGTAATCATGGTAACCAGTTCTAGAATGTTACCATGGTAACCATGAAAACCTGTTGCTGAGAATGGAATTCTTAATTCCAGAACTGGCTACCATGGTTGCAGATGCATTTCCATTGCAACATTCTGGAACTGATTACCATGGTTACCGATGTGCTTTAATGGTAACTCTACTTAAAACATTTCAACATTTTAGAACTGTTTACCATGGTTACCGATGTGCTTTCATTGTTACTCTACTTAAAACATTTTAACATTCTAGAACTGGTTACCACGGTTACCGATGTGCTTTCATGGTTACTCTACTTAAAACATTTCAACATCGTAGAACTGGTTACCATGGTTACCGATGTGCTTTCATGGTTACTCTACTTAAAACATGTCAACATTCCAGAGCTGGCTACCATGGTTCCTGATGCATTTCCATTCAACATTCTGGAACTGGTTACCATGGCTACCGATGTGTTTCCATGGTTACTCTCGTAAAACACATCAACATTCTAGAACTAATTTCGATGGTTACCAAAGCGTTTCCATGGTTACCCTAGTGATAACATTTCAACACCCAAGAAATGGTTACCATGGTTAAGAATAACCATTAAAGCACATTGGTAACCATGGTAACCAGTTCTAGAATGTTGAAATGTTTTAAGAAGAGTAACCATAAAAGCACATCGGTAACCACTGTAACCAGTTCTAGAATGTTGAAATGTTAAAACTTGATTAACCATGGAAACCATGAAAACTGGTTGGTGAGAATGGAATTCTTAACCATAGATAACCAACCATCATGGTCGACATGTTTTAAGTAGAGTAACGATGAAAGCACATCGGTCACCATGGTAACCAGTTCTAGAATATTGAAATGTTTTAAGTAGAGTAACCATGACAGCACATCGGTAACCATGGTATCCAGTTCTAGAATGTTGAAATGTTTTAAGTAGAGTAACCGTGAAAGCACATATGTCAGTAGGGACATCCACACACATTTTAGTAATTTTACACCTATTTTTATACCTGTTTTATCTGAAATTATGTCCCAGATGAAGTCAACTATGTGCAGTCTTGATATTATTCCAACACAATTTCATAAAAGATGTCATTGATACAATTGGGCCCATTATTTTATTCATTATTCACAGCTCACTGGAAAATGGCATTTTCCCTTCTAGTTTTAAACATACTGTGGTCCAATTTCTTTTAAAGAAACCAAACCTTGATCTGTCTGTTGTTAGCAATTTAAGGCCAATTTCCAGACACTTTATGTGTCATAATAACATCTTTGAGAAGTTTCAATCGGGTTTTAGAGCATTACATAGTTCAGAAACTGCCCTTCTTAAGGAAACAAATGACATGCTTTTAACAGTCGACAGAGGGGAAAGTGCAATTTTAATACTTTTAGACCTCAGTGCCGAGTTTGACACTGTAGATCATGACATTTTAATTGACCGCCTCAAAACCTGGGTTGGCATCAAGGACACTGCACTTAGTTGGTTTCATTCTTATCTTTATAGAGAGAACCTTTGCGGTCACCATAGGTAATCATACATCATCTACAGCTCAAATAACCTGTGGTGTACCACAGGGTTCAGTTTTAAGTCCGATTTTATTTTCTACTTACATGTTTTCACTAGGCCACATCATCCAACAACACAACGTCTCCTTCCATTGTTATGCAGACGACACACATATACCTTCCGCTGAGACCATCCAGCTTTCATGGTTACTCTACTTAAAACATTTCAACATTCTAGAACTAGTTACCATGGTTACCGATGTGCTTTCATTTTATTTTCTACTTACATGCTTCCACTAGGCCACATCATCCAACAACACAACGTCTCCTTCCATTGTTATGCAGAGGACACACAGATATACCTTCCGCTGAGACAGTCCAGCTTGACTCGAGAAGCCTAGCTGCTGTCTTAGACTGCCTCAATGATATTAACTGTTGGATGGCACAAAACTTTCTTCAACTTAACAAGTCAAAATCAGAAATCATCTTGTTCAGTCCCCCAAACACAGACACCAGCCTCATTACAAATAGCCTTGGCCCACTCTCCAGTAACATTAAACCCACTGCTAGAAACCAGTCATATTCGATTTAGATCTCACCTTCGACAAACACATTAAAACAGTCTAGTCATGCTAACTCCAACTCAGAACCATCTCCAAAATCAAACCGATACTTTCTCATTCTGATTTGGAAAAAGTATTTCATGCATTCATTTTCTCCAGACTAGACTACTGTAACTCCCTCCTCTCCAGCATGAACCAAAAAATCTCTTTCCTGCTTCCAACTGGTCCAGAACGCAGCAGCTAAGCTTCTCACAGGTTTTAACGGACGACTTCACATCACCCCAGTTTTAGCTTCTCTTCATCGGCTCCCTGTTCGTTTTAGAATTGATTTTAAGATTGTACTGATCACTTCTAAAGCTCGTCTTGGCCTGGCTCCAAGCTATATAACAGAAATGTTGACCCCATATTAGCCAGTTCGCAGCCTTAGATCCTCAGGTGGGGGCCTCCTGGCAGTTCCAAAGTCAAGGCTTAAATCTAAAGGTGACCAAGCTTTTTCTGTCATTGCCCCTTGGCTTTGGAACGACCTACCTGAGGAGATAAGGCTTGCAGAATCAGTAACTTCTTTTAAATCACTTCTTAAAACTCATTTTTATAGACTTTCCTTTGTGTGATGTTGTCTCCTTTTTACTTTGTAATTTTTAGTATTTCCAGTGTTTGCTGCACTTTACTCCATTATGTATTTACTTAATTGTCTAAGATTCCTTATTTTCTATTGTTCGTATATGAACTCTTTTTATTGTCCTCATTAATTTTAATTAACTATTAACTATTTCTATTCCATTCGTTTGCTCTACATTTTTCAATTGTAATTTCAATTGTGTTCCTTTTAATTGTTCTGCTTTGTTTGTCAAAGCACTGTGTAAACGTTGTTTTTAAAAGTGCTATATAAATAAAGTTATTATTGTGACCCGAAGTGCTATATAAATAAAGTTATTATTATGACCTGAACTATCCCTTTAACGCTTTAAATTCTCAAACTTTTTTTTCATTGCATTTTGTTTTTATTTTTAATGCAAAGACAAAGAATATGTTATTTTTGTGGCTGATGGTATTATGATGGGCCTCAGATCAGGACCAGACACCCAGTCCAAGCTCTCTGAGAAGATGAGGAACAACTCCCCATGACCTGGGAACAACCAAGAAGGTGCACAGGTAGAAACCTCTGGAAAGGCAGTTCAAAGAGCGATCCCCTTTCCACGGACGGATGGGTATCTACATGCAACTGTTTTTGTGAGAACAGTTTCAGTTTTACACTTCCAAGTGTAGATTCCTGAGCCCTTAAACAGCCGTCATTACAGCTCTGTTTGAGCTAATCTCAAGTATAAAAGATCAAACACTTGTTTTTGAGTCAGTCTCTGTTCCTGAGTCTGGATCTGGGCACTGGAAGAGTTTTCTATGCCACTTCTTCTTGGCTCTCAAGATCTTCCAGTAATAATGTTGTTTATTTCGGGCATGTCAATTCATCATCATCACATTTCATTATTGTTCAAATTATACAATACACATGGCCGAAAAGGAAAAGCGGGAGAAGCCAAAGCTTATCTAGTCCCGCCCCCATTACCCACAGGATAAAATCTTCAACCTAATCTTTTCTTATCTTTAATATCTTATAGTAAGCTATATAAGTTCAGTTGCTGCCTAAAATATTTGAGCTAATTTAGTTTGAATAGTTAGCTTTCCCTTTGCCAAATAAAACTTCAAAAGGGTACCTGGGAAGATCTTTCAAGAATTTTCTATTGTCGAGAATTGCACAATGTATTGGTAAATTACTGTGCACTGATATACTAAATTAAAAGCTCATTTGGTACTTGTTGTATAGTTGTTGTTCTCTTAAAAAAGGCCCACTTCAGCAGTTTGTGTGACAGCAGAGAGCTCTCTTTTTAATGGACCCATCATGTTGGGAAACATTTCATTCTAGTCTCAATGCTTCCTGGACCCTGAATATAGCCTTTTAATCTGATCTTGACTCATTTTGACTCAAGCTGTTTCCATGCCTTGCTCAATGTTTTGCAACCACTTATTAAAATTGTATAACTACTTATTTATTTCCATGTGCTTCTTTGACATTAAGCATTGTCTACGTTTTTTCTGCCTGTATAAATTCCTGAGTACTTCATTTAAGTTGCTGAAACGGATTCTGCTTAATGGCGTCTTATCCTCCAAGCACTTGCTGCTTCCAGAACCCTGACTCCAAATAGAAGAGCCAGTAACTGATCAAGTTATCAATCACAACAAGTCAGAAAATCAAAAATTGCCCCTGCACATCAGCAAAAAGTCCTAGCAGACAGAAAAAAACAAAAACAAAACTTTTTAAAATAGTACAATGAAAACCAGGGTATAGTGATTAGCAGTCAGGGTGACTATAGTGACTGATATTATCAGTATCAGTGTTTGTGGTTGCTGATAAAATAAAGACATTTAAACATACAGTACTTTACTCTGATGCAGCACCCTTTCTCTGTGAGTGGTCACAACTCTGTGGTCTCAGTGTCTCAGTGTGGTTTTGAATACCAGAAAATGTTGATAAAATAATCCAGGGAAATACCAGAATCTTGATCCTGATATTCATCCCTGATACACGTGTGTGTGTGTGTGTGTTGTGTGTGTGTGTGTGTGTGTGTGTGTGTGTGTGTGCGCGCACGCGCACACGTACGCTCTGATGAGGTCAGTAGGTCTGGGTTAGGAGGAGGAAGATCCACAATCACAGGAAGAAACTATTAATCCTGCAGACATACACACAAAAATGTTAAGATGCTGCTGTTTCCTCCGTCTGCAGCTCAGCATGTCACCTTTATTTAACCAGTTCTTTAACACGACTGTTAAATGATATAGTGGTATTGTACAGATTTTCTCTTAAAATTAGCTGATTGATGATGTAAACACAATAAACATCTAATTTCTTCAAGCGTTTGTTCCTGTGTCAGTTCTGCATGCAGTTGTGTTCATTCTAAACAAACAGGAAGAGTAAAATGCATCATCGCTTCTTCTGCAGAGCAACAAGCTGCCAGACGTTATTTCATATAAACACAACACACAATATGAGACAGCAGATCAGGATGAGGATGTGGAATGTCAAGGAAGGAAGACGCCACAGAGATCACTGTCAGAGTGTAATAAATAGAACGATTAAATAATACATGTTGAAATCTAACACAAAACATCAACACACAACCTCAGATGTGACCCAGATTCTGTTAGAAATCTGTCAAAACTTTGAAGGATATATCTGACCTTGTTATGTCCAATGATGCTGGAGCAAATTACTTGTCTCACAAACTCCTCCAAACACTTTGCTAGCATTTATATAAAAGAAAGGTTTTCTGGTATAGTGCCACCCATGTTGATATGTCTCGGTGTCTGAATTAGTGGCAGAAATAAAAATTGGGGCAATATTATTTGAGGATTCCTTTTTTTCATCCCTTCCTCTTCTCTTCTCCTTGTTCAGTTTCTTGTTACTTACTGCTCTCCTTCATTTCATCAACTCTCCATTTACCCCATTTGTTTCCTCCTCTCATCAACTGTCCTCCTTTTCACTTTTTTTCTCTCCTTTCCTCGCCTCATTTCGTCTCATTTCAGTCCTTTCTTGTTTCCCTCTCTCCTCATCTGTCCTTCTTTCCTTTTCTTTGTACTTCTCTCCTCTCCTCTCCTTGTTTGTTGTCCTCTTCTCACCACATTTTATTTCATCCCCTTGATTCTTCTCCTGTTTCCTCCTGTCCTCTCCTGTCCTTATTTTAACTCTCCATTATCATCTCCTCCTCTGCTCCCCTCTTGTTTCCCCATCTCCTCTATTGTTTCCTCCTCTCCTCTCCTCTCCTCTCCTCTCCTCTCCTCTCCTCTCTGCAGGACATCCTGTTTCTGACCTCCACCATCAGGCTGTTTCCTGCTACAGGAAACTCGTCCACAGATGCAGGGGAGGAGAGGAGGCAAGGGAGGAGGAGGCAGGATGGAGAGGAGGAGGAGAGAAGGAGGAGGAATGTCTGCAGACATTTTTAGGGAGGAGAAGAAGGGTGGAGGAAGTGATGAAGAGGAGAAGGAGGAGGAGTTCAGAGGTCAACATGTAAACAAATCAGTGGTTCAGTCAAACAATAGAACTGGGGGTGAACGGGTTCAGCTTGATCACTGATTGGGTGTGAACAAACTGGTGTCATCACCTGTCAGGCGGGATCCACCAATCGGACAAAGGTTCAGACAGGTCGAACCTATTTCTCATTGGGTGTGTCGCTTCATCTGTACCAAAGTGATCAGTGGATTAGATGATTGATTAAATGAGTGGTTGGTTTATGTAAGTGTCCTGCACCTGATGGCTTTACAAGACACCCGACAACTCAAACATAAAGTTCTTTAAATAAACAAAAAGAAACATTTTCTTTCATCTCATCTGAGGCATTTTGTATACATTTCACCAAAACATAAATCTAGAGACAATAAATCTGAAATATTAGACAAACAGAAAAAAAAATAGGATTTTTTCCTCTCACAGCAATGAAATTCATCCTCAACAACATGGTTGTCACAAAAAACCACAGACGTAGCTTTTCAGGAATATCATAAACCTCCACACAGGTTGACTGTGAAAGCATCTTGAAATGTACCTTATTTATGTTTCTTGTAAGGCGGTGACTTCTAGTGGCCATAGTAATTATTGCAGCAGCACAGGAGGAAGTCAGGAGTAGTTTAATGCAAGAAAGTCCAAATTGGGAGGAGGACAAGGTGGATGGTGGTGTCAAACATGTAGAGGACATTAATCAAGCAGGTTGCTGTTTAAGTCCAGTGTGAAACCAAATGTCAATGGAGAGTTATATTAACTCAGTAAAGTAGTACAGTTACTTCACTTACTTTACAAAACATAGTCATTCTAACTGAAAACACAATGTTTTAAACCTGACCACATGTGACCTTTAGAGGAAGGTCCAGTATGTCTGTTGCTGCTATGCTGCTGCGGTTAGGTTGTTGTCGATTTTTGGATTAAGGTGTTTGGGTCTGAGGATATGTTGCCCTATGAACACAGAAATTCTTAGAACAGTAGACGATTATCTGTGGCTGCCTGACAGTCTGTGTGTTCATGATAATGAAGGAACATATCGCTGAGTGCTTCAGTGTGGCTTGCTGAGGTGTCTTTAGTCGTTTTTGGACAACAAGGGAGCTCCAAAGATTAAAAAAAAAGGTTTTTACCAGGAACACAATCAGCTAATATGAAAATGAATGGAGTGACACACACACACACCCACACACACACACACACACACACACACACACACACACACACACACACACACAGCCTCTCACAGGAGAGTGTGGTATTTGTCTTCTTCCACACTGATCCTTATCTGGCAACATGTGGGTCAGCAGATCAGCTACATCCTGCCTTTAACTCACACATACACACACACACACACACACACACACACACACACACACATGGGCTAAACAAAAGGTGAATGTACTGTTGAATGAAGCGCTAATGGCTGCTAATGGGGTCACACACAAACATAAACACACACACGCACACTCTGCTGAAGCTCTAAATTTGCTGCCACTTTTCTACACAGCTATTAAGGCTACAATAAGCTGTCAGCGACAGGACAGGAGGCTGGTGGTGAAGGGTGTCACTTACCTTGATGACCTGATGACATCTAGGGCCAACGCTGGACAGATTCTGACACTGAGCTTCCAGTTTATTTCACGAATGACTGGTGATTTCTTATATAATTCATTTTGTCCCCCATGTACACAACATGGTTTGTCTGAAACCCTTCATACAGAATAGCATGTATTGCCATAAGTAGGTTTGTAAAAAGTGATAAATAAATAAAAAAAAAAAAGTATCATCAACAAATATATGGAATTTCTTATCTTGCAGTAGTCATCTTACAGCTCATTGTGGCTGCCTCTTCTTGTATAACACATATTAAATGGAACTGGTCCCAAAAAAGGCCAGTACATGTTCATTATCATGAAGAATGTGTTGGATGTTTCCTTAGAACACTGTTAAATGTGGTGAACGGTTCAGGGAGTTTTTCTTTTGCTTAACACACATACACGTCTGTGTGATAAGCCAGCAAGCTGTGATTTGTTATCAGCCATGTAAGAGAAGGGAGGGATCAGCTATACTTGCTGATAACGCTGTAAAAAAGGTTAACCTTAATCACAAACTTGTCCCAAATCCCTGCAGCTGTTGCAGATGTTCTTAATTCCTTCAGTCATTTGGTTTTCATTTCAGTTTTTCTTACCTGTCAAACTGTAAAGTTTCATTCAGACATTTCCAGCAGTTGAAGAACAGAAGAAACATTATATATCAACAAATGATGAAACACTGAAAGAGTTAATGTTGAATAGCTTCAACTGAGCATCTTGAAGTGAAGAAAGTTGAAGATTGATGGCCTGCTATGTTCTGACCACAAACCTTCATCCAGGTGGTGGATTAATTAGAAACAGACGTGTTCCTGTGTGTCTGCAAAAGCACTCACTTCCTGTAATTTTTTTCAACTGGGAATGTACTCTCTCTCTCTCTCTCACACACACACACACACACACACACACACACACACACACACACACACACTGAGCCAGTTGATTGGCTGCAGACAGGAGGTTCATGGTGTTTGTTTTGTTGATAATCTAATCTGATTGGTTGACCTCTGCTCTGCCTGGATGTCTCAGGTTTGGATCACCCCAACAGGCAACTGCAGACTTCACAGAAACTTAGAGGTCATTTTAAATAGTTCTGGTTCTGTTTAGGATTTAATAGTTTGTGTGTATTTTGTCCATCTTGAAAGTTTATGTGTGAGTTGCAGAGTTTTGGAGATGTCTACATTCTCTTTAGTGAAATGGAATTAGATGGCATTCAGCCTGTGGTGCTCAAAGAGTCAAAATAATACTTGAGAGCAACGTCCAACCCCGTCAGTATGTCCTCAGTCATCCATCTCTCTGTGCATTAGAAGATGACAGCGCTGATGTCTTTATGATTTAAACAGTCCCCCTCCCTTCGAGCTCAGAGGAAAGTGATACTCTTGAACCTTCCTCGGCCTGACTCTCTCTCAGCCCGCAGGACTGAATGAAAAATGAGCGCTGAGCATGCTGGGAAGTCATTCAGCTCAGTGGATCTGCAGCTGTTGAGCTCTGACTGGTTTTAATGGTTTTAACTTGGTATCTGCAGGTTTTTTAATAAGACCGGAGCCAGAAGAGACAGAAATATCTTCATCCGAAGCACTCACATAATGTTTTCTCCGTCTTTTTAAAGACTGTGACAGGATTGTATTTACTCAAGTCTGCACACTTCCACTGACATGTCTTCTGAGTTATAACTTTAACTTAAACTTTAACTTAGTTGCACAATGTAATGGATATAGAATAATGAAACAACCTGTACTAGATTGGTTCCCTGTAAACCTCGCTATCGCTGTACAATTTTGTCTTCCACAGGGCATGAAATCACCTGGAAGTAAATGAATGAATAAACTCATGTTTTGTCCCGTGTTGTTGTTGTTACTTGCGACTCTGAGAAACACTAAAACTATTAAAAACAAACAATTGTTTTCGCAAGAACTGCACCAACAATAATACCACCTGGAAACTCAAGGGTGCTGGAAAATTGTCAAAGGAAAAGATATCTGTCTGCCCTTTAAAACATGCATTGATCAGATGACACTTTATAATAACCATCATTAATGAATAGTACATTTATATGGAATTACACTTTAGTTCATAGTTTTTCAATGGTCAACAAACAATTCAATGCTTCATAAACCATTTATTGAATTGTATGAGTGCCTGATTTTTTGTACTTTTGCAATTGCTTAATAAATGGTATATGAAGAATTTCATAGGTAAATTTGTTTATTAAAAGATAATAGTGATTTAACTATTGGCAAACATTGATTAAGGATGTTTATTCAATCAAGTGCTACTGCTGTTCACCCTTAAATGTATACTAAATTGTTGTAATTTCGACAGTATTATGATACAATACAGTATTGTGTGTTAAAGTTTAGTACGATAACTAACAATATTACTCGAGGGTGTAGTGACGGTGTCTGACAAAGTCATGACAACAACAAACCGAAAGACATGACATGTCACAATATGTCTACTGTTTGTCATCAAGCTGTACTTGGAAATTTAACAAAATGTTGCTAATGTATTATGCAAAGTTGTTATCCATGGAGCCCTTCACATACAAAACTGACACTAGAAGTGTGGATAGAGTATCACAGGTTGAAGCTTAAGGCCACTCACCAAGCTGCCATATTTGATGAGTTGGAAGTTAGAAAACTTTGAAAAAGAACATGAAACTTCCCAAAACTTCACAAACACTGGACAATCGTCTATTTTGACCAAATCTTTAATACGAACACATTCTACAGTGAGTGGAGGGCTAAATGCACACAACCCTCCCCATCTCATTTTGCGGTGCAGAGAATCAAATCATCTAAAATATCTCAATCTGGAACGAGTAAACTCCCTTTCTGCACTGATTTGATTTACTAATAAATGTCTTGCTCACAAAGACCTTTCTCAAGACATCACAACCATCATGATCATCAAAAGTCTTTGTAACCGAAATGTCGAGTAAAATTGAAATGAATCGAATCAATGCAGAGGTGAAGTGTCTGCAGGAATTTAATCTTTTTTACTGGAAACAAATTTTAATTGATCAGCTGCTTATGTAACACATCTACTGTGGCTTCTTTGTCATTCCTTCACTGAGGCAGGAATTTATGATAATTAAATGTGATACAAAGGACTCCCTTCTCTAACAAAAAAAACCTTTAACTGCAAAGGAATGACTGGGATGAGCTCCTGCCCCTGATTTGCTAGAAATGTCTGGACGTGGTTGGAGATGAACGCTCTAACTCCTCATAATTATATATTGGAAAAAGCTGGAATGTGTGTTGTGTCACATTAAGGACAGGCGTCTGAATTTTCAGCATTCACTTCATAGCTGGATGAGTCTTCAAGGATTGTGTTTCCCTGTGTTGAAACAACCATATCATCTGGTTCATTTCCAAGGACACGCATCAAAAACAAGTGTAAGCTCAAAGAAGAGAAAGTTGTCCTCAATTGTGGACACATTAAAGTTTGGATTTAAGGAATACACAATAATAATTTACTCTTTATACTCTGAGGGGAAACAAAGCCTGTGCTTTCACAAAGAAGTTTACTTATGACTGACAGCTGTAAAACTGTCGTTGTATTTATGATGATGCCCTTTTTGTATATGTATTTCTGCTGTCAGAGCAAAAGCCTGAATCATGTATCACTGTGATGAAGTGTAAATATATGTCCTGCTCCCTCTGGGATTTGAAGAAACACACATTTTCCAAATGATTTTAAGTGCTCAGATGGCAGGTCGTGATGACTTTATGCAGACAGAAAGGGGAAGAGAAGGCGGTGTCATGTTTCTTTAAAAGCACTCCAGAGTTGTGCCGAGTCTCCTCAAGGCAGGAGGGCTTTTCTCTTTGTGTTGAGTCTGGATATATTTGCATATGACCCTCCTCCTCCCTTTGGATTGGCCGAGGTTCCACTAGCATGTGGAAACCCAAATCCAAACTTTCTCAGTTGAGCAAAACTTTCCTGAGTTGAGGATGAAGTGAGAGGCAGGACGCCAGCAGCTGTGTGAGTGAGTAATAACAGCAGGCAGAGAAAGGCTAGAGGTTTATGAACAGAGAGGATGATATCTTAATTTTAGGTTGCTATAGTTGTCTCCTGTATAAAGTTTTTTTTTTTTTTCCTTTTCTATTTGTTTTACAAAACCAAAAGTTTTCTTTACTGGTTTTGGTTGAGGTTGTTTGTTTTGTTAGAAGAAATTATAGATTATTTTGAAGAAAAATTGGATTTGATCATCTTTCTATATCATGTTTCTTACAGATACATAGATGGAATATATTTTACTAATATTTTTAACTTTCACAAGAACAGAGTTTTAAAATTATTTGAATTTTGTCTTTATCTTTTATAGTGACTTTTAGAAATGTCTGTTTAGCGACTAGTCAGGTGATTACTTGACATCATTATGCTGCTGGCTCTGCTTCTGCTCCTGAGTCTTTGCTCTGGTGCTCGCTCCTCTGAGCCATCATCAGTAACCATCCAGTACCGGGTTTGGGAAGAGCAGCCTGCGGGCACCCGGGTCGGCCGTTTGGTGGACGACCTCCGCCAGAGGGATGAAGGTGGTCCTTTTGAGGATTTCCAGGTGGTGGAGCACGAAAAAGCCCTTCCCTTCTCCGTCAGCACACGAGATGGGATCGTGTCCACCCAGGGCCGGTTGGACAGGGAGGAGCTGTGCCGGGGGTCAGACCTGTGTGAGCTGGCCTTCAGCGTCCTCTACAGGAAGAGTGGTGCTGTGAACTGCCTGCGGGTTCGGGTGGAGGTGATGGACCAGAATGATCACAGTCCCAGCTTCCCCAGCGCAGTGCAGGAAGTTGAGATCTCAGAGACAGCTGGCCTCAGAATGCGAATCCCTTTGGACCGGGCTGTGGATCCTGATGCAGGACCTAATGGCCTCCAGACCTACTCACTGTCGGTCAACCAACACTTTGCTCTGGATGTGACCGTAGCTCCAGGTGGGACAAAACAGGCAGAGCTGGTGGTGATCAAAGAACTGGACCGGGAGTTTCAGGCCTCATTTGATCTCACCCTGGTGGCATGGGATAAAGGGAACCCCCCCAGGTCTGGCAGCACATTAGTCCGTGTTAATATTCAAGACTCTAATGATAACAGTCCCATGTTTGAGGATAGCACCCCCACTGTAGAGCTACCTGAGGACATAGCCCGTGGGACGACCATCATCAACCTCAAGGCTACTGACCCCGACCAAGGTGCAAATGGGGAGGTAGAGTATTCACTCAGTAAGCACACGCGTCCGGAGGTTAAGAAGCGCTTCTTTGTGGATCCAAAAACTGGAGCTGTGAGTCTCTTAGCTCCCCTGGACTATGAGGTCCAGACCTCTTATGAAGTGATCATACAGGCCCGTGATCGCGGGCCGAATGCGATTCCCACGCACTGCAAACTGCACGTCAAACTTAGAGATGTAAACGATAATGCACCAAGGATACACATGACCTGGACTCCACCTAACTCACCAGTGGCGACTGTGCTAGAAGGAGCGCAAGAGGACACCTTCCTCGCTCTGGTGATGGTCTCTGATGCAGATTCAGGAAACAATGGCAAAGTGAGAGCACAAATTCAACAAGGATCAGGCCCTTTCCGCCTTAAACGTATCCACGGCGACAATTACATGATTGTCACCAATGGTAGCCTGGATCGAGAGAAGGTGATGCATTATAACATCACTCTCCTTGCCCAGGATTATGGAGATCCCCCACTGTCTTGTATTAAACATTTGCCTGTCCATGTTCTGGATGAGAATGACAACGCCCCCGTTTTCTCCACCTCCATCTATAAGGCGTCCTTCAGTGAGAACAACTTGGCAGGCTTCCAGGCTTTAAAAGTAGAAGCCACCGATGTTGACTTGGAGCTCAGCGGAAGAGTGTCCTACTTCATACGCAATGGCAATGAAGTAGAACCTGACACAGAGTCTTTCTCCATTCACCCAACAAGCGGCATCATAAGCGTCAAGCTTCCACTGGACTACGAGGATTCCCATGCCTACTCTTTCATTGTAGAGGCCGTCGACCAGGGTCACCCGCCTCTCACCAGCACAGCCACAGTGCAAATCGACATCCAGGATGTGAACGACAACTATCCAGTCATCAAGGAGCCCAAACCCAGAAAGGGTGTGGCTTCTCTAAGTGTTCCTGTCAATGCAGACAGGGGGGAGATTGTGACCGAGCTTGGGAATGACATGGAAGAGGCATCCACCACTTTGCCGATCAATCACTCAGTCAGAGAGGTTGGATTCCTTGCATCCACCATAAAAGCAGAAGACCCCGACTCGGGGCTGAGTGGACAACTCAGCTACCTGATCACTGACGGGAACCCTTATGGATTGTTCTGGTTGGACGAGTCTACAGGGCAGCTGTTTGTTAACTCCACCAATGCTACTGAGCTAATCGGGAAGACCTTTAAGGTTGACATTGCTGTGTCTGACATGGGCAGTCCCAGCCTGGCCACTAAGGCAACTCTGGAGGTGACTTTCATCAATCTCAAGGACCACCTGAAGAATTCGTCACCAGGTAACCGCGGCCAACTCAGCTTCACCATGATGATGGCGATCTGCCTGGGTGCCACCTGCCTGCTACTTCTGCTGGCTGTTGCTTTGGTGACAACATTCTGCCGCCCAGAGAAACGGGACAACCGGGCTTACAACTGCAGACAGGCAGAATCGACATACACCCGCCACCCACGGCGCCCCCAGAAGAACATCAGGAAATCAGACATCCAGCTAATTCCCGTCATTAGAGGGCGAAAAGAGGATCCTCCTGAAGATGACAGTGAAGCCCAGCCTCTATCTTCGAGTCCAATGACGTCAGAGGATCTACAAACTGAGCGACAGTATACATTAACACCATCGGTCATGAACACAAGCTTCCATTCCCAAGGCTACCCAGAGGGAGATGCCACTCAGTCTCAACCCCACCACAGCAGAACGCTTCGGAAACCTGGAAACATTGAACTTGACGGCTCTTTGCCTCTGACACCTGCCACGTCTTACCGGACTCTTCAACCATCCAGGAACCCTTCATCATCCTCCTCAGTGTCACATTCGAGTACCTTGAAGCGCCAGACTCGGGTTGAAGGGGAAAAGGAGGAAGTGCAGTGTTCAGCATCTCAGGCAACTCTGAGGAGGCCAAAGACCTCGGAGGGACGAGGGGGACATGATGCAGAACATCGGCAGATGCTTCGTAACCTGGTTCGCCTGTCCATGGCCGCGTTTGGAGACTCCATAGAGCTTTCATCTGCTTCTCCAGAGGTGCAGGTGAGTTTGGTATCTTATCGACTTATTTTCACTTTGTTTAACTCTTTCATACATGGCCTCCATCACAGACAGCTATTTGAAAGCCATGGTGCTATCACCAGGTGCTAGATCTACAAAACCTTGTCCACAATTCCATCTGATTATTATCCTTGAAGGTCTTTATGTTTACATTAGCATGCATTTCTACTCAGATTTGCATTCCTGTTAGATTTATTTCAGCAGAAGAAAAAAGGTGTATGGTTTAGTTAGAAGTGTTTTATTGTAAAATTGTTTTGGTCAGAGAGACATTCTTATATGTTTTTATCATATGCATAAAAGGTTTACTCAAATAAAGAGCATAATTGGAACCATGTCTTTGTGATGTGACAACAAATATTATTTAAAATCACATTACTTTCACAAATAATTACAAGTATGCCTCATAATTTTTCAATTCAAATTCAAATCTTCCTTTGTCGGCCAGAGTTTATCTCATATTATGAAAAAGAGTTGTCTTTTGGATGTTTGTTCCACACTTTTACAGTGTGAAGTGAAGAAGTGTTTTTCTCTTTTTAGAGAAACACTACAGCAATTTAACAATAATTTAATATTTTAATTTTAAGGACATTCAAGGAATTCCCTATTATCTACAACCTATTTCTCAGGTTGCTTAAATTCTCTATCATAATCTTGAGCTCATATCAGGCAGAAAATAACTGCACAACACCTGCAAGTTGATGTGCATTGCAGTGAGGATTCCCCCAATGTCTAATGTGTGTTTGATTAATATCTTCATATTTACATTCTCCTCTGTATGTTTTTTTTCTTCAACATTAAGGCTAATGCCCGGCAAATGTTTAAATCTAATACAGCTCCATCTAAAACTAATCATATTCATTTCAATATGTGCCTGCATGCAGTTAGAGTTGGATTTAATTAAGTATCCCAGCTAAAGGCTTTGAGATTATTCTGAAGTGAAGTCCATTAGAGACAACACACACCCAAACAAACAAACACGCACAAACATACACACACACACACACACCAGCATTCCTTACACTTTCCCAGCAGCCTCTCTGCTTTTTCAGCCTCCTGTATGATGACTTACTCAGACAGCCTGAAGGCCGAAGTCGGGTAGAGGTGTGTGTGTTTGTGTGTGTGTGTGTGTGTGTGTGTGTGTGTGTATGCGTGTGTATGTGTGCATGTGTGTGTGTGAGGGGGTATAACTAGCTGACTGATGAATGTGAAGAGAAAAAGCAGTGAGTTTATTCAGGTGCTCATGTGTCACAGACAGTAATCCCCCTCGAGAAACTCCGACAGGCCTTTTTACTGAATATCACATATCAGATTCATATTGAAACCAGGAGGAGGAGGTGAAAGAGGAGGTGGAGGAGTTGGAGGGGGACTCCACTCAGGCTCTGAGGAGGGTATGGACAGGACGGCTAAAGTAAGCTGTGATGTGTTTGTAGTGTAAACTAACACCACCCTGACACGCTGCTCTGTCACTTACAAATGACCCAAAAATCACTTTTACCGCGCTGGTGCATTTGGAGGAAAGCAAAACAGCTCAGGCTAAAAACAGCAGCTCAGAGAGCAGAGTAGGATACTAAAGCAGAGCACTGCCTGTCAGCTGCAGATACTGAATATACATGGATTAAACCATCAGAGTGGGATGGCACTGTGAATGCAAATAACATAGTGTTGTTAATCAAGAAACATATCAATTTGTGGTTTGCTGCATTGTTTTAAAGTTTTTGCATGTGTGATACTGGTGAGCATGATGGAAAGTTTCATTGTAGCATTCTCCTGAATAACTGAGAGACCATCCACCTGAAAACGCACTTTTTTTAAAACGGGTCTCAGGGTGGAAAAATCCGAAAACGCAGCCCTCCCATTCTCGTGTGGACAGCGAATCTGCATACTTTCCAAAACGATGACGCCATCGCCCCACCCCTCGACCTCTTGCTTCCGACCTCTGAACCCTGCAACATCTCATAAGAACAACAACAATGGTGGACTATATGCTTGTGTTCGTGCCGCAGAAGATATTGAGCCTTTCTTTCAACTTACTCCCCTTGTAGTTGAGTGTCGCAGCAGCAGTTCGACCTCATTATCGGTCCAGACAAACGATTCTGGTTTATTTACACTAGCCATTTTCGTCTTTTTCTTGTTGTGTTCGGTTTTTCCGACTACTGTCTGTTTGTTTACAGCGCACAAGCTTTCTGTGCATGTTCTGTCTCTTCTTCTCTGTTTTTGGTGAATTTCAAGCGCCACCTATAGGCCTGGAATATGAACTACAGCGTTTTCGGTCGTTTTCAGTGGATCCGTATAGACGCAAATATTCTTCAAACGATGCCGAGGAAGACTGAGGAAAAAAAGATTGTTTTCGTAGATGTGGACGAGCCCTGAAGTAGCTGGGGGCGTGTTTTAAAATGTAGATTTCAACAACAACAACAACAACAACAAACGTGGCATAATAATTTGTGGCAGTCTCCAGAAGCCTCTCAATTAGATTTTTGAAAGATGTTATTTGCACTCTTCTTTGTTGAAATCCTCACTATTAACTTAGCAGCACCCCATCTGAAGCTGCTTCAGTTGTTAAGGAGAATGCTGCAACTCTGTTTTGCTGTGAAGCAATACTGAACTACGACTTAACCAATGGGATCCCCTGCATTCATGGATGAGGGAAGCTTGCCATAACCATGATTGATTGGCTGTGCACAACTATTAAAGCATGAATATCTGACCCGAACCTCCGGGACCCGATGGAACCTGACAGGCATATTCGTTCAAAAATTTGAAATTATATCTAGGGTTGTTTTGGGTTGATCACGTCAGTGGACAGCAGCAGTTACTGCCTGGATATAACTCAAGTGCTTCTGTAACCATAGGAATAAAATACATGTATAGATTATTATCTTAATATTAAATCGTTTAACCTTTTCACACTCATCCACTCTCTAATCAGGCTCAACAAACATGTTGTAATCATGGTAACAACTGCATGAAAGGGTAACACAAACTCAGTGCTTCACCGCACATTTCCTGTATTGGGCTCGAGTTGGGTAATGTCCTAAAAAACAGAACTCCTGTCGAGCTCGGGTCAGGCTCAGTTTCTACCCTCATGAGCTTGCTTCGGTTAGCAAAACACACTTTGCCAAAATTTTGCATGACATATGTGGTATCTTTAGAAAGCTTTGGTCCACTACAATCAAATATGAAGTTTGACCAAAACATAGATGGAGCCACAGTCAGGTGCTGCTTAAAGAAGTAGGAAACCCATTTCAAATGTATCAATTATGCTTAATAAATCATCCAGAAACATTCAGACAGACGTTAACCATCAGAGAGTCATCAGAAACATCAGTTTGAACCCTTCTGAACTGCAGAAAAGCTGCGCTGGTTAAAGCACAGGCCTGCGTCATTGACGGCAAAAGTTGCTGCCACCGCCCAGCAGACACAGAACAAAGAGCTTGGCCAGGTCCGACATCCTCACGTGAATCCCATTAGAGTAGAGACAGGAAGAGGCCTTTTTCTTTTTACCCAGAATCCCCCTCTTTTCCTCCTGTACCCTCCTAGCTGGCCCAGTTGGCACTCATTGGCCTTCAGACGGTTCTCTCCTCCCTTGAGGTCGCAGAGGAAGAGGCCTGCTGGACGCCTGTGAGGAGGGGGATTTACAGTTCACCTCCACCTCAACACCTCCCCACCCACACCCACACACACACAGAGCTCTTCCACTCGTCCATATTTCGCAGCCCATCCTAGGAGGAAACGGGCCAGAGAAGAATAGGCTTCTACGTAGAGGCCATTTCCTGTGGCTACAGCAGCATGCACGTGCAAAAACACACTAATGTCATGGCTTAAACAAAGTCATATATTAGCTATGCCAACACACACACACACACACACACCTTCACCAATGTGTGTGTGTGTATGTGTTTCCTCCCTGGTGCGCATTGTGTATCCGTTGTATAACAGAGCTGTCAGCATAAAGCTATGAGCAGTGAGACAGGCGCTGCCGCTCGGTTCTCACACTGTAGAACTAAGCAAAAAAAATAGAAAATGTTTACTCACTCTACCTGAGCAGAGCTGAAATCAGCTGCATGCACTGATCAGCAGTTAAAACTACAGGACAGGACACACTCACTGGTCAAGTGATCACGATCAGCTGGAGTATTTTACACGAGAAGACTCATCAGTTAACCAAGTGACCAGATTTTCATGGTTTCAGTTCAGCTGATGATGAAAAGAATGATTACTGAGTATTTATTAAGTCTTTATACTGTGTGGAAAATGATTTTTCCTCTTCTCTCTGTTTCTCCTTCCTCCCTGCAGCAGATCTCCCAGCTCCTCTCCCTCCTCCGGCAGGGTCAGCTGCAGCCGAGGCCAAACTTCAGGGGGAACAAATACTCTCATCGCAGGTCAGTCCGACTCCCTCATCCTCAGTATATTCCTCCATCCTCCCACTCCTCCCTCCATCTCCCTCCTCAGAAGAACAGACACAACAAACCCACAACAAAGTCACACCAAAAAGCTTTTCCTCCTTTGGATAGTAAAAGAGTATTTGATACAAAGCCTCCAGATTTTCATTTGGTGTCATTTTCCATTAACTCACCCCCAAAAAACTGAGATTATAGCAGTTCCCAACATGATTTAAAACATACCAGTAAATGTCAGCATGACGTCATAGAAATGTTAATAGTTTGTAAGGCTGTATGTGAAAAGTTATACCAAACAGCATATGGACTGAAACAGGTGGTTTAGTTGTTAATGCATGGGTTTCATCTGATAACTAAATAAATAAACCAGAGATTGTGATGTGTTCAACGTTTAGATGATGTTAACAGCAGGGCACAAATACCGGGAATTTTCTAGATTACGTGTCATTTGCTATACAGTAAAAAGTAATCTCATTTGACTGTAACTTGATGTATAATGTGGTGAGAGGGACCTCCCACTGTCTATCTCTCGTGTGGGTTTCAGTCTGAGGTTTTCAAAATGAAAACACAACAGAGGCGCTGGGTTTATTTTGTAGCTGTTTGTGGTTTTTTTCTGTTTTCACCACCAACACGTGATGTCGGTTTTTTTTTAGCACAGATTTGACAAAACTCAAATGTTTTGTATTACAACATTTAAAAATGCAATATTTGTATCCCTTTAGTGCAAGACTAAATCTTAAAGGTTGTAATAATGAGGCGTTAACACAGGTCACTACACCTGACCACAGTCTGTTCTGTTGACCTTGCTGCTTGACTTCACAACAGAACATCTTGATGTCGTATCTTTCCTCCTCTTTTCCATCACTCTCTTCATCCTCAGAGGATTGTTTCGAAGCCAGCTGGCTGGCTGTGATCACTGCTGCGCTCTCTGATCAAACCAGACTGCCTCTGATAGCAGAACAGACATACATTAAAGGGGAATGCCGCCTAGTTTAAGGACTCACAGATGTTTAGCTCCGCATGACAGTTTAGTTTGTTTTTGTAAAATCAGACACGTCTGCATAAATGACTGGTTGTGTGCAACCGCTCTGATTCATGCAGACGTGTGTGTGGTTATATTGTAGCAGCCTTGTCTCACTTGCATGTGATTCTATCACTTAGCAGCCAGTTGCACATAACGTCACTGTGCTGTGGTGCACCATGCTCCAAACTGGAGACTGCAGATTTAAACAGATTTGAGATTCTTTGGGATGCAACATCTGATTTTCAACATGGTCCTGGACACCATGAACATCATTTACCATATAGCCACTGCTTTTATATAGCTGTAATAGAGCAAAAAACCTTTAATTTTTATTATGGTATTTGTGACAGAAGCACCAAATTACCAGCAGTGACTCACTGATGGTTCTGCTACATCTATTAAAAGAAATGTTAACATTTTGATTTAAATTCAGTCATCATCCCCCCGCTCCATGCTGAAGGAAAGTCAGGTGAAGTTTTATAGTCCACAAAACATTTCTGGCAACTAAACAACTGAAGTAGCTTGAGACAAACAACTGAAACAATCTAAAACATGTCTCCATACAGATTGTCTGGTGTAATCCTAGTCTTCAGAAGCCCTGTGATCCCAAAGTGATTTTAAAATACTTTATTTCCACCCTTAACGTGCAGTCAAGCTCGTTCATCCACTCCCACGCTAACACTTTTGACTTAGCAGCTACAGTGAAGATTTCTGCTTTAAAAAGGATGTAAATAACATAAATACATTTTCAAATTAATTTGGATATTGGGGCTTCCAGAGACTTTACTGCATGGAGCCGTTTGATGTTTTATTAAGTTGTTTTTTAATGTTTTTATTCATATCTAGTTGTGCAGGAGAATGCTACAACACCGTTTTACTCCAGAAATGTTTGGGGAGTATGACATTTCACCTGACTTTCCATCATATGATGACAAAATAACTGAATTGTCATTTTTGGGTGAACTTTTCCTTTAAAGTTTCTACCAAGAATTCTTAATCATCCTTATTTGAATTAAACTCCTCTGTCCTCCCTTCACCTTTGTGCTGTTCACTGTTCCAGAAACAAACAATCAATATGGCTGAAGGATACGACATCTTTCTTATTCAAGGTTTAAAACAGAGACCAAGTAAGAGTAAAGCTGCTCTTGACTTTTGCTTTTTGTTGATGTGGTGAAAGTCAGAAGTTGAAGCTGATAAACGTCTTTGTCCGTGTTTCTGACTGACTGACCTGCTGTGACTGAAATAACAGCAACAGACAAACAGGACATGAAAGTCCAATGCTCATTGTCACAGGAAGAGTGTCTCATAACCCCTGAAGTATTCAAGTTTGTGTGTGTGTGTGTGTGTGTGTGTGTGTGCAGGCAAGTTATGGCAGCTTTGTCTGAGTGATTCAGAGTCTCTGACAGGAAGCAGCTACCTCAGCGGCACCCTGGCGATGAGATTAGATCTGACATCACCTTGATACACACAAGGCACTGTTTCAATGCAAACCACACACGCACCTTTTTTTCCAGATAATATGGATGTCATGTTAGAAAAAGGCTCCTATGTGTCTGAAAGTTAATGATAAAGGATTTATTATTAGGATTCGTTTTGTTCATGATTCCAATTGTTTTAAGTCCTAATCATTATTTGAACATAAGCATGGTTTTTGAAAGTTGTCATAAAGTAACTTGATGTGAAAACAAGTTGACACATCTCCTCACCTCACACTCAGATAAGATTTTAATCTGCAGTACCTGAATGAAATGACTTTGTATATGATTGCCTCCGAGTGACTAACTCATCTGTGAGCTCACCGTTATCTCACTGGTATTCCAGTCTGAGCCCGCCTGCAGCTACACACTCAGATACTGCAGCCCTTCAGGTTTGAAGGCGTGTGTGTGCTGGGGTTGGGGGTGTTATCAATGGATTTGCCACCTAATACATCAGGCATTTTATCACCATCTTATCTTCTGACAGACCTCCGGTCTGATCTTGAGATCTAGCACTGGAGTTCTGTCTGTTTTTTTGTTTTTTTTAATCAGGATTAATGTTCTTTGTTTCTCTTTGGAAAAGAATGAAGGAGGGGAGAATGTACAGGAGTTGTAACTAAAGTAAGCTTATTTTACATAAATTAGAAGAAAACTAAGGCACAGACAAGCTGAATACAACATAACTAAACAGGGTGGACGTTTGGAGAGAGTGAGCGGCTGACTGCCACCAGTTTATAGATGCGTCCTTGTGTCTTACCACTTGACCAGGTGAGCTGAATCTTCTTGACAACCACGCTCAGCCCATCATGCTCCTGAAAGAAGAGGCCTGCTCAGGGGTCATCGTATCCATGTCTGTCTATCAGTTTCACGGCTAGATATTGTCTCCTTCTCCGTCGTTGTGCTGCCACAAATGCAGCAGGAGATGTTCTGACATCTTATTGAAAAACACAGCTGGAAATGCTCTGACTTCGCGCCGGAAATGTCCAGTATTTGACGCCACAAACAAAGCTGGAGATGTCCAGACATTTATTTTTTAATGCACCTGGTTTTATTGCCTCAAGGATGGCTAGAGATGTCCCAACTTCCCATCATAAATTTCAGTTTATTGTCATCATAAACAAGGCTGCAAAATCAAGCGTCCGATGAGAATGGGTGTAAGAGAGTGGTTTGTGATTTTGGGCTTTACAAATAAAATTGACTTGACTTCACTGGTCTATTTTTGTCAATTTTTTAAATGTGTGACTAAAAACATAAACTATTCTACTGAATTTGTTTTAAATGAAACTGATGAATGCAACTTAACTAGACGTGCCTATTCAGTTGGACTGAAACACTTGAGATAAAATCTCTCCCTGTGTTTTTGGACATGCTCGTTAGAGAAACGTGTCATCTCTGATGTTACCTGACAGTTGTGCGCTCTGTGCAGATATGGAGGTCAGGACTGCTCTGATTGGCAGAGCACCAAAGACAGCGGACACGGTGAGAGCGAGGCTGGAGATGTCGACTGGGAACCAGGAAGAGAGTCGCCCATAGACCCACAGCTGGAGGAGGGGCTTAATAACCTGCTAAACAACGCAGGTACGCACACATAAACACAAACAGTAACACAATGATCAAGGCGCAACAATATCATCCGCTGCTTAACAATAATTCACAGGATGTGGTGAATGAGATCCTCCAGTCAGTAGGGAATCGAATTTTGTGGGTGTTTCTTATTCTTGTATCTGACTCTACAGTGTTTGTCTTTACTGTCTATATTTGATTGTGTAAAGTCTCCTGGTGTCAACGAGTTGAGCCGCGACCTCCTGGTGAAACTCTTTGGTTCATGGGGACAAAAGCAGCTGAACTTCGGCCCCTGTAGAACGTACTGGTTACTCACAATGGACACATACTGACAAATGTAGAAAACAGGAAGACAGCAGGAAATAACACAGTGGCAGGTTTTACATCCACATCCACCCGCACGCTCCATTCATCTGGGTCTCTTACTACAACTCAAACTGTTGCGAGATATGTTTTCTTCCTTTGTCTTCAAATTTGATGTTTTCACACTTAAAATTCCCCAAAACTCAACAACTGAAACTATAAAACGTTCATTAGAATCAATTTAGTTTTCTTAAAAAGCAAATGTAGTTTCAGCAGCTCACTTCATAAACAACAATACTGAACATTTTTCAGTCCAACAGTTTTATTGTGCTAATGTAATTAGCATTTAAGTTTTAGTTAGCTCTCATTAGCATGATTGTTTTCATGAGAACTTTTTTATTCATTATACTTTAGTTTTAATAGCATGCTAGTGTTAGTGTGTTGTTATTAGCATGACAGTAATAATAGCATGTTATTGTTAGCTAGAACAACATTGTTATTAGCTTTTGAGGTTTATTAGCAGATAGCTTTACTAGCTTGTTAGTGTCATTAGCAGAGAGTCTTTTCAGCATTTTTTCTGTTGCATGTTAATATTTTAAGCATGTAGTGGTTTTATGCTTGGAAGTGATCCCGTCTCATGTTGTTCGCCTTTTATTGTAAGTATTATCATAGATAAAAAAGTTGTTGTCATATTTGTGTTGCATGTTAGGGTTATTACCAGATAGTGTTATTAGCATAGTCATGGTTTTAGCATATGGGCTAGGCTGCATGTTAGGGTTATTAGCATGTTGGCGATATTATGTTAATATTACTAATGTGCCAGTGTTATATGCTAGTTTGATTAGTTTTATAAGGATGACATTGTTTTTATAATGTTACAGTGATAGACCTAGTATACTAGCATGTAAGCATTTTTTAAATATTTTGCAAGTAAGTCTTAGCATAGAAGTTGTCAGCATGTTGTGTTATTGGCATGTAGCATTTAGCACGTTTTTGTTCAATAGCATTCTTATATTAGTGACATTATCATCAACATGAACATGTTAGCATGTTGATATTGAACCACTGAACCAACTTTTTTGTCATTAAATTGTGTTTTTAGCATGTTAGCCTTTACCAATTACAGCAGCTGTGCAAGGAATTTTTGTTACCAGTTAGTCTGACTCCGGAGGTTGGGCAGTGAGGTAGGACTCATTTTAATCATTCAACCATGGCTTTCACTTTTTTAAAGTCCAACTAAGAAGTTTTAGCTGCCAAACATCAACCATACTGGAGGCTTTTTGTTTAGCTGGGAATTCCACAGCGTAAAGGCCAGCTTGGTTCGTGGGCCACATTGTCTGTGAGTATGAGTGTGTGTGTGTGTGTGTGTGTGTGTGCGTGTGTGTGTTAAACAGTTTCTTCCTGGTATTGTAGTGGTCAGAGCCTTGGGGAGTAAAGAGGGGTTTTTACTGCCTGATGAAGGTAGAGTGAGCGTCACTTTATGAAAGGAGAGAGAGGAACAAAAAGAGTGAGTGGGAGTGTGTTGTGGTGTGTGTGTGATGCTTGACTCACGTTTAGCCTGCGGGGCTGTATTATCAGTGTAACTCACACCAGAATACTGTGACAGCTCAGCTTTGATGAGGCCGTCGCAGCAACACATTCCTCTCTCTTTGTTTCTTACTTTTTCTTTCTGACTGTAACTGCTTCACCTTGAGGACTGTCACGATGAATCACACACACATAAACCTGCTCCTTTGTGCAGGTGAGAAGGTGATGTTACAGCTGTTGAGAGACAAGTTTATGGTTCTGTTGACGAGAATGTGGATGTGTGTTTTCTTCTTCGGATGTTGTTACAGTTGCGTTCATGATGGCGGTACTTTATCACATTAATGTGTTATACATATTATCTTCATTCACAATGATATGACGATATAGTTTGAAGGGTTTGAGGGCTTTTTAAAGCGGCTGTCTGTGATTTGAATTGATCTGTCCAGCTCATCATCATAGTGCTTGCAAAATAATGACTGGCCCAGAAAAAAATTTGTTCAAATTTGTTTCTCCAGATAAAATAAGGGGTTAAGGGAGGTTTAACCTACAGGTTAAATGCAGGGAAGGACATTAACGCAGCAGACTTTTTTTTATCTGTGAGGAATCAGCTGAAACTCGATGTGTTCAGTAATTTCAGGAGCATTTAGCGTTGGGAGGATCTGTGGTGAAAAAGTGCCAAAACAAAAGGAGGAAAGAGGGGGAGGGGGCTTAACTCCAGGGGCGGTCTGTGCCACACGGGGTGAATAATATATGTATGTGTGTGTGTGTGTTAAGCCTATGTGTGTGTTAGTAAGTTAACTCTCTGCATCTGGTCGTGGTTAGATGAAGGAGACCGCAGCTCTTCAGCGGGCTGAGTGGAGAGACCCACAGTGTTGAACTTTGACCCCATTTCATTAATCTGTGGTTTGAGTTAATGGTTACTGGTACATTCACATTTGACATTCATCATTAAATAAATAAATCTGGTTTTAAATGAGCTCCAAATTTTTCCCTTTGATGCCCAAAACTGCAAGTTAATGGTGGGCCACACTTTCAGTATTTTATTTTTAAGATTCAGAATCGTGATCAAAAGTTCCCTTTATTTACTGACCCACACAGGTTCATAATTAGCATAAAGAAATCCTATATATTTGAACAGCATTTTTACAAGAATGGCAACTTATATTGTTATAATTTTTATATATTGATTTATATATTTAACTTATTTATTTTTCATTTATCTTACAGGCCACATCAAACCAGAGCTGGAATACTTTCAGTGTATTTATTAAACCTGGAGAGGCGTTTTTCTGGTTCTTCGTCAATCGTTTCATCCTGTCATAATTAATTAAACACTCGAAACTATCGTTCTTCACGAAAATGTTCAAATAGCCTACGTATTTATTTAAATGATAGGATTTTACTGTAAAGCACTTTGCCGAGAGGTGCTATTCATGTAAAGCTGTGACTTCTGTAATCACTGACTTTGTTTGGTTTGTTTGTCAGCAGGATTACAAAAAGCTACAGAGCATGACCTTTTGGTGCCCATCTTGATGACAGGGTTAGACCCAGGGATTTCTCTTCTCCCTTTCTTTGACACTGTCAGGCATTTTTTCGTCATTTTCTCTAATTTCTCTCAAAACTGATATTAATGAGAATATAAACCTGCTGTATTGGCGTCTGTGCTCGTCTTTCCCCTTTGAATGTTTTTCTATTCATCACAAGTTGTGTTTTCTCTCCTCTCACCTTCCGTAAGTAATCCTCCACATGCTTGAGCTGATTCCAGCTCCATGCTGGGAGAGGCTCTTTCATGTTTCAGATAGATCAAATGAAACTTAAATAGCTCAAACATGTTGTGTGAGCAGATAAACGAGACACAACCAGGAAGAACAGGACATAAACAGGAACTGATGAGGATAAGATAGGACTAAATGAGAGCATTAAAGCTGAAAATGTCCAGCAGACATAATGTTTTACAGTAAAGGAATAAATGCAAACAGACGCATAATCATGTAATCATCTTGGACGTGTTTGTTTGTGACTCAGAGACTCGGTTTGTGTGCTTTCACCCGGACACACCCGGTGTTTACGCCTCTGACACTGACAGGAATGTCAGGCTGGAGGCAGCGAACACGCCGGGGGGGGCGTCATGTCAGTGTGGACGTGATGTTTTGCCGTACGTTGGGAGCGCGTCAGGACGCCATGGATGGCAGGAAAAGCCTGTTGTCAGCTGCCAGATAAAACCACTGTGTAGTTTCCTTCTTCTCTTCCTGCCACATTTTCATCCAGCAGTTAGAGAGAAGCTAAAAGAAAACATTACCTTTAATCTGTCCTGCTGAAGGTATATCCATTATGGGAGTGTCTGACGATTTTTATAAATGAGTCCCTTCAGATTTCAGTTTACAAAATGAGAAACCAATCTAGAGCAGAAACTTCTGGCCTGAATGAACAATTATAGAGGCCTTTGTTGTTTTAAAGACTTTAAGATCACGGCTCATCTTTTACTTGCTCGTAGTTTACTAGGTGCATTTGTAGCTGGATTTTGTTTGGACCTTACCGTCCTGATTCTGAGCACACAACTGATGGTCTTATATAAGAAACCACATAACTCCCGTTCACACCACTATTTGAAAGTAAAACACAATTAAACTGTAAAAGAGACTCACCTAGTATGGCTGCTGACCTCTGGCTTATTGATTTACACCTCATTTGACCAGCCAATGAGCATTTAATTACAGCCGTTACTAAGTTATTTGCTTATCTTTAGATACGATAAATATGTGACGAGAGCTATCCCTGTCCATGATGTAGGAAGGGGGCTCGAAGTGTAAAGTTTATTCTGATAGGGAGAAAATGTCAAATAAAAGATTACCAAAAGTCTGGTTTGTCAAGATATCTTAACTGTAGGACCCTGATTTCAGTAACAGTTAAAATCGTAACATTTACTGTGATAAAGTTAAGATAAAAGCAGTAAATCCTCATATTTGAGAAGCTGGAAACGAACAATGTTTGACAATTTTGTATGATGGATGATTCACTTAACAATCTTTATAATCTCTTAAGTGTTTATTCCCTGTGACTTCACTCATTGATCTGCAGCAGGACTTGAATCCAGCCCTGAAATGAAGCGTAGACTAATCAAAAATCTTACGTGGATCTCTTTCTGTAGATGATGTCTTCTCGGAGGTCAACGATCCAGCGTGGATGGCCAGACTCTCTCTACCCCTCACTGCTGATTACCACGACAATGTTTTTGTCCCCAATGGGCCTCCATCCACTGACAGCGAGCTGCTTCCCCGCGACACCCTGGACTCCTCATCCTTCTCCACCTTTGGTAAAACACAAAAAACTGCTGCCATTTGTTGATCTCTAAAACGTAAAATAAATAAATAAATAATAATAATAATGATAATAAATATACTTAATTACTTGTGGGGGGGCTGTAGCTCAGCGGGTAGAGCAGGTCGGTGATCGGAAGGTCGCTGGTTCAGATCCCGGCTCCGGGCTGGGCTGAGCTGCATGTCGAAGTGTCCTTGAGCAAGATACCCAACCCCAAATTGCTCCAGATTTGCAATTGGCACCATGCATGGCGGCCTCGGCCATCAGTGAGGGCCCTGTGATGAGCTGGCGACCTCGTCCAGAGACAGCTGGGATTGGCTCCAGCAACCCCCCCCCCCAATTACTTGAATCAAATATAGCTTTTTTTTATCTCTTTAACTTTTGAACAAACTGCATTAGAAATGTTTGCATATTTACCATTAATTTCCTTCCACATCACAATGGTGTAAAGTTTATTATCAGTGAAGAATGAGAAAAGCAACAATTAATAACATTTTAGAAGCTGTCACCAGTGAAACTTGGGTAACTCTGTTTCAAAATGTACTGCCAATTATTTGATGATTGATTAATTAATTGGTATATTGTAGTAGTAGTAGAACTTATATTAATGACACCACCCCTCTCCTCCTCTTCCTCCTAGGTAAAACTCCAGAGAAGGACGGCCCACTGGGCGGGGCACTCCTGTCTGAGGTCAGCACTCTGTTCGAGATGCTGATGACACAGAAAGCTGACGCCCACCCCGGCCCACGGCCTGACGTCCTGTACCGACTCTCTGCAGCATACCGCCGCTCGCTTGGCCTGGATGGCACCGCCATGACCGTCGCAGGCAACGCACCAAGGAACTCTGGGAACGCAGAGAAGAGGTCGGGTGTGGCTCCAACCTCAGGACATTATCAATAAGTTTGTTACGTGAACACTGGAAAAGACTGAGAGCTAGTAGCTCAGATCTGGAAATGTTTCCTACGCCTCTGTGTTTGAGGAGTATGTTGGGATTTTAGAGGCATTACATGATCAAATATCATATCATTAAATATGAAAGCAGCTGTAAATACTGCCATTGTTTTTTTTGTAGAATTAGAGGTTAAATATGAAAGGATGTGTCACTTCCAAAGAGAACTGAGAGTGAACATGAAGCTGATGTCTGGCTCATTATATTCGCACTAATCTGACTGTTGTGGGTGCTTTTGTAGTTCTGGTCCTGTTCACACATTCAGGCTCAAGGACTGGAGAGGCGGCATGATGCCATTTGGGAATTGAGGTTTATTAATATTCTGGCACTGATGTCCAGACTCAGGAATGGAGAGATGAAACGGAGGAGTTGAGGAAGTACTGATTTTATGCAAACGCATGCAACTTTATATATTTCTTCATAAAATTCTCTACTGTAAATAAACGATTCTGTAGCGATACAGAAAAAAACATTCAAGCAAACAGATCACTCAGGAGATGAACTTCAGCAAAGAGACAGCTTGTCCTTAGTCGTCTTTCGGTAGAGCAAGGAGGTCTTGTTTGCATCTTTCCTCTGGCTTTGTCTCTTCACTGCCCCTATTCCCCACTTCTCACTCCCCTAGAGGCTGCAGTTTTCATTGCACCCCAGCTAGCTAAAAGGGGAACATTTTATTTTAGTGGGGAAACTACATACAAGTAATCTGACCTGCAGAGCAAATGTTGAAAAATGTACATTTGTGTAAATACAGACATGCTGAAACTTAATACTTCTTTACCTTTCATTGCCTTCAATGTTTATGTGTTAGGTTCAGGGAAAGATCATGTTTTGCCTTAAGTACCAGGCTTTGTTGCCACAAACACAACTGGAAAATGTTCCAACATCTCATGAAGAATATCCAGTGGTTAACGCTTATAAAGATTGAGACACAGTCTTGAACTGTGGTCTTTGGCTTGGAACCCATCTTGCCTATCTATACTGTAGCTCCACCACCATCCTTTTCACCTCCTAACATTATGGTCTGCTCATGAGCATTTAACCTGAACATGATATGACAGTCATTGTTGAGATATTGATCTGATACTATGATGTACAAATAAGAACGTATCTGAGGTTTGCAGTAAAATGCCAACATTTTATTCTGGTGACTGGAATGTGTGTTGAAAATGACAGATCCTGTTAAAATGGTGCTCCACTACTTGTTTCATGTTCAGCATCAATAAATTAAATGCAGGTTTAATTAACAGCAAATGAAAGGAATTGAGTGGAGGAAGGAGCAGTAAAGTTAAAAAAGTTTGTAGACAAGAACATAAACTGGACAGAAGATTTAGATTGAGAATATTTACACAGAAAGTCAAGTGAGGTGGAGAAAAACAGACAATATGAAGAAAAACAGGAAGTGACAGCAAGATCTTTAACAACAGGAGAAATTAATATTAATGGTCAATCTGAAAATTGAAAAGTTGTCCGGTTTTTTTGTGGTCTCTGAATTGGAACAGTGAAACTTTACGTCTTAACTCAGGACGGATGTGTTAGGACATAATAAACTGGGAGGTAGTTTTTGTTCTTTGGCTGGCAGAAAGTGAACCGGCGACCAGAAGGAAACGTCTCTTTGTCTTTTTGTTTTTTCTCAAGACTAAACAGAAACAAGCTGAATACAGGGAGGAAAAAGTGTTTGTTGACAGTAGAGCAGCTCAGTCTGAACCGCCCCTGTTCACCACCTCCTCTAAGTAAACTTAAAGGTTACTGTCGCTTTTTTCAAGGTGATTTGGGAATATCGACTAAATGAATTCTAGGTTGCAGTAACTCCTTGTTGTCTGTTAAATTATTGGTGTAACTTCTATCCAAAGTTGTCTTACTCTTTACTCGTAGCATTTTTTTTTTTTTACTGTACAAACCAGGTGAACAGCACTTTGTAAATAGTCTTTTGTATCAAGAAAACTTTTCTAAAACTTTTTTTGTATCAGAACATGTGTGTACAACTTATTTTATTGAGGAAATATGTGAAACTATGTGTCAAGAAAACATGTTCATGTTTTGTAATGTTTTCAATAAAAAGTGTGTATCATGTTAAAACTGGATGTATAAAGAGGTCATCATGTTTTCAAGTTATTAAGTGTAGAAATCTAAACTCAAACAGCATTCAGAACTTCATTGGAAAAGCATTCCATTTTATGATTTATTATAGTATGCATGTGTATGCTCCTCCTCTGCTGTGTGACAGAGGTTTGGGAGGTTTGGTTGGTTTGTGCACGTGTGTGTGTGTGTGACAACATCTGCTCACATTATGGTTCATCGCCATCTTTCTGTGGGATCAAACAAATATTTGGTCTCCTCAAAGTCAGCCGCTTATTTTGGGATGATGATTATTTTTTGGTGAAGGTTAGAATGACAGATGGTTGAAACTGAACCTCAACACAATAACTGTAAGGCAGTACAGGATTCTCACAAGTGTCAAAGGTTGGTGGATGAAAACTGCTCACATGTTTCCCTTGTGCAAAGCGCCACCTGGTGTTGTAGGGGCACATTACACGCATACTGTTTATAGCGTCAACTAAAACATGAGCAACAGCACGACCTGGTGGCAGCTTCAGGAACAACTAGCAAAGAAATTAGTTATTTAGCAAAAACAGACAGAAAATCCAGTCTTAAAATAAATAATTTATTTCCCTCGAGAGCACAATAAAAAACATAATTTAGGAAAATAAATGATGCTGCAAATGTATACAGTGAAGCATCATGATAGTCACTAATGTAACTGATGAATTACAATGCAAAGAAAGGAGAGGAACAACTGCTCTTAGTTTGAAGAAGTCATGATCGTCACTATGGTGGATGAATGAAGCTGAAACTGTGGGGATTTCCTCCTGTTTCAAGTTTGAAACATGAACAATATTGAGCTCTCAGTTTATGTTCCTGTGAACCACACACAGACACATTTATAAGTGCACATTATGCACTGCAGAAAATACAATTTCTTGAATACAGTCGGAATGTCGAGAATAAAGTTGACATTTCAAGATTAAAGTTGACCTTTAGAGACTACAACTGTGCATATGACTGCCCCAACAAAATGCCTTGTGTAGATGAACTGATGAAACTGTACTTCAGAATCGGCTTTAGTAACAAAGAAATTATTTGTCTTTTAGCTCATAAACAGTATAATTGTCAGTATTGGGACTTTGAAGAGATTGTGCTGATAACATTGTCCAGAAGGAAAAACTACGTAAGCACAGAGGAGGCACTCGTGCAAGCTGAAACTGAAAGGATGTAGTGATGGCAGAGACCGGCTGCTCAGGCAGCGCGCATAGCTGTGAGTCGCTCCCAGGTCGCTCCTCTAACTGGATTTGAGGGACCAGAAGAGTTGACTTTATTCACGACATTTTGACATTTTTGTACAAAAAGAAAAAAAAAGAAAAAAAAAATCCTGTCATTTTTTCCCCCATCCCTGGCCCGAATGCTCTTCCGTAAAGCACAGAGTTGTCACAACATGAGACTGAATATTGAACCTAAAGAAATGTACAGTACATTACCAACATTTGTTCTGGCAGTCGTGTTGAACATACGTATGGCATTTGAATATTGTGTAAAGAGGAACTCAAAATCCTTCAGTGTGATGTTGTTATTTTAAGCGATACTCCTATCATTATACTTTTCAGACAGACGTTCTGTCTTAGTATCAGATTTCTTCTGTAAGTGAACCACAGAAAACCAAATGCAACCAAACCAACCGCTATGTTAGTCTGACTGCCACCAGTAGTCCAGGTGAGTCTGATTATCTCTGACGACCATCACCTGTCTTTGTGATGAACTTGTTTGGATGGGTTCCTAGATATCTGGAGTGTGTTTCATCCCGTGCAATATGAAGCTCTGTATGCTTCATCATTTTCTAAATGATTAACTAGACTGTTTTCGTGCCTGTTTTCATTTGTAATCTTTGTAAATGTAAACTTTTCTGGAGGCTAAGACTAATTGCTACATTAGATGGAATTCATTTTACTGATTGATCATTTCTGTCCTTTACTTTTCTTCTACCCACACTTTTCTTCTTGCATTACCCTTTCAGTACTTTCTGTTTTAGCTTCCAGGTGTATTTTGTGGACCTTGAGATTCATTCATCAACCTCTTTGTGTTTCTTTTCCCCAGTATACTTAGTGCTGAGAGTCTGCAGCAGTCCACTACTTTCATTAGCGAGTTAAAGTCCAACTTTTCTTGGGACACTACCGATGAGTGCTGAGCATTTAAAACGACCCTGGTCTGTAGAGAAAAATATTAATTTATAAGACAAACTGGTCCAGTTTAGATTTACCGAGGAGCGAAAAAGAGCAAAACAAACACTTTCCTTCGTCCACAGATGGAGAGTAAACAGGTAGGTGTGGGAACAGCGGCCCTGAGGCAGGAAATAGATCTGGAAGCTGCTAATGCACAGTCTGCTATTAAATGTGCCACCTGTGAGTTACAGAATGTGAGAGAAACTCCAAAATCCAATAAAAACTCGATTAAAACAACACTAGTATTTTATTTGTAAAGCCTAATAATACGCGCCGAGTATAAACTCATTTCTGGCACAAATGTGAGGAGGTTTGGGCCGGAGAGCAACTCCCAGGAGGAGGAAAAGTAGATTCACCTGCTGCAGAATAAAACACAGCCGGCCAGGCCTCCGTGGAAATATGTAAAGGAACAATAAATAAAGCCAGACGCACGGAAACAGAGTTGGAACAACAGGTGTTTAATTTTGCTCCAGTCATGTCGGATGATGAAAGAGCTGGAATATAATTCTGGGCCGAGGAAATAAACTCTTGTTTGTATTAAAGAAGAGAATGGGAGAAAGGACTTTGGTGTGTGATTCATTTACACTGAAACATGTTTTCTTTTTTTATTGATTTGGGATTTCTGATCTCTGCTGATGTTATTAGTTGTACTTTAATAAGGGGGATCGATTTAAGAAGTGCAGAGAAACAATGCAGCACGATGAAGTCATCGGCTCTTTATTCTCCCTTTAGTTTGAACAGAGGAAATCATACTGAGTTCATGGAAACCATTCCCTGTCTTACGATAGGGCTCAACTATGTTTAACTGTTTTATTATGAAAATTACTATAGATTATTGTAATTAATTTTGTAATGTATTGTAATTATTGAGCTGCGCACAGCTGAATTAAGTTTTCAGTTCTTTTACACCCCCAAAAAATAATATCAACTGTTAATGTGACAATAGACAATTTGCCTTAACTAATGACTCTGAAGTCAATACTGATGTCACAGTGTCCTCGCTGCAGAAAAATAGCACCATCCACATACAGACTGGTTCCCTATAAACCTTGCTTTCACTCTGCTTTTCAATATGTCACCAGGTGGGATTTTTTATGGAAAAATGAAGGTTGTGTATTGCACAAAAGAAAGCATGTCTGCCATTGAGTCACCAGAACATGAGCAGAGATGTGAGGTAAAAAAAAAGGACAAATACTCGAGTAGATGTTACAGGTATTTGTACTGTATGGCTCGGTGGTCGGCATGAAGCTGGACCCTCTGGTGACAGTGGCAGAGAGGAGAACTCTCAACAAACTGTGGGGCATTCTGAACAATGCCAACCACCCTCTGCACACTGTCATCAGCAGCCAGAGGAGCCGGTTCAGCGACAGGCTGCTCCTTCCAAAGAGCCGGACTGAGAAACTCCTTTGTCCCCCGTGCCATCAGACTGTTCAACTCCTCACTGGGGGGGGAGGAGGACGATCAGATGAACAGAGAGACTGAAGGACTTTTACTTTTACAATAACCATGTGCAATAACATAACCTTAATGGATACTGTGTATCTGTGTACAGTTACTTATATGTATATCTAATTTACTGTATATGTGTGTAACAGTGCTGTGTGTGTGACATGGAGCTTCAATTTCCCTGAGGGACCCTTCCAAAAGGATCAATAAAGTCGTCTAAGTCTTTTTAGGGACAATTTTGGATTATTTTTATTTGGCGTCATCGCACGCTGCCTTCCCTACATCAACTAACGAGACTAGTTTTTCTAATCTGCAGAGATTTTCTTATTTTCTCACTTTGTTGCTGCTCTGGACACTTTACCAAAACAAAATGTGTCTATTTGACGTCCTGGGAGTGGGACTCAACAATCAATCATCTTTGTCGTGCGTTCAGGAACAGCTGGGAAAAATCCTTTAACTTCATTAGTCTTTGAATTATATTATTATGGTGTGCGCTTCAGCCCTAACCCTAACTGTAATCTGAGGCAAAACAAGTGAACAGACGGACATTCACTGGATGGAGAGTATCAACGTCTGCTCCTGTTGATATGTGTTTGCTCTCACCACGGCGACTTTAGACACTTCAAAATCAGCATTCTTTCTACAAAAGCAACCGGCTTATTAACACAAGCGGCTGTTTTGCCTTTCCTGCTAACAGCACTGAGATCAGAGTTTCTATGTCAGACTGGGATTCTTATGGCTGGTCAGTCAATCAGTCAGTCAGGCTGTTCTCTCTGCTGTTACATTTAAGGTTACACATGATGAGACTGATAAGATATACAGTAGGTACTCGTGATTTTTATCAATCCATCCATTACTTCTGGTAATGTGTAAGTACTGTATAACTTTCAGAGCATTAAACTGCTGGTGGGATTTGGCCTCCAGGCTTGCCATAGGCTGCTTCTTTGAGCTGTGTTTGCTGTTTTGACTCCACACATGTCCTCTGAAACTCTGGTAGTTTGCTTCAACTCAGGCTGCAGTTATTGATTGTTTTGACCAAATTCCTGCCAAGTGGTCGACGAAAAGAGACCAATTAAAAAGGCTCTCTTTGGGAGGTTTTCCCCCTGCGAATTCACCTTAAGTCTACAGCCTCCACTTCTGACTGCAGCTGCACAAAAGAGCATTTTTACTTGTTTACCTTTTATTTTATCATAAAGGGGCACAGAACCACTAAAGAGTTGGTAACTTTATAACTTTATGAAACTTGAGGTTTACAGTTCATAAGAAATAAATTATTCAGGTAAGCATTGACTGACCAAACAGGTCGATCAATATCAAAGGAGCAACAGCAAACCACCAATTTATACAAGCAGAAAGTCAATATATCACATACAAGTGACCTCCGTATGTAGAAAAGAATTTGAACTCTGGCTGGAAATGAAAAACTTTCAATGACTTGCAACAACCAACACCAGCAGGTAGTTTGGTGTTCTTCTGACCTTGGCAGCTCTTGACCACCTGTGTGGTATTTTGGTTCCCAGTGCAGAGCATACAGTGCAGAGGTGGGATGTTCATTCAGATGATTCAACACAAAGTGAGTTGGTGGTATTTTGGTAGAAAATGAGCCTCAGACTTTGTGCCGACAAAAGATGTTTCACCCAAAGAGGCAGAATACACTGCACAACCTCAGAAATGTTAAACTTCACATTTCTTTAAGCTCATTTTTCAATGTTATGTTGTAACAACGCTGTTCTTCTACTCTGGTCATGTCTAGGCACAAAAAACATTTGGTATGTGGTAAATGTCAAACTGTCGTCACTGGATTGACAGCCTTATCACCTGTAACTCCACCACCATCCCTTCCATCTGCAGACGTGGAGGTCAGGTCCTAAACATTTAATGTAAATTGTGACTCATACAAATGTGAATGAGTCAGTTTGCAGAAACATTAACTGCCAACATTATCTGTGACTGGGCTGGAATAAGGTTGAGTACTGGCATGTAAAGCTCTGCACCAGGCTGCAAAAAATAGTGACACACTTCCTTCCTTTACCTGAATGATGATGTTAATGCTGCTCTATGTAAACATCCATTGTATATGTAAAATGCAGTATGAAAAAGACTTATAAGCTCACCTCACTCCACGCTATCTGCCTCTGGCTTCAGATGGTGAGGTGTTTTTTGTGCGGTAAGGTTAACACAAAATCCAACAGCAGGGTTTCCTGAGTTTGATTTCTTTGCTGCTTGATGACTTTATGGACACCATGACAGACCATCGGAGCAGCAGAGATGTTGTTCAGTGTGATGCTACAGCTGCAGGAAACACTGGAGGGCAGCAGCAGCCTGCGGAAGAACAACTGCAGCCTCAAAACACAAGACTCAAATCAGGATGAGTCTGAGCTTCTCCTTCCACAACCTCAGTGATGGATTTCACATCCAACAAGTCATTTTTTTTTTATTTATTTATTTTTTTTAATCAATTACTGATCAATGATCAGTCACACAACAAATGATGCATCCAAAACATACTAATTTAAGATGGGGAAACATTTCTAACACCACAAACTTTGCAGTCATCACAGCAGCTGCAGCACTGTCGTTATTAAAACCCCAACTGCTACAGCTCTGCACCAGACTCTGTTCAAATAAACAATATTTTCAATAACGAGATGTTCTCAGATGTTACTGTCAGCTCCCTGCTGAGGACGGCGAGCAGTACAGGATTGTTTACTGCCGTTACCATGGCACCGGCATGTGTATGGGACAAATCGACATGTGGCCTTGAATGTTTGGTGAGGCTATGGCAAGATTGGGAAATAATGTTTTTTTTTTTTTTTATGTGATGATGGGAAACATTTTAGCTCCAAGCTTGCTAATTTCTGACCAGTTTTGCCAAAAATGAAATGAAATATTATTCAGTCTGATCAAAAAGTTTGCCGTGGATTATTTACAGCAGAGGATTAACACACACATCCACCACTGCTTTACAACTTTGCTGTCAACCTTAGCAAATTTTTTCCCCCAACTTTCACGTTTGTCAACTTCACTAAATGTGGAATGTCATCAACTGACAAAGTGAGCGACATCCGTGAAAATACCGACAGAAAAATGGTGACTAATGGATGAGATGTTGTAGTACAGAGGGCTGCATGTCAACATACAAAAAACATTTTTCTATGATATCAAACTCTTCACCCAGTAGCTAGCTAGCTACACTACACCTGGAAGTTCTGTCCTGTAACTTTTATCATTGGAGGTGTCATAGTCAAACAAAGTCTGTGTTTTAACTTTCATTGTTAGCTTCAGTGTGTATTTATGAAGAATTTCATGTGCAGTCTGTGACCTGACCTAATGTTATTGAGCTGTTTTGTGGGTCCCTGTCTTATTTGTCCCACATGCACACAGGTGATTTCAGACTATTAGACTGATCTACAGGCGGGGATAACACCCCGAGATACGAAGCAACGAGCCAACAAAGGCAGGAAAGAACACAATCAGCATTTTAAAGGTTTTATGAGGAAGATAATACATTCAGCTGCTTTGTTAGACCTTACAGACACGCAATATGTTTTGGTGAGTAACCCTGAGTGGAGATTATCCCTGCGCTCGAATACCCATGCTACTTAGTACAGTGGTAGTGATGCTCCAATACAAAGTATGTGCAATGCTTCTAAAGGTTTGAACACTGTTTGACAGCACAGCTCGTCTTTGACTTTCTCTCCTCTGGGATAGTCTAACATTTTGGGAAACACTTGGTTTTATTGCCAACTCTTAGAAACATAAAATCACTTATTTCTTTATATGAAATATGAAGCTAGTGCTGGCAAGCAGTTAGCCATCTATATCTATATCTATATCTTTATCTATCTGTCATGGCTGGTAATGCTGATTAACAGGTGTTGAGTCCAAAGGCAGATGACAGAAGAGGCAGCCGAATAGCTTCAGTGATTTATTGTAGAAGCTTACATGCAGAGCAGCAGGCAGGTACACAGGTAAGTAGACAGACTGGCAGGTTTACAAGAAACATGTCCAGATAACAGAACTCAAAAACAAAGAGAAACAACAACCCAACATGGCTGCTGGGATGAACTGGCAAAGTGTGAGTGGGAATGGGCTGGCTCAGTACCTGCATGGCTAATGAGAGAGAGTGGAGACAGGTGTGAGAGTGGGAGGAGTAAGCCAGGTTACTGTATAGCTGATGAGAAGTGGGAACAGGTGTGTGGCTGGGCGTGGCAGTCCAGGTACGTCACTGCATTCACAAGCCACTTGGATGGTCTCAAATCCTGAGTTGGGAAGTCGTCCTTCTTCCAACTTCAGTGTGCTAATGTGTATTGTGTCTCGAGGTGGAAGAAGCATGGAAACCAGAAAGAAGTTGTCTTGAATTTTACTGCGCAGAGCGTTTTAAACAACACGCTGACAGCTGTTCCCACTATTTGAGTGACAAGGAGGAGCAAAGGCGCCAGCTAATGGCTCTGGTAAAGACTTTTACTGTCAATCCAGTGTTGTTTTTTCTGCCGTTTTCAGCGTCACAAGACATCAACTTCCCACGTGTTGTTCCGATCTGAGAGGGGAAGCACTTTTTCATTAACTCCAACGGCACATGAACGAGCAGAGTGTTGACATGATCTGTTGTTTCCATGCTCCGCTTTTTGTTGTTGAAGGAAGCTGTGCAATTCTGGTAGCGTCATGGTGTGTTTTGAGAGACAAGTCATCACGTTGCCGTTCCTAGTTTGCATAACGTTGAGTTCTGGAATACATAACACAGCACATGAGGATAAAATAGGAAATAACTGAAGTAAAACCCAGAACCAATTAAAAGTCTTCCATTTAGGGAAATTATTCACTTTTTTATTCTGAGCGCGAGATGAGATGATGCCACTCTCAGATCTGAAGCACAGAGCATGAGCCAGGACACAATTAGCCTGGCTTAAAATGAAGACTGAAAGCAGTGGAAACAGTTCCAGAGTTCAAAAACATACAACTCACCATGTCTCTAAAGCTCAGTAATTAACCTGTATCTCCATTGTTTAATCCACACAGAAGCAGACTTTTTGCAGGGATGAATATACATTTAGATAGATAACTGCCTGCCAGCTCAAGTCTCATAGCACACAGACATGATACTTGGCAATGAAAATACGCGTATTTCCCAAAATGTTGAAATATCCCTTTAAATGTCACAATCCCCTGATTTTGGGTGTGTTAAGTGGTTATGGTTAGGGTCATCAGTGACTTTTAGAAAGCCCCGGGTTTAAACAGCTTCCAGAAAGAGTTAGATCACGTAAGTAAAGAGTTACAATGCTGTCAATGTGGGGGTCAAGACGTTATTATTATTGTTATTACAGATAATCATGACATATTTGAACCAAAGGCATAATCAGTTGATAAGAGATGGATGGATGGAGGGAGGGAGGGAGGGAGGGGTGGATGGAGGGAGGGAGGGAGAAGTGTCAGCAGCGTCTCTCCTTCCAGTCGATCTCTCTCAGTTTTCACAGGAGTTAACAGCAGATCTGTGGAGCGTTGCAGCCGTTAGCGTCCACGCTGTTCCAGGCAGCGAGCCGTTTACATCTGTCACTGCAGTTGGACTTCCTCCTCAGCTCTGTGTGTGTGTTTGGCTGTCTGCTTGTTTGTCTGTCTGTTCTGTCTCGCAGCCACCTGTCACACGCAGTGATTTTACCTGGCGGTGAACGTCGCCGCTGGCCGAACCGACACCAGTACCTGCATCGTCCTTTCTCCTCGCTGCTGAAGGTCACCGACTCTCTTTTTTGTTGCTACCAAACTCAATTCCCCGATGAAGTGGTGGTCGCTTTTTTATAGCGGCGTTTTATGAAGTGTAAAACGTGAAAGTCTTTCTAGATTTTGGTACTGCTATAGTTTTGGAGCTGTAATGCTGGCTTTTTCTGAAGAATTACACTTTCCATCCTTGGAAATATTGTACATTTAAGAATGAACACACCCCGAGAACATTTGTATTGTTCTGTTTGTTGAGGTTCTCTCATTGTGTGTGTCCCCCCCGTTTCATCTGAAGTGTTTTTCTTCTCACCTTCCTGGGTCTTTATGTGCCACATGGAGACAGAAGTCTGCAGGTTTTTCTTGCTGCCAAATCCTCCACCAAATGATTTAACTGATAAACACATTCAGCCTCAGAGGAGGAAACAGTCTGACTTACTTTTGTCTGAAATACTCCTTTCAGTCGACACAGAAAGCCAGCTTTGTCCACACATCAGTGCTCTTTTTGGTGGTCGCACACAAACAAGTAAGGCTGCAGATAAACCTGCTTCAAAACAGCTCTTTATATCTGTTTGAGAGCAGACGCAGAATTATGTAGAATTTAATGTAAACAGTCAACCGAAGTCCTAATGGAATAACAGCAGCAGGATTTGGATTTCCTGTTCAGAACATGATGTCGAGCTTGTAGAATTAACATGTTTTCTCCCTCATTCCTGCGTCCACGGAGCAGATAAATGTTTATTTGCTCTTCAGGCCTCAGCAGTGGAGAGAGTGTGTGAGAGGCCCAGATGGGTTTTTTTCTTTCAGATGTGAGTTCAGAGGCTGTAAAGCTCAGTGACAGAGCAGACTGTGGTCAAACACCAGCGGCTAGCAGGCAATTTACTCCACACCAAACATTTATTAGAGTCTAAGCTGCTGCTGCTGATGGAGGTTTATCTTCCAGGTTCACCTCTCTCTCTCTGATCCTCCGAACAGTCCGCTTTCCTTTTCTTTGTCTCTCTTCATCCCTCTGTGTTTATTTCAGACAACACTGACTTTATTTTCTCCACAGTGCTGAACTCTATCAAACATGTTTGATATTTTTGGTTATTTTGTTCCCTCATTTTGGGCGTCTACTACTTTACAGAGCCTGGTTATCAGATGAAAATTGTTGTTTAATTTGCATTTCATTATTCAGTCAGACGAACACATCCTGTCAACATCACTTTTTGCTGAGGTATCAGTTGATAGGAGAAGATAATATTTGCCATGATTGAAAATTTACGTTGATTATTATTATTATTTTTTTCTGCTGCTGGTCCTCTTTAGAAAAATGACTGTATATGCCATGCAGGTTGTTTATGCTGTTTGGAATCCGTAGTTTTTACACACGTCCGCTTTGGCTTGTTTTTTGTTGGGGCTACAACGTGCAAGCCATGCTTTCTGCCATGGTTACAGGCTCGGACAATTCAAAATCAATCTGATGATTTCTGACTACTTCTTTAAGATTCTTTGTTCGTCACATTATGTGTTCTGTCTCCAGACTCCAGTATGTAAAAGTACAGTAGTAAAAGTTTTAAGAATATTTTGATGGTAACCGGGAAAATATTGTGAATCGCAATTATGCTGAACCGTGACATGAAATGTTCATGTCATCGCAGATACAGATAGAGGTGGGAAGTAAGTACAAAGTACAAATACTTTGATGCTGTAGTCTTTGACTTCTCCTCTCTACATCTGAACACAAACATCTGAACTTTCTCCTCCTCACATTTTCAAAACAGGCTTGTTACTTTAGGTTGATGCATTTGAGGGGAGTTATGGATTCTTTTTATTTGGCGTCATTGCACGCCGCCTTCCCAACATCACAAGACTGATTTCAACCTATCAGTGCACATCACGCACGGCAGACGTAGCGAGACGAAATGAAGACGTAAGAAGACGTGAACAGACAGAGAGGGAGACCAGAATGTATCTGCAGGGATCTTATTCTCTCTTTGTTGCTGCTCGGGACGCTTCACCAACCCAACATGTGTCTATTTGACGACATGAGAATGAGACTCAACAATCAACTATCTTTGTGGTGCGTTGGGACAAATCCTACTGATTCTACCTTTAACTTTAATAGTCTTTGAACTATATTATTATGGCGTGAGCTTCAGTTAGCTTTGACCACAAATGTCCTTCAGAGTGAGATTTTTTTTACTGCGATGCTTTCAGAGCCTGTGCTATTAATTTAACTGGAGTCAATAAGTTGAATTAGTACTTCTACTTTTACCACAGTCTTTTTTACACAAGTATCAAGACACCTCTGGGTGAAGACCACAAGCTAAAAAAAATGGGGTTGGTTGTTGATTCGCATTTCCAAGTTTTCCTTGGACTTGAGAGGCTGTGCTGAGTTCTACTACTGAACCATCTTCTGCAGTCATGAACACATATAAAGAGACGGAATGTCAGACTGAAGGCAAAGAAAAAAAATGTACCGACTGTCAGCATTCGGTTCACTTTTCTGCTGATTTTAACATTCATAGCATCCCCTGGCCAATCACAAAACAGTAACCAGAGGTCAGGATCTGCAGCAGGTAGGGATTCAGTCTGAAGATGCTTTCAAAATGTTTTGTGCATTCTGTACATAAAGTTTCACTTTAGAAACCATTCAATTTCTCTCTCTCTCTCTCTCTTTCTCTCTCTCTCACTCACTCACTCACTCACTCACTCACTCACTCACACACACACACACATATAGGCACACACAGGTTTAATCCCACACCTCATATAGCTTTATGAGCAGCTCGGCATCACCTGGGGAAGAACCACAAGCTCAACGGCTGCAGTAAGACGTGTGTGTGTGTGTGTGTGTGTGTGTGTGTGTGTGAGTGCATATTAGTAAGATTGTGTGTGTGAAACCCCATTAATACAACAGTATAACCTGAGGGAGGCAAAGAGACGGCCGACTGATGAAACTCCCAAAGTTGAAATAGTATGCGCTTATTTTGAAAATCTTTTCCGAAATGAAAAAAAGCATATTGGTATGTTTTATAAGAGTAAAGAAAATCGGAGCAGAACCTGTATCACACATATTACAGTTGCAGACCTTGTAGGTGACCAGATTCTCTCACTTCCTTAACAGAGCGTTAGTCTCATATGGCAGAAAGAGGAAACAGTTGGACTTTAAGGCTGTTTTTGGAAAAATATTTGGATTTGACTCCTCAGTTTGGATCATTCACTTCCTGTGTGTAGGAGCAGATTTCCCACCAGTGACCAGACTGACACCACAATTTAATCTGGACAAATTGGGAGCCTAAATGAAAATGCCCAGTGGCAGCGCCAAAAAGATTGAGAGAACAGTTGGTGGAAGAAAATTGGTCCAAAGTAAGTGGTGATCCGCTACGTCGCCAAAGGAATGGGAACACAAGAACATTATGTCCATATGTGATAGCTGAGCACGTCTGTCCAAAACCGTGTTCATTATTGTGCTGCTCGAAAAGCCTCCACTCTTCTGTTCACACACTTTCCACCAGATGCTGATTTCTGCTCCCGTTCAGACAGAGGAGCATCAGTGATGTCCGACAAACTGATGTTGGTAATCAGGTCTGACTCACAGTCCATGTTCCAGTTCATCCCAATCGTGTCAGATGGGTTTGCAGGCTAATTAACTTCTTATACACCAAACTGGGAAAACTTTTTCTTCATGCACTTTGTTCACAGAGGCACTGCAGACCTGACACCCTGCCATCAAAGTATGCCGGTATGTTTTGTCACTGCAAAGTACACAAAAAAATGGTGACACCTTATTATTTGACTATAAATGCCTTGGCCACACAACACAACTTTTTGTCTTGTAATCAGGAATCTTGCGGTCTCACACACACGAGACAAGACACAGGAGAGATGCAGTCCAAGCTGTCAAGTTGCTTGTCTGCTGATGTTTGGCAAAAATCAAGTAACAAAGAGAAAATGTAGGAAGTCAGGATGCATTAGGTTGTGTGTTTGCTCGTTCTTGGGGTTCAGCAAGGAATCGTGCTTACAAATACTGAACAGCTTTTGTGCCTGTAGTCGGATAGAAACTATATTATTGTCAGCATCTCAAACAGATATTTAGCCTGCTAGATATCAAGCGGATGTTGGCAACATGCTGGTAAGCTGTCCCTGAGCTCCTAGATCACATCTATAATCATTTCTTACCGCTTGTGTGCCAATCTGCCTCTGATCTGGCTTTTTGTCTGCAAGCTTAAAAATAGTCAGTGAATGGAAGATCGGGGCAAAAATTCTGCAGTATGAACTTTGCTTTAGTAGGTATAGGTACAAAAACATTGTGAATAATGCGCCCCGGGACTAAATTAAAGCTCAACAATTAAATACTGTAATGTTGGTAATAATAAGCTCTGACGTTCGCTGCTCTTATGTCGTTTCTTTTCAACATTACATGAACTGACACTCCCGACGCAGATGTTGCCAACTCCGTCAAGGAGAACAGAGAAGAGGAGCTCCTCCTACTAGCAGACTGTAAGTGCAATGAAACCTTACGAGTAAAAAGCTAGTACATCATCTATACTCCTGTTCAAGAATAAGGATAAACATGTAGAGAAGTGATATTCCAATCTGCTCCGTTCATGCAGCACGCCAGCAAATTGTTACGAACAGACCAAACCAGAATCTGTCTGTATGCAGGCACAGAAGCACCTGAGCAGGAAGACGAGGAACGGAGGGATGACTGATGTCTGTTCTTCATTCACTCTTGTGATGTCAGGAAAAATATTTACTTTACTGACATTACATCTGTTTCAATCACAAATATCGAGCGTATAAACCGGCTTTTCTGTTGCTACTCTAGAAATAACGTGGTTATATTTGGTTGTATATTCTGAGTCTACTCTTGACTGTTGGCCACACACACACACACACACACACACAATACAGGACATGAACATTTTTTCGGCGTTAGGTGGTACTCAAAAAGGTTCTCCAAGGCTGGCAGGTCCTGGCATCATCAGGGAAGAGACAAACAATGAAATGACGTCTTAAGTTCACAGTCTGGTATCTTTGACATCCATAAAAGAGACATTTTCTGACACAGTCATTAAACTTTTTAACTGATGATTCAACCAGGGGTTTCATGTCCATCTGAGCGTTAATTTTTCCAACTGTTACCTAATTTCCAAACTCTAGCTGAAAACGGTGACTTTTTATTGTAATGTGTGATGAAAAATGCATCAACAAGGGGCCGCTAAGTGCTAGTATTACTATACTTGAGTCTTATCTTTTCCCACTTGATTGATTTGATATTGGATCCAATGAAGGAAAGATGTAGAAGATAATTTGTGTTTTGATGAGCGGCTTCAGATTTTTCTGCCAATAGAACACCTTTGAATTGAAAATCAAATAAGAAAGCGAGGCCGAGAGCGATGTGCAGATATAATCGCCTCCCTGTTTTTATTAGCAGATGGATTTGCCATCGGGCCGCACCATTGGTTTAACCTCCTAATCAGGTATCGCCTCACTCGCCCTGCTGCTACTGCTTCAATTAAGGCTGAGAGGCTGAGAGAGACGGAGAGAAAGAGAAATAATGAAAGATGGTGGAGGAGATGCAGGAAAATGAAAGTGGCTGACAGAGACAGATAGATGGAGAGATTCACACGTATATGAAAGAGCTCAGAGAAGATAAAAAGGCCTGGAGGATGAGATTATTGTTTATATTTTTCATTTATTCCTTTGTCTCAGTGTGCTTTTTTGTTTATTTTCTGGCTGTTTTCATACTTTGTATCCTTACGCCTCCATTTTATTTAATCTCTGTCTCTGTGATACTGTGTTAAAGTTATTTGTGCTGGAATTCTTCCATTATTTAGTCACTTTTACTCAATTACATTTACTCTCAATAGAGTTGTCAATCGCCTCCTTTTTTTTCAATGTCTAATTTAAAACCAACAATATTAAGGATATTAACAGGAGTTATGTGTTGTTTAACATTTCTATCAATGTATGGATGAAACAACATTAATCCTTCATGTAAGTGAGGCAGGTGTTGTTTGGACATATTGGTTTGCATACTTTTATTTTAGACAGAGCTATATGTTAGCATGCTAACATTGACTCAACATGTCAACATGAAGGTGCCTTAAATCTGCAGGATATGCTTCAGGGCGTGGCTACCTTTTGATTGACAAGTAGTCAATTATCCTCCCCAGCTCCACCCTTTCAATAAATTATGGTACCTTTTGTGTCCAAATAAAACCAAAATAGCAAAGCCTAAAATGCCAAACTTGAGGCTTCGTCTCAGTGGTTTTTACACTCGCTTTGGCTCAAAACTCCTTCAAACTCACAAGGTCAAGATGCTTTGCAATAAGTCAAAGGTGCAAATCTGCATGACAAAGTTCACCAAAACTGACCTCAGAGCAAAACAACGGCACATATTTCCTTTGTCAACTTAAAAGAATCTGCTAATTGAGGCAGTTCTAATGAAATTAAGAGATTTTGGCAAAAAAATCTGCCATTTTAAAACACTGACTTGGTTTTTGCATTAGCGGTCGTGTGTTCATCTATCAGTTGTAGGCACGATCAACATCTCAACATTTCAGTAGCACAACGATCTGCAAAGAGACAACAGATAGATAGCAGAATGAAGAATGTGGATATCAGAGTCCAGACTGTAAGAACTCATCCTGTGGAACCCTGTCATCCACCTGTGTAGCTTTTCAGCAGCTCTCCCGTAAACTGCAGCAGTGACCCGGCTGTGGAAATCACTGTGTTCCCTCCCTAATTACGTCGCTGTAATGGATCCACCTGAGCGAGTTCAGCGCTGGCTGCGCATTGCTGCAGGCAGGAGACTCCATCTTGGTTTAATGGGGACTTTGTCATTCAGGCCTGCAGCTCCCTGATGCAAACAGCCAGTACTTAACTGGCTTGCTTTACTTCCCTCCTTCTGTCCACCTTTCTTTATTTCCCTCGCTCATTTTGCCTTCCTCTCCGACTCTACCTGGATTAGCCTCCCCTCATTATTTCCCTCTGCCTCACTCTCCACCTTCCTCACCTACTTTTGTTCATTTCGATTATTACTTCTCTCCATCTGCCTTTCTTGTATTCTTATTCCTCTCTCTCCCCCAGCCTCTGTCTTCCTCTGTTTAATTGAGCAATTTCTGCCTTTTTTTTTTCCTCCCAGTACTCTGTTAAAAAGGTTTGCTTTATGCTGCTAAACAGTCGGGATCCAAACTGGGCAGATCCTTAGAGACCAACAGTTGATGCCCTGGCTGTTGTCAGTCAATGGAGGACATTTTGAACATTTGTCAAAGTGCTAAACCTTTGGGAGAGAGTACAAACTGAGGAGGAATAGATGTGCGATGCGATGTAGCCTACAGCTGTGGGTCTATTACTGCTGTGCTTCACGCTGTGATAAATGACAGTCACAGCTAGAGATGGGCTGCACTGTAAGGTGGTGAAAAGCAAAATTTGGAGGAAGTTGAAAGTTTGGATGGAAGACCAGGTGTGAATGAAAATAAGAGACAGAGGGTGGTTAAAGTTAAGAGGGGAGCAAAGGTTAAGATAAAGTTTGGAGACTGAAATTTGGAAGGAGTTTAAATTAAAGTGTAAAGCACGACTTCATAGAAATCCAGTTCAAAGAGAAGATACAACAATAAGGTGAATGTTTGAAGAAAGTGCTGCCTGGAAGAAAAGGTTTAAAGTCGAAGGATGGGGAGGTAGTTTCGATGCAATGAACGTGCCCTTCATAGTTGGTCGAGTTTTTATAAAGTTAAACACTTGATCAAACTGTTCAAAGTTCTGATGGAGATTAAGAAGCAAAAGTTTAGAAGATTTGGACGACAACAGATGGATTGCCGTGACACTCTTAACATTCAGATACAATTTACTGTCTGGTTATTGTTTAAAGTTTGGAGTTAGGGATTGGAAGAAGCTTTGAAAAAAGTGGGGGTTTAGATAAGGGAACAGGGCAGTGCGAACGTTAGCGCTGCAGTGTTCCCTGTCTCACCAGCTCACCTCATGCCCTCGTTAGTTTAGGTTGTATTTAAGTCAGTGTTGTTTTTGTTATGCCGCCTGCCTAGAATTTCAACTCACTCCAAATCTTCCGAAGTGATGTGAGACAGGCGTGGAGACAAAAATGAGACTGGGAAGGCGCACGGGGTCACGAGGGGAACGTAACTCTGCAACACAGGTGAGCAAGATATAGAAAGTCACAACAAGACACAAGAGGATATAATTACAAGATAAAACAGGAAATGGTGAAAGATAAGCTTTTAGATGAAGCGTTAGATCAAAGTTGGATGATAGGGTTATGGAATGATAGGTTTTGATAAAGGCAGAGGTCTGAAAGAATAAAGTGAATATATTGAAGGAGAATCTGAATAAAGGTTTTGGATGAGCTGTGAGACAGACTTGCAGAGGTGTTTGAAGGTTAGAGTGTGGAAGATGATGTAAACAAATTACATGCAGGTAAAGGTCTGAAAAGATGTTTGCACTTGCTTATTTTCATCCATTCAACAGAGCAGACAAAGATACAAGGTGTTTTATTAACTGCAGCCAAACAGCCCGGAGCTGCTCTCACTTCTTCTATCAGGTATGTTGTTTTCTTTCTCCCCAAACGTATAGAAGTCCATTTAATCTGCCCAGCAACCACAAATGACATTTTGAAGTCTGTGCTCATTTTCCTGCCTGAGAGTAGAAGAAACAGCCAGAGGCCCCCCTGCTGTTTACCAACTTTACATTGATGCTATCCCGCTCGGCTCGAACCGCTGTAATAGGGCTCAATACTCCGAGCCCCTGGCCACTCAACCAATACACCGAATCACTGAGTGGGTGCAGTGTGATAATAACAGCCAAAGGTAATGTGCATGCAAGTGTAAATGTTAGAGAGTGTGCGTGTTTGTGTTTGGGGTGAAATCTATATTTCTGTTTGGCTGGTCGAGCTGCCAACTGCAGCAGATTGATGCCAGAAATCGTCGGATCGTCGGCCGCATCTGGACTCAAAACAAACCTGCATGTTAACGAGGCGGCCCTCGGTATTAGTGATTGGAAAAGACCCGATTATACATCTGTGTGTGTTTGTTTGTTTATTGGATTAAGGAAAGTAGAAATAGATCCAAAGATCCATCTGAAAGACTTGAAACCCCACTCTCATCAGCCCTGTTGTAATGTTAAATGCTCTCAACTTAACAAACTTGTTTCACTCTCTACACGCTTCTTTGTTAAACTGGCTCGCTGATTTAAATGCACACCTTCTGCAGCCTGAAGTGTACATTGTGCAGTATTACCAAAAACTACTGAAGAACCTTTTCATGCCAACTCACCCTGAACTCAGAACTAACCTCAGTTCATGGCAGAGATTATCTGAAAAACCATCTGTAACAAATTTGAGTCATTAGAGCCTGATAAGTCATGAACGGGCTTCTTAAAAGGCAGCATTATGACATTTTTTTTCCTAGTCCCTTTGATTCATTTATTGCAGACAGATCACAGCATAATCTCTTTGTTTTGAATTCATACCGATGTGGTAATACAAATTAATTCAGGCTATGTCTACTTCGTTGGTCATAGTTAATATTTATTGGTTTTAAAACACCTATTAACATTCTGCCACTCACTGGAGACAGATAGATAGGTGCTCCACGGCTGAGAGCTAGCACACAAATAAATGTTTCAATAAAAAACTGCTGCAAATAGGCCGAGAAAAAAACCTTCGATGACTGCTCCTTTAAATGTTTATTTTACATGTTCAATTTACATGCTACTTATGTCAAGATTCCAACATTTTCCAAACATTGTAAGTTATACCAGGAAGACAGCTAAACTAGCATTAGCATGAGCAAGCCTTATTGTAAGTAGCTTAGCTTGAAACAGACTTAAAGGGTAATTCCGCCAAGTTTTCACATTAATGTGTGTTAACAGGTCTTAGGGAGCACATCTGCATATGTGACATAAGTATACATTTTTTTTTGGTATCATACATGCATACTATACAAAAGTCAACAGCAACATAGCCGGTCACTGTTTGGAATGGTGCATGCACTGAAGTTTATTGGGCGTTTATCCTAATCATTAACATTTCCCCTGACTCAGTCACAAAACGTCTGTAAGACGAACCTAGCAATAGACTTCTCGGCCTGAAGGCCAGCCAACCCTCTTATACAGGACAGAATAAAGTGAACAGGGAGTGCAGTCAGCGTTCATTAAACTTTGAGAATCATGGTAACCATACAGTCTAGACTGTAGGTATGGATGTATAGCATCTCTGTACTCAAGGAGCTGACATAACTGAGGCTTTTCTTTGTCAAGATAGGACACAACTGTTTTGTCACTCCTTAGAATCCGGGATGAGTCACAGGTCTGGATATCTGTCTCTCTGAGAGTCAGCCATTTCAGTCACTCAGCAGCTTATGAAACTTATTGTGGGGGAAAATGTTGAGAATGTTTCACCACAAAACAAGATCATGTCCTTCAATGCTAAAGAACGTGGCACCAGATAACAAAACATTCACTCCAATCAAGGAAGTTCCCCTGCATTGAAATCAATACCAGTTGTGTAAGTAAATCCATAAATGAGATTACCATTAGTGTAGCTGTAGCGCCGTTTTTTTGGCCACATGTTTTAAGTGAAATGAGACGTCCTGTCCTCTGCAGCGTCACGTGACTTCCGCGAAGGCTGCTCTTGTGTGTCTTGCTAATCGCCCGTGATGCTCTAATCAGACCACTTTTTCAGTAAAGAGTGATCTAAAGCATTGATATTACAAACCAGTAATCAGATTAAAGCTACTTATTCAAGTCACTGTGCGTTACTATTATTTTTATCATTTTCCTCAGTACAAATATATATTTTTGTTTTCTTCTTGCATCTCAGGGAGTGATGTCACATATCCGACAAGTCATGTTATTCAGCACGAGGACAGCTCAGGTGAAACACCACGCAGCGACACAAACACAAACAACAATGGAGGGAGGAGAGAGATGCACATTTTCTTAGCTGGAAATACAGTCATTATTTTGAGTTGGTGTCAGCTAAATATGAGAATATTACGGTTCATTGTACACCAGCGACAAAGTGCTATCAAGCTTCAAAAACACAACGTCAAATTTGAAGAAACATTTGGAGTCGCAGCACAGTTAAGTCGACAGAGCAAGTCCCATCAGGTGGTGTTAAGCAGAGAGCTGCGAGCAAAGTCACGGCCTCCACTTCTGGAGGAGGTCCCCCACCACCCAAACAACAAAAGCTGGATTTCGGTATGTCACAAGTATGTGAGGGAGAGTTGAAGAAGTTGTTCGGGCGGTATGTTGTAGAGGAAATGCTGCACTTAAACATGTTGACTCGAACTCGTTTGGTTTGACGTTAAAAATGCACTTCCAATAAAGTGAGTCTTGGCAAAACCGGTTGTCATTTTTATGTTGAGGCGGCAGGGGTGTTGTCGGCGGCTGCTGAATGTAACTAATAAAGTAGTGCTGGGCGGTATGACGAAAAATGTATATTATGGTATTTTTTTAAATTCCTATGGTTTCACGGTATATGACGGTATTTTTTTTTTTTCATGCATAATCAGGTGTTCACAGCATTTTCTACTGGTTGAGAGAGGAATTACTAGCCCCTTTTAGATAGAAAAGGCAGCACATTTGCTGCAAGGTAAAGGCAGCACTCTGTCTATCTTTAAGGGGGGTGTAATTTTCCTCTCTCAACCAGTTTCTCATTCCTTCTTTCCCAAAAAGCTGCCACTGGGGTTGGCGTAAACATGTGATGTGACGCGCGAAGTTCGGTGTGACAAGTGACGTACAACATATGTATCAGTAGAAATGTGGCGACACTTGATATATTTATTTAATTATAGATCCGTGGCCCATATTCTCGCCTCCTCAGTCAAACACATGCCGATGTTAAACCCCCGCTAGTAATGGAAGCGTGTGGCCTAGCGCACCACCCCCTCCGTTAGCTGCCTCAAGCAACAGACAGCTAACAGGAAGCAGGTGGAATTTTTCTTCCAAATAAGAGCTTTACATTGCAACCCATTGGAGTTTAGAACTGGGTTCTTAGCGGGGGGCTTTTAATTTGAAAGTAGTGACCGTTCCTAGCTTGCCGCTACACAAGTAGCGGACACAACCAAACAGTTACAGAGACGAGGAGACGCTGCATCTCCCGGATCTCAGCGGCTTTCCAGTTGCTCATCTTGACGTCCGCTGGTGAAGTCATGATCTGCAATGTCTATCCTATCCATCTTCACTGTAACACAACACCAGAGCACTACTGTTTACCCTCGCAGTCGCACCATACCTGTTTAGCAGCGCAACATTGAAAAGGGTCGGTCTGAAACAGTGTCGCACGGTGCAGCATAGTGTTCCGAACGTTGTGTATTCAAATACAACGGTATGGCGGTATATTAAAAATTCATATCATAACGAAAATATACACCTATATTCCGTGTGAACCGGTATACCGCCCAGCACTATAATAAAGTAACTTAAAATCTAATTTAGTTACCTTTAAAAACAAATAATCAGTAAAGTTACTTAAAGTTACTTTTTAAAGCCATAATCAGTAATCAGATTACTTTGCCAAGGTAACTGTGGCAACACTGCTCATCGCTCCTTAAATATCACACACATTTACAACAATTTAAAAAATTTCCGGACAAAATAATTTGATGAGCCGCAGTATTACTCAAATAATCAGATTCAGGTTTCTGGCAGATGTTCACCCACAACTTTGATTTACATAATGACATAAAGGTACATCAACTGATACTTGCACAAAGCTACAGACTGACACTAAGAGCACTGCTCATTCAAGGTGTTCCTGGTTTGTGGTACAAGAAGTCCTCCAAACTAAACAGCACGTAAGTGGGTACAAGTCTGATGTTTTCGTTGAACCATTCATCCACCTCTGCCTTCTCCCTCTACTTAGTCTGACTCAGCAGACCTTTACTGTAAGTATACCCCTGCTATTAGCCAACTATTTACTAGTAATTTATGCTTCATAATCAAGCTAAACTTTCATGACTTTCATGACCTCCTGCTACCCACGGTCTTTTGAGACCAAACTCCAAAAAGTTTTATGATGGGAGATACTTTTTTCACAATAAAAGGTGTAGTTAGACCATCACAAAGACTCCTTTCTGATTCCTTTCGGCACATATCATTTACTTATTAACATTATTAGCTAACCAGCAATGAAGTGTTTGCCACGGATGGACAGGGTTTTTAAAAGGTCTTGTCCCACATTTTATCAGTTAATTCAGTCTGTTGCTGGCCTGAGGCCACAGATCTCTTGTGTAGCTTTCCTTTGCTTTTGTTTTGTTTTTTTAAAAAGAAAAAAAAACTTGGAAAAACTTTTGTGATTTTAATTGTCTGATGTCTACAATACAGCACAGCGGCTCTCTGGCGGGGTCTGACTAGCTTTTAGTCGGCACTGTTCGCTGTTTGGCAATGTTCACCCAAAGGAGGGTGTGGTTGTTCTAGTGACAGGAAAGTGATGTATGAATGGTCAAATCTACGCTGCCTGTGCTTTTTCTTGGCAATATCTCATTTGACAGTATGATTTGCTATGCCGTTACGAACTTTAGCAGCCCAAGTAATTATTATTAGAAATAATCTGTGGATTGGCTATAAAGATCCCACACCACGCTCTTTTCAGAACCAACTGTTTAATTTTTTTAAACAGCAATGCCATCCTGTCCTGGAGCTCTCTCGTTTTGCCGTTTTAATTAGCAGAACTTGTTGATAAGTCTTGAATCTAAATAAAAACTAAGTGATTAACAGAACTTGCAGCACACAGCAAGAAGTTTGATTCAATGTTGTTTTTCACACCTACAGTAAGTTGTGTCCCATGCACACGCAAACACACACACTTTCATATTGTAGCGTTGTCAGCTGATCCAATAACAGAGTATAAATATAAAGCTATACACGTGGACGGATGAGCTTCTCCGTTTCACATTGTGACTGACAGCGTCGCCGCCAGCCCTCTTTCCTGTTCGCGGGGATGCCCTCTGCTTCTGACGGCGTTTGAAAATCTTCTCCTCAGTTCGGCAGGAAGATGAAGGAGAGTCGGTCCGCCTGCAGAGCCTCTCCGCCTCAGGCGGCATGTCGGAGAATTTGTTTTGTTTTTTCCACCTCGCCCCTCTTCTCTCTTTCTCTGCGAGTCCTCCGCTGCTTCCCGTCTGCAGAAATAGATACAAGCTCAGTGGGGTTTGGTGAAGCAGAAAAACACCAGAATATCAAAACCATCAGGGATGAGTTGTTTTTTTATGGTTTGGTAAGCTCCTGTTGCTGCTGTCTGTCTGCATTCTTGTAACATAAAAGGAGCAAATCTTAGAAAACAGATGGACTCAAGTAATCTGCACGAGATAGTTATTAGTCCATAAAGGCTGCATTTATCAGCTGTTAGCATGGAAAAACAACAAAACCAGCTGACAGTGGATTACTTACACATCCAACAGAGACACAGCGACATGATGAATAATAAGAATGAGATTTAAGTTCAACTGATGAATAGACTTTGGCTCCCTTAAATGGCACTTCATTTGAATGTAGGAACTTCACCCAACCACGAAAAACATCTCTGACCAAAACTCTGAAGAGGACCGTATACAGACTATTGGCCCCAACACTGTACCGTTCTGTTTTGGATCGAGGAAAACAGCTACATGGAAAAAATACAAATTGATTTATTACCTGATTAAAGTGCTCTGCAGTCTTAATAACCCCAGACATAAAAAACAAGATAATTTAATTTATTTGTGTACTTTCTTGTCAATCTTATCTCCTTGATCAGTGCATGTATTTTCCCACCAACAAACGCTGATAAAACATGTGTTTTTCCTCCTTTTCCCATATTTCTTTACTCCTACAATTGTCTACTCTTTAATAAATTCAGAAATATTATGATAGTAGCAACAAAAAAAAAAAAAGATGAATG